>UELW01000056.1:6199049-6758492 GCA_900490495.1 Danionella dracula
TGGAAAAAAGAAAAAGAAAACCTGACCACTAGATCAGGCATTTCAGGGATATTACATAATGTTATGAAACTGTCCAAAAAGTAAAAAAAAAAAAATAATAAAAAAAAAAATTGTAGATCTATTCAACTAGAAGCAGGTTTAGAACTCACTTAGTGATCATGTGCTCATACAAAGCAATTTCACAGTCATTCTCTTCATTTACGTCCAGATACTCCACCAGGCTCTCATGCAGGAAGTCTTCAAATGTTCTACAGGACAGAGGGGTTTAAAAAAAATAAAAACTCTTAAATCTGCATCCCGGACAGTCTATTGAAATGTAACCATCAAATATTGATCGGCTTCAAACACACCTGTAGCCCTGAGACAATTCCTCTATGTGTTTGGTCTTCACAGCTGGATGGCCCTTCTTCACAATGATGTAGGGTCTGCCAGGGGTATACATAAAAACACAATGGCGATGTCTCTAAGGCAACTAACGAGATTCGGAATGGGTTGTAATTTATGCTGTTGTTTTTAGACTGTTCAAGATACCTGCACAAACGACCTCCATCAGAAGAGATATAAACGCAGCGGTCAGTCAAGTTAGTTGAGATGGACACAAACTCATTAATGAAGCCAGCTCTTCTCATCAGTCTGAATGTGTAGACCAACTTCTGATGGTCTCTGATCACTCCAAGAATGTTACCTAGAAATCAATAAGAAATGTAATTAGTTAGCACTTGTTTTCATTTTCATACATACATACATATATATATATATATATATATATATATATATATATATATATATATATATATATATATATATATATATATATATATATATATAACATGTATGTATGTCACATACATATGGCTATCATTAAAGCAAACTTGACTAACTCAAAGAACATGTTTTTTTCCCTGCAATAGGAATTATGTTCTGTGCTCAAGTTGTAGGGGACTACCATATCCTTCCTGCTATGGTTGCTTGATGGGTTGCTCGTACTTATCAATACTTATCGTACTTATTCAACTTGAGTTTGACTGTGTAAAAATTGCACATTGCTCCCCCCTACAGCAAGTCTCTGTGGACAAAACCATCTGCCAAATGCATAAATTGAATGTAAATGTACTTAAACTGTACACACAGCCCAAAGTTTCTCTTGCAGATAATTTATAAATTAATGAATACATTTCACAATTATTAGAATCCAAATATTTACAAAACGTTTTTTATATAATTGAATTATAAAATATTGTACCTATATATTGTCAATGGTAAAATACTGGCCATCTCTGGGATTGAGTGGACTCTCTTTGGAAAATATTGGAGTAATCCTATGCATCTTTACAAAGGATGAAACAACTCAGGCATGTGAATAATAATGAGATCTTAGCACATCAGCCTTGAACATTATTTTAAGAGTGGATGCTATCATGCAGCCAGGGGAGCGCATTGTGGATCTTATGATATAAGTGATATCTGAGTGATATCACAAACCAGAACATGCTTCCTGAAGCAAAGGCACAGCATTTTTTTATTGAAATGCATCTATAACCACATCTCTCCAACTACTTCAGTTTTTCAATGTACAATATGGCAATTTTTTCCTAATTTATCAGAATTAAATAATTATACAGAGAGATTCATAAGGAATATTAGAACTTTAAAAAACGAGAACTCTACAAAGAAAAAGTTGTGGTATTGTTTTTGAATCACACAGTATAAAATATAAATTGAAATGTAAATGATATATATATTTTATATAATAACTATACATTTTTTAATGTGTTAACGTGTCAGGTCAAAGCTTTCAATGGTAAAATGGCTCACCATACTGGCAATGCATTTTGGCTTCACCCCATCTGGTGCTAAGCGTAATGTCACATTGATTCAGTATATTAAGGTAAAACACAGTAAAACAATTTTAAAACAAAAGTTAGAAAACTTAAAAAACATTTGATAAAACCCAACATTTGTTTAGATAAGATATGCTAATTGTAGCTTGGATAAAATTGCTAAAATATCCTTTGATTAAATATCATTTAACGAAGTTTGAGTATAAAAGTCAGTTCTAATGTGAAGTTAATTACAATTAAAAACAATATGTTTTATGGAATCTAGATGCCCACAATACTGGCATGAAGAAGAATCATCTCCCTCGAACAAAAAACTATGTGTAAGTCTTGAATGAGCAAATCTGCATCTAGTCTGGAATTAAAATGAAGACAGTTTGAGGCTTGCAATAAAGAAATCATTTAGGGCCTGTAGACAAACCCAAAATAAAGGCATTAAATATAAAATAAGTAAGATACAACATGTATAAAGCTGTGACAGGAGAATTAATATACATAAAAAGCTTGACTTGTTTAGCCACACGTGATGCTCAGTATGGTGCCTCAGCAGACTACGTGACCAAATATTCGGGTGCATTAACTTGGGATGGATTTTGTTTATTTATGCGTTGACACCTGCTGAGTTTGCTAATTAATTAGCCAAAGAGGCAGTCAGAGTAATTTGTAACTTATCAGCTCTCAAAACATATACATGAATTAATTAGCTCATTCGCTTTTATGTGACACGACATTAAGAGTGAGTCCATGGTGCACCCTTTTGTAGCAATGAAACAGGCAGAGGTTGATTTGAATATTATTCAAATGCCTGCAGGCTGTCTGTGCGCTAGAAAAATAAGAGAAGGGTGATGTGTTCGTGTGAGCAGATACCGTTGAGGAAGACCACGAAGACGGTGGGGTAGGACAGCTCTTCTCCACACAGAAGGTTGATGTCTTCCACTCCCAGGTTAAAGGCCAGCTTGATGATGGGACCGTCTTCCATGTCAGTTGTGATGTGGGTCATCAGAGCCAGATTCTTCACCAGACCACAAGCCTAAGGAACATCACAGGGCTATGAGAAGCAGTACACTTCAAGTTCCCCTTGAAATCTAATGGTAAGGCATGGTGATAGAACTATTTGCTGTAAAAATTGAAGTTATTTCAATCAAACAGGGTCGTGACCTGCAATGTAATGCAATATCCCCATATATTCACAAGGGTTACATTACCAGAGTTCCTGTCAATATTGAAAAGTGCTTAATAAGGGTCAAAACACTGTACTTTAATAAAAATAGAATGAATAGCAAATAACAAATTATATTTCATAGAAGAAAACGTTTTAAGGAGTCATAAATCTACTGGATCAATCCCGTTCTGAAAATTTGACATTATAGCTAAACAGCAGCAGCAACCCCTGTGTCCAGTTCTGAATGTCCCTACATTTTGAGATATGTAAACAGCTGAAATAGTGAATTCTGCACATTGTATAAAGATGACAGGGAAGGGAGGGGTGAGAGTGTGATGAGCAACAGGCTATGGGGTTATTTTTGCAGCCAACACTGGTACTGCAACCAAAACATTATTATTTTTTTTTTTGATAAGTGAGCAGCTTTAACTATGAATGCAGAGCCTTGTATGAAAAGGCAACCTCTGTATACAAACAAATACATAAATATATATCAATCCTTTCCATATTTATTTATGTGACATAATAATAATAATAATAATAATAATAATAAGGCCTCACGTTTCTGCTTAAATTAACAAATAAATCATTTAAAAAATGTACTTTACCACTGGCATGTACAGCAGGACGGGAGAGGGAAAGGTAAGAATGTGATGAGCAACAGACTTGTTGTTGATGCCCTTGAATGCTAGCAGAATGATTTTGAAATCAATCCTTTGTTTGGTTGGTAGCCGGTGAAGAAATGTGGTTGTACTACGAGGCTTGGGTGTTGAGTCTGGCTATACACTTATACTTGCACAATAATACAAGATAAATATTAGCTATATTAAATGTTTAAGAGAAGATAAATTCACACACCAAGTTAAAAATAGGAAAAACCTGTGGAATAACAATTTTTAAGAGTGTTTGTATAAGAAAAACAAACTCAGATTATGAATAACAGAAAAGCGTCATGATTGACATGTTTTATTTGTGACTGTCCAGCATTGTTATAAGAAAGTTATTGGAGAAGAACAAACAAAAAATTGAACACTGACAGACAGTAACTGTATTTAATCAAAACAAATCTAACTAGTGTTACTGTTGAGGCTTGTTTAATACATTTTTTAGATATAAATTAATATTGCTTAAAGCAAATTTTTTTAAAGCTCCAGAATCCAAAAAGGTGGTTCCCTAAAAAACATGCTTCGATTAGAAACAGTATTACGTTCAGAAATGAAAGGAATTACTCATTTTTAAATGATCACTACAATGCACTTCAACCACATATAAAAACACTGCTATTTTGTCAAAAGAATCTCAACTGACCTCTCCTTCAGGGGTGTCTGAGGGGCACAGCATGCCCCACTGAGAGGGCTGAAGGGAGCGGGGGCCGCTCACCTTCCTGGTTTTCTCAAACTGAGATGAGATCCTGGTCATCATACCCAGGGCAGAAATATAGGAGAGACGAGAGAGAACCTGCGTCACACCTTGCCTGTCCATCTTGAATCTCTTCAGAGACCAGTTCCCCTACAAATCAGTATATTAAGTTAAGTGCTTGAGGAAAACATGTGTCGCAGAAGATTTAAGTATCATATATTTCAAAATTAGGCCAGAACGTTACTGCTTCCTTGGGCTCTGGGAAAAGCTCTTCAATTAAGTGACAAACAGCAGTCCGTTTGAGCTTTAAACCTGAAAGTGCTCCCTGTGTCTAGTTATAGCCTTTAAACAGAAAAAGTCGACTCAGAAACAAATCATCATCCAAATGATTTTTTCCTGGTACATTGTGATTAGTTAGTTAAAAATTCTAAACAATTCACAGGTTTGATATCAGTTGAAAACTCTTGGGTAAAAAAGAAATCCCTGAAAACAGTAACCATAGTAACATTAAAAATTCTAATTGGACTGAGGGGCTTCACTGAACAGACATATCAGTTTCCAGACATTTAAAAGACTCTTAGTATTAAGAAAAAGAACACTTAGAAATTGGCAGAAGCAGACTTGCATAACACCTGTGACATCATTAGATTCTTTTATTAGTCTTTAAAGCATTAAATGGCCTCGCACCCTCATGTTTTGATCCAGCTCCTGATCCCTCAAAAACCCAGCAGGGCCCAGCGCACAGCTGATCTTGAGCTGCTGTTGATACCGAGGACTAGGTTGAGAACTAAGGAAGACAGGGCTTTCTCAGTTTGTGCAATTTGTTTATTGGATGGTTTTCCAGGAGAGATCCTACTTGCCCCCTGAGTTGAAAGTTTTAAAAACAGATTCAAGACATATTTCTATGTGCAGACATTTTAATAGTTGTTGATGGCTTGTGAATGTGTGATGTTTTAACCTGTAGTAATACGTTTTTAAAAGATGTTTCTTTTATGGTACTTTTTACTGATTATTTTAGGTGAAGCACTTTAAACATCCTTAAGAACAACTACTTACTACTAATAAAATTTAAATGTGTTTCTAAAGCACCTTCGTCAAAACATTTTTGAAAAGTTGGTATTTTCCAGCAACTTGTGTATGTTATAAACCATGTTTAAGTTTGGCTCAATGTCGCAAAACCCAGAAAAATGTCTGGAGGTCACATTTTAAAAAAAATTTGATATCTATCGGATTCAGGAGCATATTATGAAAGAGACCTGGATCTGATTTAGAAAAAAAATATCAGGTACAGGTCACTAAAACGGATTTGGGTCACTTTTAGCTGCATTCAGGAAACTCCAAACGTGCAACTTTCAAAAATCACTTTAAATTGTTCTCACTCACAGTTGAAATGGCATTGACCATGCCATTCGTGATCTGGTCCTGTCTCATGTGCTTGACCACATCAAACTGAGCTGCTCTTTGCTTAGGGATGATCTGGTCAGCGATCTTCTTCAGCTCAGAGTTGAACTTCTTAAACAGATCCTCAAACAGCAGAGACAGAAGCTAGAGTAGCAGAGACAAAAAGCACCATTCAACAACCTGATAAATGAACACAAAAGAGAAAAACATCATCCCGCCTGCTATTTTATCATCTCTCCATCTTCTAATCTCTGCTTTAATAAACAGGTGTTTCAGTGTTGCCACAAATTCGACCCGACCTCTCATTCTCAGATTTTCTTCAATAGAAGCCCTCCTCCTTCTCAGCATTTGCATATGTAAAAATAAACATCATTGTAAATTAATAAAGAAATTAAGCTTCCACCGCCTAGCTAGGCCAATTAGTTGAATGTCAGGAGAAAAGAGATTGGAGGTGTTGGAAGCAAGCATGTGTGTGCGTATAAAGCCTTGTTGAAAGAGTTCCTGTCACTCAATAACTCCAAATCTCCCACAAACAAATAAGCAAGCACGTACAGACAAACACATTCAGCTCAGTGCTGGAGGGGGGAAATTAAAGGACTTAAGACACCCGTAATTACATTATCACAAGTCGTGCTGGTGGATTAGCTCAATCGCTGCAGTCAAGGCAGCTATTCTTTTGTTAAAGTCAGACTAAATTATAATAAAGAGGAGAAATCCATGAGTTTGGCTGGGCTGCAGTTGGGCGTTGTCGTCACATATCTAACATGAAACAAAAGGAGGCAGGCTGGGAATGGAGGAGAAAACAGGAGCGTAGAAGGAAATAATGAAGCCATTATAATGACAAGCAGAGTAGAAACAAAAGGGAAGGTGAAGGATTGGGTGCTAGCCAAAGCCTGTATCTGCTGGTTTTGGCTTGTGATCAGTTTCATAAGAGGCCACAGTGTTTTTAATAAGAGAAGAGACTGAAAAAAGAGAATCGGCAAGCTAGACAAGAGTCTGAACAAAAGTGTTTGCGCTCTTAAGTGAGAAGTAACAAGTAATGAGTGGAAATTCAGAACATATATTAGCTCCTTATCTTCACTTCAAGCTTCCAAACTGTCTCTGTGCCACGAAGGAAAAAAACAGCAAACACTAGCATCCGCACAGCTAATGAATTGAGCCGAAATGGGCTGTTAGTCATTCTTAAAAGTGTGACAAAACTATGCAAAGATGAATTGTTTTTTGATAGCGGATATTAAGGCTTTTTTAATTTGAGGGGTATGTAGCATATGTAAGGTAATTTTACAGCAATTGACTATATATTGGGTTACTTTAATCTCTGAGCATGAATAGTGCGTGTGTTACCTCACACGACTCTGGAGCTAATATAAACTGTGGCAGTTGTGGTCTGGTGGATAAGGAGGTCACCGGTTCGATCCCCAGATCCACTGAGTTGAAGATAGTGTGAGTGATGAAACACTTGCTCTCCATCTTCAACAACCACAGCTGTGGTGCCCTCGAGCAAGGCACCAGTTTCCTGACTGGTACACTGGAATGGGTTTAAGGCAGAGCACACATTCCAGGTATGGTCACTCCATATCTGGCCAACTGGTCACGTTCGCTTTCAATAAACATGGAAAAACAACCTTGCTTGTGAAACCTGGAAGTGCTGTTAGAAATGCACTTGTCAGGAAGTTAACCAGCAGTCGTTTGTCTTCCCTATATTGTCATATCGAGAAATGTTTATTGGCGTAAAAACATAACATGAGTGACCAAGATGTAACAGATGTAAATTTATCTATTGGCGGTCCGGTACCAACTGATCTGCGGACCGGTAGGGGGCACTGCAAGTCGCAGGCAGTATAAAATCTCACAACTTTGAACATGACTGCTTTAAGAAACTACCAAATATTTAAAATCCAGGATGGATTTTGATCATTGTAGTAGGTCGTCAACACATACTAGTATCTCACATTACTATAACCTAATAAAACTTTGTCATCCGAGGACCCCTTTTAATACTCTGTTAATATGTCACTGTTGCTTCCTAGGGGGGAGGAAAGAGCATGCAAGGAAAGACAGTTACCTGCCCAGCCAACTCCAGACGTTTGTTGCCATAGTAATCTCGATCGTCTACTTTGTTGTCTCCTTGAGCGAGAATCACCCTGCGCACCATCACAGCGAGGTAGATGCACTTAGCTCGAAAGTTGAACTCCTTCACCTGAAGTGTTCAAACACAGACAGTTAATTAATTACTATAACAAGAACTGAAAAACACAGAAAACACTACTTAAAATAAATAGATTTTCGTAAAACAACATACAGGTACATGGGTGAGGATGGTGGAGGCTAACAGCTCACGGGCCTCCTCCATCTTGGTTTTCTTTGGGCCGCTCCACATGCGTTGTCGTCTGACTTTATTTCCAATGTACTTAAGTGCCTGAGAGAGAACAAATAGGTCACATTGATGAATAATTAGGAAATGTCTATTAAAGATGTAAAGAAATAAAAAAAGTATGAAAAGCATTAGATCACATCTGTTTGAGTCTTTAATGCGGGGTGACTCAGCCAGTGCAGGGTTCACCGCCTCTCTAAAGGGGTCTCAGAGAACCCCGGACTCTACCCGACACACAAACACACACATGCACACCTGAGGTAACATCTAGTTTTTTGTTCAAAGGACATACAGACTCAGCCTTTAGACCACCCATTGATTCAGAGACTGAAGTGTAACTGACAAGCATTTGTCTTGAAAGTTACACTGCAAATCTGAGGCATTTTATAAAGCATTAAGCTACCTGTTAAATATAGTTCTGCAGCTATTTTAAACATTCACTTCAGGTAACATTTTAAAATATTTGAAGCTGCAAATACTTACAGGCCACTTTATTAGGTATACCTGTCCAAAAGTTCATTAAAGCACATTTCTAATCATCCAATCACATGGCAGCAACTAAATGCATTTAGGCATGTAGGCATGGTTAAGATGTTCTGCTGCAGCTTAAACTGAGCATCAGAATAAAGGAGAAACGCGTTTTTTGAACTTGATCTGGTTGTTGGTGCAAGATGGGCTGTTCTGAACATTTCAGAAACTTACAACTTAGATTTTAATGAGCAACCATCTCTAGGGGTTACAGAGTGTGCTTAGAAAAAGACCAAATCCTGTCAGCTACAATTTGCTTAGGTTCACCAGAATTGGACAACAGAAGATTGGAAAAATGTTGCCAGATCTGATGATTTTGATGTTAAGCGCAGAATTTGGCATGGATCCATCTTGCCTTGCATCTAATGGCTCAGGTTGGTGGTGGTGTTGTACACAATAACTGTGTTTAAAAATTTTACTTTACTCTAGAAAAGTTTTGAATAGCGCAAATTTTAAGATATAAAAGATATATATAGATATAAAAATTTAAGTTTTTAATGTTTTCTTAGACCTTATTTCCAAGGCTTTTGGGACTTTATAAGCGTATGCAGATTACCTACAGCTTTATTTACCTTTTTCTATGAAATAATACACATCAGTATCCCTCGTAGAACATGTGAATGAAATAAAAAAAACTGGATTTCAAACAACTGTCAACACAATATCGAATCCAAATGTGAACTGACCATATTTTGTTAAACTGATCATATTGAGTTCCCCAGCATATCTAGTCAGAGCTGCCTGTTTTTAAAGCTTAGATAAAGACTTTTTAAAAACATTTCTTCCACATGGCTTTCGTGGCTTTTAACATGATTTGGAAATGGCGTCTTTATTTAATTTTTTTTTTTTTTACTATTTTATGTTAATTTTATGCGTACGTCTTCTAGTACGAACATACTCTATTTAATTTTATGATTTATTAATTTTTTATTACTCTTTTTAGTATGTGCATGACTGGTTTGCATTATGTTTACTAATGTAATAGGCTTATGAACATGAATGCAACTTCTGTGGGTAGTTTTTGGTGCTACACAAATAAAGTTTGATTGACTTACTGAGTGTATGTTGATATTACTAATTGACATGTTCAGGTTTCCAGAAACACTTTACGATGATACAAGAAAGTCATTCATCACATCCATCTCTTAATTGATTCTCAGTGTTAATAAGTCACTTTATCTAACAGAGCACTGAGGTGGAGAGTGTCTGAACATGTGCAGGATCATTAGTGGAGCTGTTTTAAGGCAACTTGTCAACATAAATGGAAACTGAAAAACACAACTGAAGATTTTTTTACTAAGATGTTGAAGTGGTGGTGCAGTCCAATCTGATACTTAAAACATATCCATAATTCAGCCACAGAAGTTTGATTATTAAGTTATAGTTGTAGTAATCTGGCAGGATGGCCAAAACCAACACTACACCACTTCATATGTTTATAAATATATTTATATGTGTATATATTTATATAGCTTGCATAATGTTAATTGATATAATAGAAAACACTGTTCAGGTTAGCCAAAGCAATTATTAGTGGCTAATGCCATATTATCTATTCAGGGTAAATTATTTTCAGGGTAAAATTAAAGATACCAAAGACATCCGCATCCCAAAAATTACCTGAGTTTGGGAAAATACTTGTGCCTTCTGACACTCCTCTAGACTGGGAGCAAATCCAGCCATGACATGTTCCTCCGTTCCAATCATCTGAACAATCTCCTGATCGCTCTCCACTCCCATAGCCTAACGAACGACAAATAGATCAAGATCGGAGATGACACAAATGGCATTTGTTAAAGACTTTACTAAAACTGCTGGTAAATAGGCAACAAGCGATCAACTTAAAACAAAAAACAGTTAATGGCAGTACCCTGATTACTGAAACACCACACCAGAGAAATCAGCTAATTAGGCATAAACTGTTTTTTAAAGTTCATATAAACACACTCAATCTTGTCCAAACGCCTCCCAAACGTTGGGTTTTCAGATAAGGTTTCGTTTAAGTTACAAAGCGGGAATTCAAGGCCTAAGAAAATATATTCTTAGATGGGATTTAAAACAAACTACAAAATAGTTCAATTAAAAAATAGTAAGCTAAAGTGAATTAATATTTTCAAAAACTTCTGTTATAACAAAACTAGAGAAGCATGTTAAATATTGAAAGAAATATATTCTTTAAAACTTTCCCTCTCAGACAAACTCTGAGCAAGACCCCTGCTTTAAGGCAAAGGTGAATGTGGTGCCACAGGTCTCCGTGACATTTATTTATGCTAATCAGGAACTGTGGGAACAGGACCGAGTGGATCACGGTGCGTAAAGGTCTCTGGCATTTGCCTCAGCTGCTGTGTTGCAAGGAAATCCTGCTGGAATGTGCTGCGGACAGACAAGCACAAACCAAACAAGCGCGATTGTCGACTCACTCCACACCCTGTCCCCAACCGACCCAATCCATATGTTTAGGGACAGACCGACGAGAAACAGTCCATGTAGATGTTTCTCTGATTAGATTTAATTAGGTATCTGTTTCAACTGACTTGTGACATTTCAGATGGTTCAAATGGCAATTACAATTCACCAAAGAAATAAATTGCACAATGTAATTGGATTTAAAAAGTTGTAATAACAAGAAAAGAATTGTTGTAGAGTAGGAGAGTTTGAAAATTCAGACATCGTATTTATCTTGAAATAAATTCTCTTGATAAGATAATAGAGAGAGGTCGATAGAGTGCTTGATAACGGTCTGAACAGCACATCATGAACTACGCTTCCGTGTCTTGTGTGCTAATTTACTCAAGTCAGAATGAGCTTCTGAGCAGTGAGGAATTAAACACCTGCAACATTAATAAATAGATTAAATAACCATGCTGCAATTTGGAAAAATAGCGCAAAATTCACCAGCTGGTGTGTAAGGCCAAGTTAGTTCTCTTGTACTTAATAAAATACAGCCTATGAGCAGGTGTGTAAAGACTTTAGCAGGTGTGCACGGGCAGAAAAAATGTTTCATGTCTCCAGCTCAGATTTAATCATTTATTCTAAAACAAAGAATCTTATTTATAATTCGCGAAATGTTGCATTTTGTCTCTACGCATTTTAATAGATGAAAATTTAAGTTACACCGGAACACATTCCTCAGTAAAAGTGATTTAACGAGTCCCCTGGAGGCGCTAGAGATCAGTAACCAAAAGTGCATTTGATAATAACATGAATTGATGTTTTTATTTTTTGTTAATTTTCCACGTTATAATTGACTTTTTAGAGCTTTTGGTTCATTTGCCTTTATCACTTGCACAATGATGCTAAAACAACATAAGCAATCAATAAATACATCTTATGAAGAATTTTAATGTAGTATAAATCAAGAATTGTTCAGTAACAAATCCTTTTCATTGTTCATTTCTGGCTCACGTCTATGGAAACTCATTTCTCAATGGAAACTCAACCCAGGTTAAAAATAAAGTATTTAGTCAAAATGTTCATATAAAAAGTCAAAATGTTTAATATAAAAGTTTGTTCACATGGTTAGCATTAGATTGGGTGCCTGCAGATCAACAAATAAAAATCTTTACTCTCACTTTTAACTTTGTATCTCAAACTTGTGACTTTCTAGGTGAAAATGTAATTTTTTTAGATCTCAAATTCATGACTTTGAGACAAAATGTTTACTTTTTCTGATTCCATACACTTCTGATCATGCAGAGAGTTGGTTTGTAGTCAAGCACTGCCATCTGCTGGTTCAGCAAAGTATTTGGCTTCCTCCCTAAATCTAATCACGTTTACGATCATTCCTAAAGAGCTGTGGTCCTCTTTAGTTTCAAACCTGGATCAAAATACATAGAAGTCTAGCTTTTAAAGCACCAGAAGCCACCAGTCGATCCATCCATCAATCCATCACCCACCCACATATTACAAGGGCTTAAGGTTGTTATACTTTAAAACCAAAATCAAATCTTCTAAAACAAATATCTGAGAAAACGTTTTCATGTAAAATAACAGAGCTACAATTGACTCCTCGTTCAACTACTAGCACAACACTTTTAAAGTAAGTACTCTTATGTAGAGTATCCTTTGAGAGAAAGAGAAAACTTTGAAAAGCGTTTATGTTCTGGGACACACTACTTTCTCTACGGTTCTCTAAAGTCAATTATCTTGAACTATGTCAACTGTAAATTATTGTTGCAAAATGAGGAACTATAATCGGTTTAACTTTAATTAAATGCTGTTACTCACTAAATGAAATCACTCCCAGACAAACACCTTCCTTGCAATCAAGACTAACAAAAAATTTAGCAAGAAAATTAGGTCAAATATTTCAAACTGAAACAATCTGTACTTCAGAAATCTAATCAGAGATAATAAAGAATCCTGGGATAACACTTTTTTCATTATAACACGTTTTAGGACAGTCTTCTTGCAAACATGAATTGCGATGCGCTCACCTTGAAGATGATGGCGATAGGTGCATCTTCAGAGAGAGTGTTGTGCTTCAAGTAAAAGCGTCCCTGTTTCACAATCATGTTGGTTCTGCTCTTTTTCTCATGAGTGGAACTAAAGCCAAAAGTACACAATTACAATTCAAACGTCAATGAGGATACAGAAATCTCTTGACTATAACAAATTGGAGCAATGTTTACATGGCCAGTCGGCTGCTCCAGGAAGTCACATGTATTCAAATAGTTTTAATCTGAATCTTAAGACTAGTTCATTCTTGAAAACCATAGTTTTACAACTGTAACAACAGTAGATAAAATAATAACCTTATAATTTTTGCACATTCATTTTTTAACAGGCAGTTTAAAACTAAGATTTAAGATTATTTATAAATCTTATTATACTATATCTCCTAATTATATAAAATCTTCTGCTCTATTCCCAAGCGGAGGTAAAGAAATATTTTATCATAGACTGCAAATATGTTTGTATTAAATCTGCTGTAAAGAGAATGTTGAGACAAGCATAGACCTTCACCCTCTGCCTCTCTTCAGATTTCAAAGTTGTTCAAGTAAACATTGTGCTTTTTTGGGAGTATTTGTGTGAAAAAGTTCTTCTTGACTTTGAACTTCATTAAGTCACATTCTATTGTCAAACGAAGAGATGTTCAGTCTACACTGAGGGTCTCCGTCTCTTTCTCACTTGAGCCAAAACTGGCCAGCTTTGTGGAGTAGCAGGTTACAAGTGATAGCAGAGATGGAATTTTATTAATTATATTTTAAAAAGTTATTAACAATGATTGTAACAGTTAACTGTATTGAATGTGGGTTTTTTTTGTGGAATACTTGAAACGGCCAAAGACTGGAGCCCCCTGATAATTTGAGTGTGAGACCTCTGATGTAAAGAGCTTTTTACAGAAACGATCCACACGTTCACCTGGTATCTTCACCATAGCTACATACCACACTGAGGGTGAACGTCATAAATACCTGGTGACCGATGCTCCCACACAACCTTTGCGATCCTGGTCCACAATGATGCGATTCTTAGACAACTGTTCCTGGATGAGAATGACCTTCTCTTGCCCTTTCACAATGAAATAACCACCTGCACACAAACAAATCTGACGCATTTGACCTTTTAGAGTCTCAAATGTATCTACATTTAACAATGACATGAAAACTGCGAAGCAATTTTATCTGAAGGGGTCAAATAAATCTTACCTGGATCCAGGGGGCATTCATTGAGCTTTGAGAACTCCATCTGAGTCTTTCCATTCAAAACACAGTTGGAGCTTCGCAGCATTATTGGCATTCTATAAAAAAAAATGTTATTGACATAACCCACTGGAGACTGGATTGATTGGTGGATTATCTATCTATCCATCGCTTTAATGAAGCTACCTTCCAATAGGGAGAGCGTTGCGGATGATTCTCTGGCTTCCTCTGGTGTACTCAATATCCACAGTGATGGGAGCTGAATAGGTCATGTCTCTCAGACGACACTAAAGCGTGAAAAGCATCATCAGAAACAAAATGTTATGAAACCAGCTTAATTTAAATCATGAGCATTTAAAATGTTACCTCGTGTGGGGACACTGGTCGCGTTACATTAAAACTTTCCTCTACGTCAGGCATGCCAACGTAGATGTTAAGATACCTAAAGAAAGATCAGATGTAAGTTATGGAAACAGTGGTTTAAAGAGTTATAAAAGAGGACCAAGAACAGTTTTGAAACGGTCTTATTAGCAGGTCTAAAAACACTTTGAAATGATCAACATTCATTATATTTTTTTGGTGTCTTTCTAGACATCCGAAGACACCTTACAGAAAGCTTGCAAAAAAGTGCGACAGAATAAATAAATAATCTCCCGTCTTTAATGCCCACTTAATCCAAACTGAAATTAACCAACAGTCTTTTAGAGCATCAGCTCCTACAATTAATCCACCCTCCAAAATGAGTCATCCCTGCCTCTGGATAAAACTTTAGTCAGTAAAATTACACAATAGGGAGACATGAAAACAAAATTTGATTATGATGATTAATGATTAATCAACATATCAATTTGTCAGGAACTCATCAACTTAATAAAACACACAAATAGCTGCCTTAATTAAAGGTGGTGTATCATGTAAACTACATTTTCAGACATTTCTCGCATGTTTTAGAGTTGTTCCCTCATCAAAATATCCCTCAAGTCATATTGACATTGGTTCATACATGTGCGTGTTCTAATTTCTTTTGCTGGGAACTCAAAACAACTTAGCCTGCCAATTGGCCATAGCACCACCCTATGACCAATCAGATTAACCGCTAATGCAGCTCATCTCAATGAAGAATATACGTGTTGACTGAATCGAAAGTGGAAGAGTAACAGAATAACATTGATGAACAATGAAAAGAAAAGTGTTTTTGATATATGAAAATAATTGTAATCGAAGCTTCAGGTTTGGAGAATCTACTTACAGGGCATCCTGGATGACTGCACACACATATCAGGCATTTAAAGAGATGCAAAATAGTTTGATAAATCACAAAAGCATCAGAATGAGGGTTAAAAGAAAGATTCCCATAGAAACCGCTAGAAGTTACTCAAGGAGTGAAATAATTCAAGCATTAAGAACATGGCCTCAGGACAAAAACGGTTCAACACAATAAGTTTGAAATGCAGATTAATCACAAGAAGTAGCTGTTAATTCAGTAATCTTGTCAAAAAAAAAAGTTTCAAGTCAGTGTTTTGGATGTAAAGGTGAGACGCAAAACTTTTATTTCTTCATTTTTATTCTGTCATCTGTAGCGTGTTAGTGTTAAACTTAAAGTTACTGTAACTTTAATTCTAGTTGTCCTTCAGTATTATAACGTTAGTCACAGCGCGTGTTGGCTTGAGTCATAGATTCAGCGAATCATAAATAAACAAGCAAGTGATAATTAACAAATAGGTCAATATAACTCATACAATTAGTGAAGATGCCTGAAGCATGATGGCCCTGAAGCTTCTCGTTCAGTTAAACAGCTTTAATAATATTCACCTATTATCTGTAGTCAAAAAGTTCTACTGAAAACCTGATCTGTTTTTTTTTTAGCTACATAAATATTTTTGTGAAATATGTGCCATGAGTAAAATAGAGTTATTTATGTTATTAAGAGATGTAATGTCTGGTGAGCTCAGGCATTTTGTTGTCATTCTTAGTAATTTGAAGAATTAGAGCAAAATAATAATAATAATAATAATAATAATAATAATCTAGCCACAGGGGTTTCAAGCCAGTGACTTCTGTGCCGGTCCCAAGCCCGGATAAATAGAGAGGGTTGCGTCAGGAAGGGCATCCGGCGTAAAACATGCCAAAACCAAATATGCAAGTCATCAATTCGATTTCCATACCGGATCGATCGAGGCCCGGGTTAACAACGACCACCACCGGTGCTGTTGACCTACAGGGTACCGGTGGAAATTGGACTACTGTTGGTCAAAGAAGGAGAGGAGGGAGAAGGATTCGTAGGCAGAGAGAGAAGAGGAAAGGCAAGAGTATAGGTTTGAGAATAGGGACTCTCAACGTTGGTACAATGACTGGGAAAGGTAGTGAGCTGGCGGACATGATGGAGAGAAGGAAGGTAGATATTCTGTGTGTGCAGGAGACCAGGTGGAAGGGTAGCAAAGCGCGTAGTATTGCAGGGGGATACAAACTGTTTTACTATGGTGAGGATAGGAAGAGAAATGGGGTAGGAGTGATCCTGAAGGAGGAGTTTGTGAGGAATGTTTTAGAGGTGAAAAGAGTGTCTGACAGGGTGATCAGTTTTAAGTTAGAGATTGAAGGGGTGATGTTGAATGTACTGAATGGTTATGCTCCACAAGTTGGCTGTAAGCTGGAAGAAAAGGAGAGATTCTGGAGTGAGTTAGATGAGGTGATGGAGAGTATTCCCAGAGGGGAGAGAGTAGTGGTGGGAGCAGACTTCAATGGTCATGTGGGCAAGGGCAACAGAGGTGATGAGGAAGTGATGGGCAGGTTTGGTGTTAAGGAAAGGAACCCAGAAGGACAGATGGTGGTGGACTTTGCCAAGAGGTTGGAAATGGCTGTAGTTAACACTTATTTCCAGAAGAGGAAGGAACATAGAGTTACCTACAAGAGTGGTGGTAGGAGTACGCAGGTGGATTACATCCTAAGTAGACGAGACAATCTGAGAGAGATCACTGACTGCAAAGTAGTGGTAGGAGAGAGTGTAGCCAGACAGCATCGGATGGTGATGTGTAGGATGTTTCTGGTGGTCAGGAAGAAGAGGGGAGGAAAGATGGAAAAGAAGACCAAGTGGTGGAAGTTGAAAAAGGAAGACGGTTGTGAGGAATTCAGACAGAAGCTGAGACAGGCTTTGGGTGGTCAGGAAGAGCTTCCAGAGGACTGGGAATCTACAGCAGAAGTGATCAGGGAGACAGGTAGGAAGGTGCTAGGTGTGTCAGCAGGAAGAAGGAAAGAAGATAAGGAAACATGGTGGTGGAATGAGGAAGTACAGGACATCATTCCGAGGAAGAGGCTAGCTAAAAAGAAGTGGGACATCGAAAAGACTGAAGAAAGTAGACAGGACTACAAGGAATCACAGCGCAGGGTGAAGAGGGAGGTGGCAAAGGCCAAACAGAAGGCATATGAGGGAAGGGGAGAAGGAATTGTACAGATTAGCGAAACAGAGAGACAGAGATGGGAAGGATGTGCAACAGATAAGGGTGATTAAAGATAGAAATGGAAGGGTTCTAACAAGTGAGGAGAGTGTGCAGAGAAGATGGAAGGAGTATTTTGAGGAGTTGATGAATGAGGAGAATGAGAGGAAAAGAAGGGGGGAAGAGGTGAACATTGTAGAGCAGGAAGTTGAAAAGATTAGAAAGGATGAGGTGAGGAAGGCTCTGAGGAGAATGAAGAGTGGAAAGGCTGTTGGTCCAGATGACATCCCTGTGGAGGTGTGGAAGTGTCTAGGAGAGACAGCAGTGGAGTTCCTATCTAGGTTATTCAACAGGATTCTAGAGAGGGAGAAGATGCCTGAGGAATGGAGGAGAAATGTCCTAGTGCCAATCTTTAAGAACAAGGGTGATGTGCAGAGTTGTAACAACTACAGAGGTATAAAGTTGATGAGCCACACAATGAAACTCTGGGAAAGAGTAGTGGAAGCTAGACTAAGAAGGGAAGTGGATATTTGCGAGCAGCAGTATGGCTCTATGCCCAGGAAGAGCACTACTGATGCAATTTTTGCTCTGAGAGTGCTAATGGAGAAGTACATAGATGGTCAGAAGGAGCTGCACTGCGTTTTTGTGGACTTAGAGAAAGCGTATGACAGGGTGCCGAGAGAGGAGCTATGGTCCTGTATGAGGATGTCAGGAGTGGCAGAGAAGTACGTCAGAGTAGTTCAGGATATGTATGAGAGGAGTATGACAACAGTGAGATGTGCTGCAGGTCAGACGGAGGAGTTCAAGGTGGAGGTGGGGCTACATCAAGGATCGGCTTTGAGTCCCTTCTTGTTTGCTATGGTGATGGACAGGTTGGCAGATGAGGTCAGACAGGAATCTCCATGGACAATGATGTTTGCAGATGACATTGTAATCTATAGTGAGAGTAGAGAGCAGGTGGAGGGACACCTGGAAAGTTGGAGGTCTGCTCTAGAAAGAAGAGGAATGAAAGTCAGTCGTAGTAAGAGAGAATACATGTGTTTGAACGAGAGGGAGGGAAGTAGAACAGTGAGGTTACAGGGGGCTGAGGTCAAGAAGGTGGAGGAGTTTAGGTATTTGGGGTCAACAGTCCAGTGCGACGGGGAGTGTGGAAAAGAGGTGAAGAAGCGAGTGCAGGCAGGTTGGAGTGGGTGGAGAAAAGTGTCAGGGGTGTTGTGTGACAGAAGAGTGTCAGCAAGAATCAAAGGAAAGGTGTACAGAACAGTAGTGAGACCAGCTATGATGTATGGGTTAGAGACTGTAGCAGTGAGGAAGAGACACGAGGCAGAGATGGAAGTAGCAGAGATGAGGATGTTGAGGTTCAGTTTAGGAGTGAAAAGGATGGACAAGATTAGGAACGAGCACATCAGAGGAACAGCTCAGGTTGGTTGTTTTGGAGACAAAGTCAGAGAAGCCAGATTGAGATGGTTTGGACATGTGCAGAGAAGGGATAGTAGTTATATTGGTAGAAGGATGTTGGAGATGGAGCTGCCAGGCAAGAGGGGAAGAGGAAGGCCAAAGACAAGTTATATGGATGTGCTGAAGGAGGACATGAAGGTAATTGGTGCAAGAGTAGAGGATACTGAGGCCAGAGTTAGGTGGAAACAGATGATTTGCTGTGGCGACCCCTAAACTGGGAACAGCCGAAAGAAGAAGATATATATATAATATAATATATATAATATAATATATAATAAGCCGTTTATTCTATACGTTAAAGTGCTAGAGTAATTGATGATTAAGTACTGTGTAATGTATGTGTAATATTTCAGATAAGGCTGGTCTTAATCAGTGTGATCATGTGATAGTGTGTTACGCTTAGTTGAACATAAACTGACTTTGAATATCCCTACACTAACCTAAAGCCAGTATCAACCACGGCCATTGTTTGGCAGAAAAATAAAAGCTGCTGGTTGTTAGTTGTTGGTCCACTAGATCAACCCTGCTTTGATCAGCTTAAACAACACCATGTTCTTAAAAACACACAGTTAACCTGCTCACGCTGGTTTTACAGGTGTCTTGGCATGAAACATTGTAAGGTCATTTTAAATATATTTTATATTAATTATATATAATGCATACTTACTTCAGATACCACATCGGGTCAGCATCACTTGTGATCTTCTCATTAGCATTCATGATCTTTTTTATCTGGAGACATAAACAGAAATCAGTTTTATGATATATATATATATATATATATATATATATATATATATATATATATATATATATATAAACAATTTAAAAACTAAGAATTTTATTGATATTTTCACCTAAATTGAATATTTCAAATTGAAAACATCTAATAATGTGTTATTAGTTGTAGATTAGATTATGTTTACAAACCTCCACGTTGATGAAGTAATTGAAGGAGTCAATGTGCTGTTTAACTAAACCTTTAACCTAGAAACACACAAAATCATAATACTTACAGGTGATACATGAAAGGCCATTACAGTTGCATATGTATGTGTGTGTGTGTTTTTAAGACACCATGTCATTTATTTGTTTTTAATATACAGTACAAACCAAAAGTTTGGACACACCTTCTCATTCAAAAAGTTATCTTTATTTTCATGCCTATGAAAATTTTAAATGGTAGATTCACACTGAAGGCATCAAATCTATGAATTAACACGTGTGGAATTGTATACATAACAAAAAAATAGTGTGAAGCCGCTGAAAATATGTCATTCTAGCTTCTTCACAGCAGCAGCTTTTGCTTTGATTACGCTTTGCACACTTTTGACGTTCTCTTGATCTTCAGGAGGTGGTCTCCTGAAACGCTCTTCTCTTCTCACGAGAGCCCTGTCAGGTTTAATACGTGGATTTCTCTCTTATAAATGTGGTCGGGACCATCAGTGGAGTCAGGTAGACACACAGCTGATAGTCCCACTGAAGAGATTGTTAGAATTGTTATTATGGCAAGAAAAAGAAGTGGTCATCATTACTTTAAGAAATGAAGGTCAGTCTGTCCCAAAAACTTTTGGTCTGTACTATATATATATATATATATATATATATATATATATATATATATATATATATATATATATACACACACACAGACTAAAAGTATATATGCATACATACATGCATGCATGCATGCAATTAGATATCTGTTTCAATCACCAAACAAACAGAAAAAGGTATATTATAAAATATAATTTCACAATTAGATCAACTAGGGACTCTTAGGCTTACTTTTAAAAAGGCTGGAAGCAGCTTCCACTTCTCCTGTAAATTAAAGAAGATACAAATGCATTTAATTAAATAACATTTAGACACTGCAAACAAGCCACAAGACGATAACGCTCATGTTACTCGGTGACACATGAAAAGAGCTTTCTCTCACCTCAACTGTGTCTATGGGAGCAGCGAGCTGCTGGGGGCTCATTTCCCCAAACTCCTCTTGCAACATTTCTGTGGCTTGTTGTATCCCGACGGAACAACAAACACATTTAATTAAATATGAATAAGGGAAACATTATACACGCTGTCACCCGGAGAAAAACAACCTGGACGGAAGTTTGGGGTCCACGTGAAGGCGCACGGTGTCGCAATTAATGTGCATCGGGTAGAAACAAGTGTACTTGTATGCATTCCGATAAAAGTTTATTTTATTCACCCTTTTCCCTTCGCTTTTCTTCACTTCCTTTCTTTTTATAAACAGTGTGTGTGCAATTGGAGTGGTATGTTATTTTATTGAGGTTCTCGTTTTAGCCCCAGGGCAAATTTTCGATTTACGTCCTTAAATGGGGCTAACTAAAATGTTGTAAGAGCTTAAACAAAAACAGATAACGTTTCAATTACAAATATATCTTGGTGATCGCACAAAAAAAGATGAAAGCAAACATTATTTATTTATTTTATTCGATATAATGACTACATGGTGGTCTGAGACAAACGTAACACTGAAGTGAATGAAAACAGGAACTATTTAGCTTTGTTTATTTAGTGTCAAATTGCAGGATAGCTTGTAAAACAAAATACAACATGTTTATTGAATGGTATAGTTTGAGTAGAGCATACATTTCTAGAAGACAAGACCCCAGTGTCAAGGCAGTTAAAGGCATACATACATCGTAAAAGCAATTTATAGCATAGCTGCTAACTCATTTAGATGCTAAACTGGTTATTAGTTTTAGCTTAATTACAGTATTCTGCTTTCATCCAACCCACACAAGTTTTATAAATCCTGACTTAATTCCCCATTTTTGAGCATTAACTCTAATTAATAAATGTTTGTTATAACTACTAAAATCAGGAACATTGTGACATGTTTCTTTATCTTGTCTCTCCTTCAGTATTTTAACATTTTTGTTAATGCACATATGTATTTACTATTTCCCCAGCTGTTTACCTTCTATTTCAAATGTCCAATTCAAATTGTGTTTTACTGTTTTCTCTAAACAAAGAAGGAAAAGTTACAAAAAAGGTTGCCTAAGCTGTTTGTGTTTTGTTTAGTTTTTTTGCCTGTTAAGTTTATAAAATCACATCAAATTGGATCACAAGTCTATAATTTCCCAGTTTTTATGGATCTCATTTTTGTAATAATATTACAAAACCAACAGAAACATTTATACATATATGTGTAGACATAAACTAGAGTTAGATTAAAAAGTAACTCTAAGTAAAAAGGCTTGTAAAATGAACATGACCATTCATTTTAAAACAAAATAGCCGATACAAATGCTGCTCTAAAACACTAAAAGAAAACAAATCTAGAAAGTTCAATGCAGAATAGCAGATGCAAATCTAGATGTGTCTGTTGTTGCTATTCAGCAGTTTGGGGTATGCAGTCCCGATGGAGCGGCCATGTCGATACACCACCATTTCTAGCTGATACTCATCCAGATTGACAACAGCGGTTGTGCTCTTCTCAATGGAAGTCAGGAAGAGAATGGTGAAAACAGCCATCTCAAACTCAGGACTGACACCAATAAAAGCACTGGCTACTGGCTTGATCAAACCATGCCAACTGAACTGGACATTCAAGAGATGGTCATCTTCATCGGGCTGCACAGACGGAAACAAGCAAAGTATCAATCCATTCCGCATTCAAGATTTATCTAAAGGCGTATCTAAAGACACAATTCTTTTATTCATTCTCATTTTCAATTACAATTAAGCTCATTTAAATAGCCAGACAGACACTTGCCTAAAACACATCTGTATTTAAAGAAAGAAGTACCATGTCTCTGGATTTGTAGCCCTTGTAGTCAAGAAGACTCTGCTTCTCTTGCAAGTAGAACTGCACCCAGTTGTGAAGACCCAAGATTTCTCTTCCAAATTTGGTCTCGCCAACGAACACATGCTCAAATCCACTGGAGTCTTCCCTAGAGTGAGAGAGTTAGAGTAGATTTAAAGAATTTAAAATCTGAGAAGTGTTATTTTTCCTGAAGTGTTTGTAGATATATGTAAAAT
Organism: Danionella dracula; assembly: GCA_900490495.1. Lineage (NCBI taxonomy): Eukaryota > Metazoa > Chordata > Actinopteri > Cypriniformes > Danionidae > Danionella > Danionella dracula. The sequence goes on from UELW01000056.1 coordinate 6,222,257, forward strand.
CATTTACTTCAAATATTTGAAAATCAAAAAATTTTAAAGTTTGCCTTTAAAAACACACACCCACATAACACTGCCTCCTTGTTAATATTATGATCATGTGACGTGCTGTAATTATATTTGGACTTTTGGTTTTTGGAATACTCCACTCCAAAAATAAAAATGTACACTTTCTGATGCCAAACAATATAAAACCATACATCCACATTATTGTCTCCTTATCTTCACTATCACAAATCCCTGTATAATCGAAATCAAATCTTTTTCCCTGTGTGCTCACACAACACTCCCTACAAGACCCTGAATGATGAACAGACTCACGATGAGTCTCAAACTTTTCTGTTGAGCTCAACTGAAACCTCGTCTCTTTATTTAATCACAACCAGTTATTAAGTTATGTTGATTCTGCTCTGTTTATTGGTCGTCAAAATGTGGCACAAAATGGGCCAGATTTAATTCAGATGCTTCATGAACTGCTCCGGTTGAGTCACCTAAAGGAGGTATTTATTATAGACAAGTCACTAAATTAATAATTTGGAAATCACGACCAAACCCAGGAAAATTAAATGTATACTGTGTTATAAGAAAACAAAAGCATTTTCCAACCTTGCATGTGTGCCAATCTGTTGTTGGAGAACTCCAAAATCAAATAATCAATCTTTCATCACCAAATAGTGAAGGGAAAGTGACCAGTATGTCAGATATGGAGTGACCCATACCTGGAATTTGTGCTATGCATGTAACCCATCCCAGTGTACACACACAGCAGTGAAAAAAAACACAGTGAACACAAACCCGGAGCAGTGGGAGCCATGGCTGCGGGGCCCGGGGAGCTGTCGGGAAACTGGTACCTTGCTCGAGGGCTCCACAGCTGTGATTGTTGAAGATGGAGAGCAAGTGTTTCATCGCTCACACCCCCTTCAACTCGGTGGATCTGGGGATCGAACCTGCGACCTTCCGATCACATGTCGATCTTCTTATCCACCAGACTACAACTGCCCCTGGGCAGTTCTTATCCACCAGACCACAAAGCGGCACTTTAAAGTATTGTAAAAACATTTTTTGTAAATGTATTGTTGATGTATAAGGGAAACAAATCAGCTTACCCCCCATTTCTCTCTCTATGGTAGAGGCGGAACCACATGTAGTAAAGCTGACTCTTAAACTGTCTCAGGTCGGAGCGGGATTTTCCCTTTTCAATCAGGTACTTGTGGGCACGCTGAGGGGAAACATGATTTTTTAAAGCAGTAAGACACAGAATGAAACCACTGAACTCCTGACCCAAAATCCTCATGACATCCAGGTTCATTCTTTCATCCTCTTACAACATCCAGCTTCCAAGAGCAGGGTTTGGAGGAAGGAACTGCTTTAAACACTTCTCTCGTCTACCAACACAATTAAACTTATGGAAATTTGTTTAGATTGAGTAATAATAAAAAGTGATCCTACCTTCATGACAGCCGTCTCTAAGATAGCATCTAGAAAGGAGTTATTCTCAGTCACCTCGTCGGGGGTCACCCTTTCTGCCACACCAGTGGCCCTCTCATAATTATCCAGAAGCTTCATAAAGCCTGTCCAAAAGTTAACATAAAAACACTTTACTTTCAAAAAGAGAACAGTATAGTTGTTGGGTTTTTTGTTGTTGTTGCAAATATACAGCATTATTTACATTAAAACTAAGAAGCTTTATGTTTATTGTAACTAGTCAAATCAACAAAATGTTTAAGCTTGTTAGTAGTTGGTGAACAAAAATGATAATTAATAACTTTATTAGAGCTAAAAGGTGCTAAAGGAGACCTCAGATGCCAACTTAACACTTAGTTCATTTGTTTCTTTAGGGTACATATGTAAAGGCTGTAACAAGTCAGGGATAAACTACAGTTAAGCGTGCATTATTCAGTTTTAAACGCAGAAGGTGGAGGCGAAAACGTGAAGCATTATGGAGTAATGCATGCTAATCTGTTTATGCCACTATATTTTCCACAACTCACATATTTAAGTTATTATTAATATTTGAGCTGCAACAAACTGGAAACAGTGGAAAACAGTGAATACTGAAGGTTTTTCTAATCAATCTTACTTTGACTACACAGAAAAAAGTAGTGCTGAAGTTTGATACGGTGATGTCTTAACGTTTTATGTGGATTATCATGTTTATAACATTTTCTTTGAGCAACATTAACATATTAAACATATTATTAATGTTTGCACTGACATACATAACAGGAATGAATCAGTCAACTGCTTCTCGCTCCTGACAGAAAAATAGTCATGTAACATAAAATGTTCAATGATGTAACAAGTTCAATGATCAAATCTGTGACATTTAAAAGTAACCTTATTGTTTCTATCAGAGATACTTTATTTTATTATTATTTAGCATAACAGTAGCCTTATAGGACTGTCTACAGACTGCTCACTAGCTTCATACACAAAAAGCACATCAGGGTATATTGTTCCTTTTTTACAACAATTGTAGTGTATTCAGGATTTCTAAATACAATGTGAAAAAGCAAAACTAAATAAATGTGCAAAATAATTACTGTAAAACTTAAATAATACGGTCGCCAAAACAATCCAAGTTGGGCAAATTCGTGACCTGTGGTCTAGTGCTTGAATTCTTCTTCGGCTGTTGTTGCAGCCCTGGATCACGAAAGGAACAAAGAAAAAATTTTGTTTTGTTTACTGTAATAACAATAACCTGGAGCTTGAATTGTCTGATAGGCCAATGTTTATTGCAATAGTTACTAAAATCGCACAAGGAAACATATAGTGATCAAAATGACCTGGACTACAAATATTGAAAAATATACAGCACCTGCCTGCCAATCAGAATAGAGTATTCAGACAGACCGTGGCATAATCTAAATTTGTATTTATGAATGGTTTTGGTAGATCTGCCAGTGCAGGGGTGTCCAACGTCAGTCCTGGAGAGCCGGAGCCCTCCACATTTTAGTTGCAACCCTGCTGTAGTATGCATACTACTCTACTTCAGCCAATCAGAGGACCATAATTAGTGCCACAGGTGTGTTTCATGATGGTTGAACCAATAATGTGCTGGGCTCGGCTCTCCAGGACCGACGTTGGACACCCCTGTGCCAGTGCATTTCCTCCATAAAAAGAAAGTTATCCACTCAATCCTCACAGGTTCATTTGATGGGAGTAAATGAGCAGCATTATATACTTCTTTGTATTCGAAAACATCACAGACCTTCGAAGCCAGGGCTTCTTACAAGCAAAATTGAGATATATTGTGTTTACGAGCAGATGTGGTGGGGCGGAGTTTGTGGTAATTAATGGGAGGGATATATGACCATATTTATTGTCATTTGCTTTGGGTTTCACACAGACTAGTTCTTGGAGGTTATGAAGCATTTGTTCCAATTAAAATGAAACCCTTTTTTTTTAAGGAGGTCTTCTTTAAAACACTTTAATACCAAACTTTCAACCTCGTATTCCCCATGCATTAGGACAGTAGCTATTTAGTACAGTGTGCAAACACAAGCTACTTGTCAACAGCTAACACTGAGGCACTCAAGTGGCCACGTCATGCTGAAAAATTATGTTTAATTTATATTGGCAGTAAATTTTTTGTTTGATTAAATAAATGTATGGCACTAAATGCTGCTGGATTTCTGCACATGCTTTGACTTGGAGTTGCTTTTAACATGTTTCTGAATAACACCACATACTTGCCCAAAAACGATAATTAAATAAGATAAATTTACTCTACAGAAGTCTCTTGCACACTTGTCTGCTTATCTGATCTTTTTTGATTACTGAAAAAGCGTTGATCTGCAATTTGTTCAAAATATTAAATAACATAAATATAGTGAACTACTTTCACTATGTTTCTGTAGCTTAGCTTGTTACATTTCTCAGGGTATTAGCTTTAGTGTAGTGAAGCTACATTTAACAAAGAGTAACTATTATCTTAGCTTACTACATTTTCCAAGTAGCTTGCCCAACAATGCCTACAACTATGGAGCTCTGAATTAAATCATGACTCTACCTCTAGACAAGCTGCAGGGAAGCCAGGGAACCCTCAGTGGACCCAGACCAGGAGGAGGACCAAAGACATTTATCAAATACCCAAGAGCCCTTCACTAACCAGACCATACCACACTATAGCTGTCTGCACTAATTACCCCTTCACCCTTCATTGAACAATTCCCAGACTACACAGTCCCGGATGTCCTCTAGCACTTATCAGCATAGTTTGTGCTTATATTGTTTTTTTTTCTCAATGAACCAACCTCCAGGAATTCCATCCCTCGACCCCTTCCAAGTGTTTATCTCTCAACCCTTCCCAAGTGTCCATCCCTCGACCCCTCCCAAGTGTCCATCTTTAAACACCCAGACAGAAGACTTAAACTCTTAAAACCCTAAATATTAAAATAAAACTTTTTTTGTGTATGAGTACACTTGGTTGTAAAGTGTATAACTTAGGTCAACTAATGAAAACAAGTATATTTCAAAACCTTATATGAAAACTGATTCTGACAAAGCTGAATAATGTGTTCACACATTACAGAAGAGCAGAGGTAGAATTCAACTAACTTCCTGCCTCGACACATCTCAAAGGCTTTTGGTGTGTCCATGTTAGGCATGTTTCAGCACAGATCTAACAGAAAGCACATAACTGACGAAACAGAACTGGTTTAGGTGTTGTATCAATCAGTGGAGGATGGTACATACGTGAATAAGTGGCTATTGCGTTCAATTTGTCTTCATCGACTTTGGAGAACAGTGGAGATGATGCATGATCAACCACGCTCAAGCTTCCCTGTGGTGTGTAACCAGCTTTTCCCTGAAAGAAATGCAAAGCCTTTAACAACCACCATGTGAGCTGTCAAAAGAGTTCATATTAATGAAGCAAAAATCCTGAGACCTGGATAGAGATGTTGTAATCAGTTTGAGGCTCAAGGCGATTCACGTCCAGCTTCCAGAGCTCGTTGAAAATACCTGAAAGCTCCTGGTTAATTGTTTGACTGGGGGAAACAGGAAATAGATTCAAGTTGAATGTTCTTTTTGATATTCTAACCTCTTATAGGCTCCTATTTAGGTAGTATAAAGACCCAGATTAGCTGTTAGCTGCATTAAGATAACGGCATTATTTTCATCATAAGACAATTTTATCTTTTTAGAGTTCACAGACAGGTTTTCCAATAAATAGATGACTTAAAACAATAAATAAAATATTAGCATTTAAATGGAAAAGTAACAAGGGAATAACAAATGTAAAGTTTGTGAAAGCTCTCTGCTGATTGTTTGGGTATATGTCATGTGATACTGTGGGCCAATCCCAATCTGGGACTGAGAGATCTACTGGGGTTTATATGAGTTGTAGTTTTCCTCACGAGAACATTTATTATTTTAAGTTCATTGAAGATATCGAAGTTAGAGGTTAGTTGAGGATCTTTATGTAAGAAATAAAGAGTAGAACAAAATAGAAAATAAATAGCTAAGATTGTGTGAAACCTGCAAGGAGTTTGAAATCGGGAGTAGAACACCTTTGATTCAGAACCTTCAGGAAAAGTTTCAAAGTGCACCACTTCAACTCTTCTGGCATATGTTTACGCACTGGATTCCCTTCCAGCTGGAAAACATCGCTGGGAAACATCCACACTCATACTCCATGGACAATTGAGTTTACTCAATTCACTTATAACGCTTGTCTTTGAACTTGTGGGGGTAACCGGGCCCCCGGAGTGAACCCGAGGGACGCGATCACGAGGAGAACATGCAAACTCCACACAGAAATGCCAACTGACCCAGCAGAGGCTTGAATCAGCGACCTTCTTGCTGTGAGACAACCGTGCTACCCACTGCGTCATTGTATGTACCCAAAGTGTCAATTAAAGCAAATGTGTGTTTCCACTTGATTTCATTTCTTTCGTTTGATTTGGTCGAAGCATCTTTAAAAATATAGAAAAACAACATGTCCCACTAGTTAAAGGAAGTTCCCAGCAAACACAACAATCTCTTTTGGTTATTTAAAAACGTAAAAAATAAATAACGTTTACCAGAAATGTATGTTTTCATGCGGCAGATTCCTTTTTGGTTCTTTTTTTTTGCAACATAAACGTATTTCTTGTAATGCAAGATATTTTTTTATGATATAATAAGCTATATGCTTGTAACATTTTCATAAAAGAAATTCAAATTAAAATCTACTAAATGTAGAAACAGCACACAAAAAATGCAGCCATGCATGGCTTTTTCAAATAAATAAATAAATAAAAATGCAGTTACAGGGCACAGCAATTTACCTTGAACCAACACTGACAGCAACCAATGACAGGAACACAAGGGCACACCCGAAATCATTGCTGAAACGTAAACACGCTTAATTTATTCATTTTCAAAGACTGATATCTAGATTTAGATGGTTATTGTGAATGAAACAATCGCACAAGTGTGAAATATAAGTGTTAACTAACTCAAATAAATGCATTTCAAACAGCCCTGCGCGAAACTTTACAGCTACCACGTTTTGTCAAAAGTAAAGCTACTTTGAAATGGAGCAGCAGAGCTCTTGTGAAGGGAAGCTGGAGCTTCACATACCTTCTGCTCATGGCTGTCTGAGATGATGTGCTCGTGGACGAACGAACGCGAGGTATTTGTTTTTCTTCCGCGGCTGCTCTCACGCGCGGAACCAGTCGGGCTTTCCGAGGAACCCCAGTGAACGCGGGACAGGGGGATGCTCGCCTCCACAGCGCCGCAGTGGGACGGCCTTACAGGGGCCGCTTCGACTCGACTCGTTTAGAGCAGTTACATCGATAATTATTGATAACAAACATCATAAAAGCGGTAAGTTAACAACAGTGAATATATTTCAAGCGTCAAAATTAAGTTTCTTTACCAAAATGAGTTGATTATTGCGTATTTACAGGTGAAGAGGCAGAATGAAAGAAGGGATGGTGGCTTATTTTTCATGAGAAATGACCAACCGAGTAAATATATACATTTATAACATCAATAAATCAAAACATTATATGGTTCATTGACAATTAAAATGATAAATTACATCAAAATGATAAAATGTATTTTAAGTTTAAAACAACAAAATACTGTTAAAAATAGTGTTCTCGCTATTCTACAGTTTGATTATTTCAAGTTTGTCTTCATGGCCACCTTTACATAGTTTATGTTTCATATTCACTTGTGCTGAAGTTTCACAAGAGAATATGAAACATAAACTACGTAAAAGTGGCCATGAAGACAAACTTGAAATAATCAAACTGTAGAATAGCGAGAACACTATTTTTAACAGTATTTTGTTGTTTAACTACACACATTACATATTCACTCCAGCTTTGCTGTCCTTCCCAGAATTACAGAAATGAAGTAGCATTTCACGCATCCACGCACACAAAAAATTAATTTAGAATGTCTCTGAGCAATCTTGTCATCTCTTTGTTCTTCTAAGACTGGTCTGCTTCCACATATAAGTACAGACCAAAAGTTTGGACACACCGTCTCATTCCAGAACTTTTTGGGACAGACTGACCTTCATTTCTTAAAGTAATGATGACCACTTCTTTTTCTTGCCATAATAACAATTCTAACAATCTCTTCAGTGGGACTATCAGCTGTGTGTCCACCTGACTCCACTGATGGTCCCGACCACATTTATAAGAGAGAAATCCACGTATTCAATTCATAGTTTTGATGCCTTCATTGTCAATCTACTATTTTAACCGTTTTAATAGGAATGTGGGTACCATCAATGCAGCCAATACAATTTGGTAACTCAGAAATACAAAGTGATAATTAAAAGTGACATGAATGTTTGTAAAATGCTGTCTGTCACATTATTTGCATTAAAGAACAAACTTGCTCATTCTTCTTTAATCACTTGCTGAAGGTTGGACCCTGGAAATGGTAGAAAACTGTTTAAGACCCATTTCATTACTACATTTTAACCATGGACTTGTTGCATTTAGGAATTTGCACATTCACCAGGTTCATCAAAAAAAAAATTTACTTAATTACATCAAGTGTTTTACTAAATAAAATAACGTTAAAATAATCAACAAGAATATATTAATAGACACGGCAACACCTCTGAAACAAACTTACCCTCTAACATACTCTGCACCGGAGCAGGTTATGTTCAGATTATGTTGCTATGGTTACTTAACCAACCTGAAAGATACCCTAGTTATTGTAACTAAAATCTGCAGTCATACAACATAACCAGCTTTCTGGAATACCCCTCTGGAGGTTCAAATGCTCCAATAATCCTAGAAAAGCACACTTTGATATGTCTGACATAATAATAATAATAAATAATATAATAATAATAAATAAATAAAAAATAAAAATAACCATCTTATCAATGTTATTAAACCTTAATCAATAAAGAAATTAATGTTAACTGCACCCTGCTACAAATCTAATGAAAACAACGATTGTGTGAATTATGTCTGTCACTATATAAATGAATCCTCTTATTGATTGTTATTTACAGGACACACATTGCTTTGATTATTCTGAGCCACTGTTGAAAACTGAATTCCCCTAAATCAGTTAGTCCATCATCACTGAATCGAGATTATATTTAAAAGTTTACAGTTGCCAATTGGCTACAATGTTGTTTTTTGAAGCTCCAGCTTAAGTTAATCTATTAGGTGAAAGTAATAACAAGAGAATCAACGTTTTACCCTTTAACTGACCAACAGAGAACATACTAATGGAATGTGGAAAACTAATAAATATTCTTGCAAAGCCTCCTTGAGCCTCATTGTGCCCTCTGTAGGAAGTTAAAGAAACAGCTTTGAAAGACTGCATTAATAATTTCACACTTCAATTAGGAAGAAAAGACAAAAATCTCTATATTATATTAAAACTATAAACAAAACACTGTATACAGGTCAATAAAGAAATGGATGATTCCAATGTTAAAGAGCTGAATATTGTAATGGCTAACGCAGATGCTCACAGTCCTGCAGATGGCACTCTACTACACTTTTTAAAAGTGCACACTAAAACACCATCTTATCAATGTTATTAACCCTTAATCAATAAAGAAATTAATGTTAACTGCACCCTGCTACAAATCTAATGAAAACAACGATTGTGTGAATTATGTTTTTATTCTATTAAAAACTTGTGTATATGATAAGTACAATCATGTAGCAAAAATGAAAAGTGGAAATATAATTTTAACACAATTTCCAGCTTTGTATAAAGTTATGCATTTGTAATGTTGCATTAAATATTCATGCTACTTAATAGCATTCTCATAAACAAGAACAACACTGCTGTTCAGTTTTGCAGCTGAGGAAATTCCATCCGGAGAGAAGATTCAATAAAGTAACAATATTTGGCAAAATTGTACCCAAATGGGAGTTAAGATAAATAACATGCACACCTTTACAATCTTTATGTAAAATATACAGATTTCATCTGGAAAATGTACTTTGTGAATGCATTACTGACACACTAAAATGTACAAGAAAAAAATAACAAAACAGCAAAACTCTTGTAACATCACATTTAAGACTGATCCAGAGTCTGAATTATAGGGCAGCAGTGTGTAGCTTTAACTTTGAGTTACTTTAACCAGGCTACATTCTGAAGAAAGCACAGATCAAACTACAGATTAAGCCATATTTGTTGTAGCTAAAAAGGGTCCAAACGGCTGAAATTAAACACTAAATGTTATTTGAAAGGTAACAGAGCTGAGAAAGTTTCTCAAACTAATGTTGTGAGGAGCTGGTGATGAATGTGTTTGGCATCAGAGGCACGAGCAGGAGTGATGGGAGCAGAATAAAGTCGCACCGGCAGCAGAGCACGAGCACAAGCAGGAGTGGTGGGAGCAGAGCAGAGCCTGGGCCCTCACACGTTGGAGTGGTTGTTGGGGAAGGAGGTGGAGATCTCGTTGAAGAACTCGTCCTCTTTTAGCATACTCTAAATGTAGGCACAGAACAGACAGGTCAGCATCATTATATTTTTTTTATAACCGAACATAATTAACCCCATCCTGCCTAATGAAACACTTTTGCAGGAAGTTTACTAAACCAGTGGTTCTCAAACTTTTTTCACCAAGTACCATCTCAGAAAAAATGTGGGACTCCAAGTACAACCATAATGAGCAACATTAAAACACACGACTCCAGTACCAACACAGTGTTAAGGCCCTCCTGTTCAGCTAAAGATAAGTTAAGAGGCCATATTATTGATAATAATAAATAAAAAAAATTAAAAAAAATTCAGCAGCAGTCTGCAGCCTGACCATTATGCTTGTAATAGTTACAATATCTAAAAGTATCAAGTTTGATGGCAAAATATTGGCTTTTATTCTCCCTCCCTCTCTCTCTCTCTCCCTTCCTCTTTCCCTCTCTCTCTCTCACTCTCTCTCTGTAAATTAGGCATATGTTAACATCTTTTTTTTATATTTTTGTATTAGCTCTGGTTTCAGGTGCTCTCAATACGATCATGAGATCTTTCAATAGTTTTAATATTGTTATGAGAGATGATGTCTGGCCTACCTTCAGATACTTCAAAGTTTACCTCAAAGAACTGGCTTCAAGTATTACCAAGAGGTTTTCAAGTACCTCCAGTAGTACGCATACCACAGTTTGAGAACCACCGCACTAAGCAGTGTACATCAGTTTTTTTATGTGGAAAAAGATTGTAATGAGTTTCATTAAACAGTTCTTAGTAATTATGAGTCATCAGGTATATTTTGTTATAAATCTATGCATCATATTATAAATCTATTGAGCAAAATGTGTGCCGATTTAAAAAACAAACTACTCCAATCTGCTTTGCAAAGGAGAACTCCATGCAGTTGTCAGTTGTTAAACAGTGTTGTTAACATAAATATTTTCTCTCTCAAATTCATTCAAATTTATTTTGTCACAAAAAATGTTCTCACAGATACACAAGATTTTTCAAATGCGCTGGATTGATCAGGTGATACAACTTCTACTACGAGCGAGCTGAGTTTGACTTTGACTTTGTGAAACAAATTGCATATTGTCGCTTTTAAACATAACATTATTATTATTCTTCTTCTTATGACATTCTCATCACTGACTTTTTAGTATGAACACCAAACAAACCAGAGGCACATGGGTTGGATTACTCTACTTTTGGTAGTAAGGTAGAATTTTTAATTATGTCACCAACCCCTCCATAGCAACCAGACTGTTTGCCCTCGCAACAATTTCCACAGATCTATATCTCAGCTCAGGAAAATAATTAAGACATGGAGGTTAGTTTATATAACTCATATTGATACGCATCATTTCATGCTAATAAAATGATGAGTTATGCCTTCCTCAAGTATGAAATTAAACTTAATTTAAACATATTCTAGCTGGTTTAAATTAGTTCCCTGACTGGATAACGCTTTATAATACTTTCTCATGCCAACATAATATTTGCTTTTCCAACTTTAAAATCTAGTTTGGCTTATTGCAATGTTGTTTTTTGCAATGTAACCCTATATAGATTTTAACATTTTGAAACGAGAAGGAGTTAAAACAACTTACTCTGTGAGCCTTCTATGCCAATGTCAAGTTTGTGCAGGGTTTAGTTGCAAATTCAAATGAAATTAACTACTGGCCCTCACATTTTTCATTTAACAATCATGAAACATCAGTTGAAGCTAGAGTAGTATGAATACTAGAATAGAGTTGCACCTAAACTGTTCAAGGCAGTAGACCTCCAGGACCGTAGTATTTTTGTGTGGATAATATTAGAAATATTTTTTTTAATACAAAATACTTTATCAAGATTGTACTGTGGGAATGTGCATGCACTTCTTCATTCTTAAAAATGAATGGAATTGTAATTATTGTAATTGTGTTATTTTACTATCATTTATCTGGTCTGGCCCGGCCCTCACAAAGTGAAATTGTTTGTGAGTTTGACATCCCTGCTTTATGGGATAACTTTTAAGAAGGGAAATCCTAAATGTATCTGTATTTTGTTCAGGAAGAAAAATGTGAGGTCAGATGCATTGTTGCTAGATACCGTTAAGTTGTTGATGCCCTCTGAAAAAGCTCCAATCTGTCGTACTGTCCCTTCAGAGTCCTCCATCTGCAAAACCAATGAAAAAATATCAAGCTGAAGAAGGAATTTATCCGTCATCAATATGCAGGAAAAGAATAACATGCTCACTTGATTGACATTTTAAAAAAAAATTCTCAGGTTAGGTCAAGTAAGTCAAATATGCTGTTAATTGATGAATTTCAATTACCTTTGGGAAGCAAAGGAATCATCCAAATTTTATTTACTCCTTTAACAGATCGCTTTTTTAGTCATTCATAAATAAAACTAAATGAACTGCAAATGATAAAAACATGATTAAAATAACCACACATCTTTATGGTATATATCTAAATGGCCAAATTTGCCCACTGATAGGAGTCCTTGTATTATAATTGGCTACACCACTCTGATTGGCACCCCCATGTCTCCTGTTTATAATAAGCCAGTGTATTGGAAGTTTTCTGTTGCAGAATGGTTGCCATTACAAAACACAAGTGGATGCTGCACACTGGTGCTGGATTCAAAGAAGTAAAGTGATTCAGGTGCTTAGAAAAGTGCTATATACATTTCACTAGTTATTATTATTATGGACAGATTTACATAAACCAAGTGGGGACTTGTCCCATAAAATGCCTGTGGTCCATAGATCAGTTTGTATCGGACTGACCAAGTATTTATTTCTGTTATATTTATTATTCAAGTCTGAATACACTTTTATTTTAAAGTCTTTTGTTTTGAAAAAGTTTTTCAAACCAGCGTTTTGCAGGTCACAAACTCGTGTTATGTCATAACATGCTATAAACAATGTACGCACACCTCCGCCCAGGTACAGAGTAAAATTGACAGGCATCCGCTGTGATAAAAATGTTGGGGACTACTGCTGTAAACAAAAGAATGTTATCTCAGAGGGCGGGGTATAATTCTGAACCTGGTCAGGTTAAAAAAAACTAAAAGTTATTCTCCGGTTATCTAAAAAAAAGTTGCAAATATTGAAAAGCCTTTCAAGTAGGTAAGAGAACTGCAGTCGAAAAACCATAGAAAGCACAGAGACTTGTTTCGTAACATTAACTGAATATCAGTGCCAGCAGCCAGTCTTCTTCACACAAGGATATCCATGTGCATCTCTACCTGATCCAGTCGATCCAGGTCATCATCATAGATCTGCAGCTCCATGTTTCTGTAGCCCTTCTGGAAGCTGCGTCCTTTAGGCATCTCTACATCCATGGGACAGACATACTCTTCACTGTCCTCCTGCTTCTTCTTTCTTCCAAAACCTGCAAACCCCAGCTTGTGTGGCTAAAAGAGAAAACAAAACAGTTGGAAACCCTAAAAGGAAGATTTAAGATCGCATCCTCAGTCGTACCTTGACTTTAGCTGTGGCAGTGAGTAAGATGTAGTCGGGGTTCTCCAAACACTCCTGCTTGAGCTGCTGGGCTTCAGAACCCACCAGCAGGTTAAAGTGAGTGGCCAGATGTCTTCGCAGAAGAGTCTTGTTTGGAGGAATATTCAGCAGCAGAGCCATGGTCTCCACATTGAAGCGAGGTTCCAGGACCTGACCAGAAAAAAAAAAAGTGGACGTTTCTACCTCTTTTCTTGAGGTATGGGCTATGCTTTAGCCCCATTCACATGCAGCATGAGTCTAAAGGAGCATTCGCTTCATAATGGGCTTAAAAGAAACAAACATACAAAAAAAACTCGAAAGCATGTGAATTATCAGCCCTGTCAATCTGAAAGTAATCGCCAAGCAAAACCACAATGGGCAATACAACACGTTAAGCAGCCATGAAAGCGTTCAAATGTTGATTTTTATTTGGCTAACTCTCTTTCAACAAATGTGTATGGATAGAGGCATCATCTTAAGAAAGTACAAGGGGCCGAATAAATACATATATATAGAAGTGAATTGTTTAGAAACTTTGAAAACCATGGGTACAGCCTGGTAACGACAAAGGCCACCACACACCTAGACACACGCTTTTGCACGCAAGCCATTGTGGGATATCAGAGAGTGGTAAATATATTTCACATCAGATGTTTAACTGAAAAAAAAAATAACAATGGGTAGCTCCAGCTCCATCAGCTCCTCTGGCAATCGAAAAGCTTGCTGTTCTTCATCGCTCTTCATCTACGTTTTATTATTCTTTAGGTCTTCTCATTGTTGTTCTTCTCCCGGTCATTAGGTAGAAATGGGAGAGCACCACCCAGCTCTTTCATGTCCCAACAGCACTCTGAACATGTGACCAATAAAGCAATCTTTTATTGATCGACCGTGTTGGCTAGCAAAAAACCAAGGCCGGGCCAAAGTTTTTTTTGGCTCCTGCCCTTCGCACAGCCAAATGTGAACACTTGCTTCGTTGCCCATTGTTTGATCGTCTTGCAATATGTTCACACAAAAAACGTGTGTGCGGGCAGTACAGGTCCTTCTCTAAAACAAAACCTTTCTAAAAGTCAGCCATCAACAAAGTGATGTACTTGCGCATTTATTATTTACTTAGTAATACTTAACACTATGAGTAATACTTACAGTTATTACTTACCCCCCTCCCTAAATCCTGAGAAATAAGAGAAATAAATCTCACAGAACTTCACACGGTTTACATTCTGACTGTGGTTTCCTCACAACAATAAAGTTTTTCAGTTTTAAAATAAAACAATACTATGAGAAATAAAAAAACATTTTAAATGCTTTGTCTTCAACATGCATTTAAAGTCAAAATAACAAATTCTGCCAGTCAATGTACAATACTTCAAATAAATTGTGATTAATCTGAATTAATTTGATAATTTTTTAAATCGATTTCTAAGTCTCACCATCAGTCCCCCATGAACTCCGCTTCCTCTCAGGTTTGGAGCATATTCAGCCAGGTCGACGGAGCGCAGCCACTCCATCACACGGTGATTCGTCCACTGCGAGATCTCTGCTGGACTTGCATTATTCTGAAATAACAGCGACAGCACAGACTCCTTGAATGAAGACAATTCTATCACAAGAGCATAGATTAGCTATGACTTTACACCGAGTTTACCTCATCTGAGGGTCTTCGGCGCAGACAGTTGGGGTCATAATTGTTGAGCCTGAGAACCTGGATGGCTCTTTTAATACTGAGATGATGAAGAACACTGCCCACTTTCAGAGATAACAGGTCATCCTAATCAATAAATATGCATACAAGGTTAAAACATTTAATTTGAGACCTTACTCTTGCAAAAATGCAGATAATAAAAATAATAAAAAAGTGCATATCAACACAGTTTTCAATTATAATTTAAGTCAATTCAAAGCCGGTGAACACGAAAAGATTTGTTGAACAAACCCTTCTGTTAATCTTTGTTTTGTTAATTCAATCTTGTGAAAAACACTAACCACGGTCATATAGTGAAGCATCCGTCCATCCATGCGTCCCTCATCAAATTGAGTCTTGTACTGTGGGAGGCCGATATCATCCAGCCACCCTAAATCGAAATTAAGGTGAAAAACTACTCGCAAAAACCTAAAGAAAACATAAAAAAATGCAATCAATCATTACTTGTCACCCAGTGGTAGTCTAGTTTGCCCTTGTTATCATCTTCCTCGGACCCCAGTGCCTGCAGGGCCAGCTGGAGTTTCTTCCTGTGCAAAGGCTGTTTTATTCCCAGCTCCTGTGCAGAAAACATTAAAAGGAGATTTCAATGAAGCGTGAGAAGATTTGGGCTGAACTTTATGTTAAGACACACACAGAAAAATAATAATAAAGGACATACTCTCTCCAGATCCTGCTGAGATGCCTGTAGAAGAGTCTGGCCTGTGGAGACCCACAATCTGGCCATGCTCACGTAGAGCCCCAAACCCTGCTCTTGCATCCAATCACACACCTGCTCCTTGGACCAGCGTGCAAACGGTGCATCAAGCTCACTGCAAAACAAAGCAGTTATCTTGTGAGTTAGGAAGACTCAACATGATGAATCTACAATCTAATTTAGTTTTTTTGGCATTTAGAACCTTAAAAAGGTGTTAATTCCTGACCTGTTGGTGTTCTGGAGGTCACGTGACCAGCCAAGCCTGGGTCCAGCTGTAGCTCTGACACCACCCCGTTTAAACTCGTTCTCTGAAAGGTTATCATCCAGGTTGAATGTGGTGGACTGACTTCTTCTAAGCCTTCAGAAAAAGATTGAGAAAGGTTTGAGTCTGAACAGCTCTTTTCCAATATATATATTTTTTAAATCTGACCCAGGTCGCTCTGATATGTGGTCCTGAATCCGAAACATATCAGATTTTTTGCAATGCAACACAGTCTGAACAGCCAGGGCGTGAACAGGAAGTTTAACATCAATCATGGCTGACAACATAGCTGAAAGTAGTCAGTAGAAGGAAAGTGAAGTAATAAAACTAATAAATATTGATTATTTGTCTTCTGGATGTGATTTGTTTGAAGTTACAGCTCAGTTCGGAAAGAAACTGAAATAAAGCCTCACAATCACCCCGAATCACATTCTCATGTTTACTTTCGTTTTGATCAAAGCAATGTGGGCTCACAGAGTGTAGCGCGTGTGATGGTGTGTGTATATTAATCAGTTCAGACAGGTTTGAGGGGGCGTGGCCATTAAACACTTTATAAGTTAAAAGCAAAACTGATCCGTTGTTCTACAGGCAGGCGGTGGAGCTCTTGTAGGATTGGGGAGATGTGGCTTGATCAGGCCACACGGTGATAACCCTAGCAACAGCATTTTGTGCTAAGTTTTACTGGGTAGATCAGAATCAGAATAAAGTGCATTACAACAACCCAATCTACTTGACATTAACCCTTTTACAACCGAGCAGGCGCTGGCGACAGAACAGTTACATGGCACTTCAAGCTACCGTAGCTCTGGTTATTTTCGCACTATCAAAAAAATCTCAACAGCTTTGGAAAGCTGAGTAACAGTTCTTTCGACTGATATAACATTCATAATGGTAATGACTACATTGGAGAAGTGTCCTAGTGCCAATCTTTAAGAACAAGGGTGATTTGCAGAGTTGTAACAACTACAGAGGTATAAAGTTGATGAGCCACACAATGAAACTCTGGGAAAGAGTAGTGGAAGCTAGACTAAGAAGGGAAGTGGATATTTGCGAGCAGCAGTATGGCTTCATGCCCAGGAAGAGAACTACTGATGCAATTTTTGCTCTGAGAATACTAATGGAGATGTACAGAGATGGTCAGAAGGAGCTGCACTGCGTTTTTGTGGACTTAGAGAAAGCGTATGACAGGGTGCCGAGAGAGGAGCTATGGTCCTGTATGAGGATGTCAGGAGTGGCAGAGAAGTACGTCAGAGTAGTTCAGGATATGTATGAGAGGAGTATGACAACAGTGAGATGTGCTGCAGGTCAGATGGAGGAGTTCAAGGTGGAGGTGGGGCTACATCAAGGATCGACTTTGAGTCCCTTCTTGTTTGCTATGGTGATGGACAAGTTGACAGATGAGGTCAGACAGGAATCTCCATGGACAATGATGTTTGCAGATGACATTGTAATCTGTAGTGAGAGTAGAGAGCAGGTGGAGGGACACCTGGAAAGTTGGAGGTCTGCTCTAGAAAGAAGAGGAATGAAAGTCAGTCGTAGTAAGACAGAATACATGTGTTTGAACGAGAGGGAGGGAAGTAGACCAGTGAGGTTACAGGGGGCTGAGGTCAAGAAGGGGGAGGAGTTTAGGTATTTGGGGTCAACATTCCAGTGCGACGGGGAGTGTGGAAAAGAGGTGAAAAGGCAAGTGCAGGCAGGTTGGAGTGGGTGGAGAAAAGTGTCAGGGGTGTTGTGTGACAGATGAGTGTCAGCAAGAATCAAAGGAAAGGTGTACAGAACAGTAGTGAGACCAGCTATGATGTATGGGTTAGAGACTGTAGCAGTGAGGAAGAGACACGAGGCAGAGATGGAAGTAGCAGAGATGAGGATGTTGAGGTTCAGTTTAGGAGTGACAAGGATGGACAAGATTAGGAACGAGCACATCAGAGGAACAGCTCAGGTTGGTTGTTTTGGAGACAAAGTCAGAGAAGCCAGATTGAGATGGTTTGGACATGTGCAGAGAAGGGATAGTAGTTATATTGGTAGAAGGATGTTGGAGATGGAGCTGCCAGGCAAGAGGGCAAGAGGAAGGCCAAAGACGAGTTATATGGGTGTGCTGAAGGAGGACATGAGGGTAATTGGTGCAAGAGTAGAGGATACTGAGGCCAGAGTTAGGAGGAAACAGATGATTTGCTGTGGCGACCCCTATACTGGGAACAGCTGAAAGAAGAAGAAGAAGAATGACTACATTGCCTGTGTTCCAGGGACGGGAAGTTTGAGGAGCGTAGGAAAGCAGTGACAGATTGTTTACTTGTTGTTGACTTAGCAATACTTTAGCTGTGTTTTAATTGTAAATATTACATTTATATTGTATATAATAATATAGACATTGTTTTATATTGTAGTTATAGGTTTATTAGTGTAAGATTGTACTGTTTTTTTTTTACCGTGTTTGCGTTCATGATTGTGCCGCATTCGCATCAAAGTGCGTCTTTTCTTCTTATTTTCCTTCTCTTTCTTCCGCTGTTTTTAGCACACTTGGTGTTAGATTTCAGAGCCAACCACTTGTTATTGGTGGAGAAAGATGTCAAGACGATCTTGACATCAAAGTTGCTTTTGTTAGTGAGTTTTTGTTCAAAGATTGTGAGGAGGACGGCCTCTGGGAGATTTGTGGAAGAGGATAAGCAACAGCAGCAGCAGGCAGGGGTCGTGTCACCATCTCAACCTCAGTAAGTGATACAGTTTTTATACACAGGGTTAATTCACAGCTCTACAAAAATTACGTTTTCCAATATATACTGTAATTTTTATAATTGGCATTATATAATATATATGAAGTTCTTCAACCGGACAAATTGTATGGGTTGTAAGAGATATGATTTAAACCAATCTTAAGCTAAACATTTGAAGCCAATCGACTGAAGCCTTATTAGCAGTATGTGATGAGCAACATGTATTAGAGAGAAAGAGACAGAAGACGCAAGAAAAAAGAAAGAGAGAAAAGTTGAGGGGGTTATAGTTAGATCACTGCTCTTATTTAAATAAACATCTTCATCTCATTTATGGGTAGCTCCAAAGAAACAAGCAACGAAAAATCTACATTTAATTAATAAAAACATTTCTATAAAATATATATTGTTGCTTTGTTTGAAGAAGTGTGTAACACCGATGAGAAAGCAGGCTTAACCTTTCAGACTTACTTTCCAAAGAGCGCTTTGATTCCTTTAGACTTTTTCTTGCCTTCAAAGGAAATGGGCAGTGTGTGTGTGCTGTCACCGTCAGCTGACCTCTGTGGAAGGCCCGCCAGATCCAGATGGTCAGTACCGTCCCTCTCTGCCTCAGCTGTACACAGAAATTTGGGAACAGAATGTGTGGCTATTTCTATAGCAAACTACATTTCCCACATTACCAGTCAGTCAGTGGGAAAAAAAAGGAAAACGGAAAGAAAGGGAAAAATGTGAAATCTTATGAATAACAGGAAGTTCACATAAATATAGTCAAGAAAATATCAGCATGTGGCCAGAACTCATTTCCTTTTTCAACTAAAAAAACTGTTTCTGTAAGACTCAAAGTCACGAAGTGATAAAAAAAAGCAAAAAAATAAAACTTTGGCAGCGAAAACTAATGATGAACATTCTTGTGTGGGTGTCAGAGCTGAGAGAACATAAAACAAATAGAAAACAAAAAGATTAGGTTAAAAACTACAGTTTTAGCCAGAGGTATGACAACACATACTGTATAGAATTGTTACCAAAAGTTAGTGTGTGTTAGAAAATAAATACCCAATTGAGGATGACACTTCATGGATGCAAAACTGCATTCTTTTCCATCCAGTTTTGTCTAAATACAGATCAAAGTAGTTCATGAACAAGTCAAAGGTTTGTTTTGTTTTGAAGTTTTAAATGATGAAGTCAGTTGAGTGAATTACAGGTACAAAGACGCAGTTGAAGATCACTCTTGTTCTTTATAAAGAGCAAGTGAAACAGTAACACAGAATGAGAGCAGATACTTCCTGATGTGAGATCACTATGCAATATCTCCCAAGTTCCACAATTTTGCCCTCTAGCCGTTGGATGACAAACTCTTAAGGGGCCTACACTGGTGATGCAGTGTGACACAGTGCTTTTTTTGGATTTTATATGAAGAAAGGTTAACAAGTACTATACTATTTGCAAACTGTGACGAGCATCATTGAGGTACACTGGCAGCAGAGCAAACCTGTAAGTAACTGTGATCAGCTTACAAAGCAGCACTTTAGTTTATTTTATCCATTAATCTTTTTTTCTTATAAAACCCTTGTCAATGTTCAGATAGCTGTTTTTTATTTTCTATTTTTATAAGAACAAAATATTACATGGAAACAGAAAAAATGGCCTTCGTGGGATGCATGAGCTTATTTCGAAAAATATCGATCTTCTGACATTTATTAAAATTGATTTTGAATCAAATCTATTTTAAATGAGTCAGTTTATAACAAAAGGATATTGTTTTTGAAATATATCTGAGTGCAAATCAAATTACTTATCCCTGAAAGATGTGCAACACTAGGAGAGACGCTGCATTTGGCAAGTAGTTTCACAAGTTGTGGAAAAACAAGCTAGCTGTGCAACGTACACCTAAACGATGCTGCTAAACATAAGATAAAACAGGGCTATGCGTGAGATAAAAACATTTAATCTTTTACGACGTGGCGTGCAGCAGCAATCCATGCTTCAACTGAGAAGATAGATTGGATATATTGATGGCACGGTCCACCACAACCTGAACTACCCATTATCAGAAAATTGAAAAACTACAAGTCATTAAACTCACCCAAATTCGGGGCACTTGCTGTTCTTTTGCCTCCTCTTATCTTAAAGAATCCTCTTCCAAAGGATGATCTCAATTTTCGGCTGCCAAAGCTGTCATCTTCATTGGATCGAGTAGAAGTTGGCGATGTAGGAGGAAGAGTTGTGATCTTGTTGAACTCATCAATTGAGTTGCTCTGATAACACATTTAAGAAAACTTGAAATAACTGTAACAGCAAAGTAAAGGTTATCACACGCCTATTCAAATTTTCCAACTGGATCAATGAATGCCAACGAGGCATTCGAACCTGGCCGAACGATGTGCATGAAAGAAAAAGGATTTGGCTCTGCCATATTGGCTTGTTTTTGTTGCAAAGAGAACAACCAATGAAAGTTGGCTCTTGAGTGGGACATAAAAAGCTTTATAAAAAGCTGGGAAAGGCTGTCATTGTGCAAGTTGTTGGAAGTTTTGGTGTAGTATTGACACTGAGATTGTTCTTCCCCTTGTGTTTGTGTTGATCATTCATTGAAGTAGTTTGAGTTTGATTATTGAGTTTAACAAACTAGTTAGCGTCACGGTGGCGCAGTGGGTAGCACGGTCGTCTCACAGCAAAAAGGTCGCTGGTTCGAGCCTCGGCTGGGTCGGTTGGCATTTCTGTGTGGAGTTTGCATGTTCTCCTCGTGATCGCGTGGGTTTTCTCCGGTCCAAAGACATGCGGTATAAGTGAATTGAGTAAGAACGATTGTCCATTGTGTTAAAGTGTGAATGAGTGTGTGTTAATGTTTCCCAGTGATTGGTTGCGGCTGGAAGGGCATCTGCCACATAAAACATATGCCAGAGAGTTGGCGGTTCATTCCACTGTGGCGACCCCGAAAGGGAAAAAAGCCAACATGAAGATGGATGGATGGACAAACTAGTTTTCATTGTTTCGGTGTTGTGTCCCATTACAGAAAGGAGGCAGAGGGCTAGGGAAGCACGTCATGTTACAAACACAAAAAGTAGGGTTTTTTTTCTCCGTTAAACGCACTAGGAAAGTGAAGCGTTTTTCTCCCAGTTTTTTTGTTGTTGCAATTATTTGTACAGTCAGAGGAGTTATTTCGTTTTCCTTATGGTGCTTTGGTTAGATAAGAGGGTTTAACATTTAGTCAACTTTATTTTTGTCTACAGATGCCACTTCAGTCCTCTGTTTCTCCCTTCTTTCCTTTCACTCATACACTTTATATAGCTTATAGTATTATATTGTTGTTATATTATTGTAATATTTGGGAAAGATTCACTGAAAATATATTACCCTCACTGGTCAAGGTCTTTGTCCATTTCCCTGTGTTTCAAGTTGTCATTATTTCATGCACCTGGTTCTTTTCCTCTTGATTTACATAACTACATCCATCTTTTGTTACTTCCTTTACCAAGACCTTACCAACAGTGGTTGTAACACTTCTCTTGAAGTCCGACCATTAAGAGTTGTCGGCCCACAAAGACTATAAAACAGCCGCGTGTGTGGTTGTTGTCCCCAGAGTAGTGAGGGGAATTTTCAAAAAATTTTGGCGCTTAGTTTTTTTGACTCTTGTTCATTCAAAAAAGTGATTATTTGAACAATTCACTTATATGGTTCATACAAAAACAAATCTGATCTACTGGTGAACTGACAAAGACACAAAAATAGAGCAATCTGGTGAACTTGTTCGCCTGTATCGGTGTGTAGAGACCTTTACTGTATTATAAACTGAATAATAATGAAGATAATTTTTAACTTACCTCTGATGGTCTCTGATCAAATACTAATGGTTTCTAGAAATGAAGAAAAAAAATTTAAAAAATTATTTAAACCATCCATTTGAAGATATTTTCGCAGTGTATTATTAAGAAGAAGCTCCTTCAATTCAACATTTGACGTTAACCTTTTCACAGGTTCTTCCATTGAGATTCCCTTGGCAACCTGATACAGATATCTCCATAATCCTAAAACATGAAATGACAATATCAGCAAAGCAACAAATATGGATGAGAAGTAATTATAGCATTGGCTTAAACACAAAACCAAGACGACCGACTTTCTAACACTATTTGAGTGAAGCTCAGTAAAAAGATCAAAGGACGAAAAAGTTTATGAACACTTTATATTGGTTGTCAAGTCTCTTAAACAAGTTATCCTAACAAATGCCTGTTGGTCATAAAAATGGTCATGCAATGCAATTGAACATTATTTCCCAACAGCACCACAAATCTGTCATTTTACACTTCTGTAACCCAACATAAAATACTCACTCCGGACTCTCATTTAATGTCTCCTGAGACTGAGCAGGCTCCTCATACTCTTTCTCACTACAAAGGACAAACACACAAGCGTTGGGCTGGAAAGGGGGTGGCAAAGCATGATGGGTAAGCAGTGGGGTATACACACATGCTGTAATGTGGAAAAAAACATACTGAACATTGATAAGAGTGATATGATAATGAATATGATGACACTAGGAGTAACACTTAATAAAAGGAAAGTCTTTGGAAGTTTCAGAAAACTGTAAGTAAGCAATCGCCAGGGATCCCATCTTCCTGTCCAGTGATAAAGAATAAGCATTTGCTCAGTGTTTCCTTTGAAAATATGGAAAAAAATCTCAATGGGAATTTTAATGAAGCATACAAAAATAAAAAAGGGATACCAGAGTTGTTTCTACGAGCAACAATTCAGATTTTTTACTGAACAAAAAATATTAAAATGCCCACCAAGTTACACCGCACTGCACACATAAAACAAAACAACACAAAACTTGAGAACCGCGTGGATCATAATTCAGGAGAGGTTGGATGTCAATTATTTGTTGCAGTGATCTAGAGTGAGAACACAAGGTTCCTCGCATTTCGGCTCTGCAACGAGTACTTTCTCGATAAATGCGAAAGTCAACAATCAACAAAAAAACTCAGAATCTATGCAGATAGTAAGCTCTGGGCTGTTTATGTAAGTTATTCCACCTCACAACGTTGTGTAATTTTTCTACAGATGCACTTGCTTAAAACTAAATTTCTTTTTTGTAAATTCTCATTTAAAAGTGTTTTTTAAATGGAAAATATCGATTGAATGTTAACTGAATCTTTTATGTCCCTTTATAAAGAGCTGAAAACAGTTATACTTATTATAATTAATAGCAGGAGTACGCCAAGTGTTAGGGACTTTGCCAAAATAAGTTACAAAATTGAAGTCTTATTACTCAAGCATTGAAGCATCTTTGGTTTGAAGCATTGTGGCATTAACTTGTGTTTATGGTTGTTTAAGTGAAATTCTTCCATATTACATATAGGTTTAGGTTTAAAATAATTAAAGCTGAATATACGTAGGAAAAGTGGCAAAACCACTTAACTTTTCCCTTGACTTAATCATGCTCCAGACGTGTAATACATCTTTACTATTTTAATCTTAATCGAGGGTCTGTCTTCTCACCAAATCACCTCAGGCTACCTCTGTCTAGCATCAATATTAACTGTGAATGAAAAAAATTAAATGAACATTTCACTACTTAAACTTGATTTAAACCCTTTCACAGTTGTCAAGTACACGACAGCAACCTCTGTGTATAGCTTGCATCATTGAGGCAGAAAATAGTGGGCCCAGGCGATAACATACTTTGACTCAAAAACAAGGAAGTGTGAAAAATGGTCTTTTAGGACGAGGCCTATCCAGCTTCAGCGCACTCTTTTATGAACACCAGCAGTGGAGTGAAGTAGGGTAATCTTGTCACTAGAAACTATTGTCTTCAACAACAACTTAAGGCTACCAAACACATATGCGTAAAATAAGTGTGAAAAGACGCAAGTTTATGCCCCTCCAGCCCAAAACAAGGGCCACAGACTGGACACATCTGGCCTTCGGATTGGTATGAGTGAAAAAAAAGTTCCTCTCTGCCCTTTCATCCTGGTGTGTCGCAGTGTGTGATCAAACAGTCTACCTATGAAAGCTGCTCTTTTGATCACGTTTTCAGAGTACTTTCAAGACAAACAAAAGGCACTGGGTGGCGCTTGATACACACTCACGTCGACTCATGATGGAAATAGAGCAGAAGTTCCAGAAGAAAATGGATAGTGAAAAGCTCATCATGTTGGTGTCAAAGTGTCCAGAGTTGTTTGATAAGTCCCAGAAAAACAAAAAAAAAAAACCCCAGACAAAATGGGGGAAACTTGACGTGGCATATTATTGTCATGAACTTTGGAATGTCACTGCAGCCTCCCTGAACACTATCCAAAAGAAAGGAGTATCATTCCATCAACAGAGGTGTGAAAGCCCCCCGTAGAGAAGCCGGTGTGAAATTTACATTCACATACGTTAGCATTCGTGTGTGGTGACCTTTTCCCTAACCTCCCTTTAATCCTAACGCAGTACCACTCACTTCTCCACTGATTCTAATGCTGCCGCTGGTGTTGCCGTCTGCAGCTGGATATTGCTTAGGATGGGATGCTTAGCAAGGATGGTGTTGTTACTTTGGGATGCTAAAAGTGTAGGCAACCCGGAGCCGTATTTTTGCAACTAAATGTTTACAAATCCTGAGTTTACCAAATGAAGATCCTCCATAAAAAAAGTAAAATAATAATGTGATTAATGACTCTTTACCTTGATGACGACACATGTTCCAGGACTAAATCACCGTCTGTTTTGTTTTGCGAAGACACATTGAGAGAAGGCATCTGAAGTGTGTATGTTGTTACCTAAAGTCCAGGAGAATGTTTTAATAAATTGATCATTCCTCTTTAAAAGTAACATACAAAACTAACATTCAAAGCATGCAGGAAGCATTAAAACATGAACAAATGGATGTGCACATCCAACCACATGCCCTCTAGGCCATTTCCCCATCACCTTCTACAAGTCATATCAACCACATCATTTCTGCTGCCGCAAAACTCACAGAACCCAAAAAGAACACAGAACTTCAATCAAAACCTTTTTAAAAATCCTTTAAAAGAGTTGTAATATTGCTTTCTTCCATGTAAGATTGATCTGCTAAAACAACTTTTATTGTGAACTACTCCAGTTAGACTTTGCCTTTTTAAGAAGTTCTATTTGTTAAGTCACTTTGGAAAAAAAGAACAAATGTAAATGCACAGTATGCATCAATTTAAGCAAAAAAAAAAAACAATACTCAAAATATTGCTTAAAATTAACTTCCAGGTCAAAAAAAAAAAAAAAAAAAAATCAGACTTGGATTGTCTGTGACCTGATCTGAGCCACTGATTCTCCATATCTTCGGATTTTGCCTCTGGCCTGCACCATCAACACAACTTCCCTGAAATGTCAATCAGTCTACGCTGGTAAAATTCAAAAACATTTATTTCAAATATTTCATAAAAACACAGACTGAGCCATCAAGGATGATAGAGGAATATTGAAAGCATTCTCTGAATCTCATTCTGATTCCTTACATTGATATCGTCTGTTACAGCAAGTAGAGATTTCTCAGTGTCCATGGAAAGCGAGAGGGCGGTGGACATGGAGAGAGAGCTGTCACTGTTGCTCTCATCACTGTCTCCTTCTCTGACTTTATCTGATGAGGAAAGAGACAGAATCATTAGCTTGGGACATGCCATACAAGGAGCAGCAGGGAACAAACAGCCTGTCACTCTGGGTCACATGACTTATATATCTACCATATAGACAAATTTATTCTATTTAAATTTCACTTGCTATTCATGCTTAGGAATTCTAATTATAGTTAGCAGTTGCTTTCAAAGCAGCTTCAGCAAGTTAAAGGTTGGATCAGGTAGAGTAAATAGGAGTTCCTCTGTGAGGTCCTTGGGAGCCTCGCTGACTGAGACAGGTCACCTCCCCAGCATAAAGAATTTACAAACTTAAGATCCATCAATGAACAGGTTGCCCGACAGCACCTGAAAAAAAACCCAAACAAAGACAAAACAGAAACAAACGAAACAAAAAATATAACACAGACAACAAACAGGTGATCAGCATCAGCTGCAGGATGAGTAATAAATGATGGAGATAAGTTAGAGAGACACATTGAACCACATTGTCTTTTTCAACAATTTATATGTGTATAGCGCTCAGAAACCATATCCGTTTTGACAAATACCAGAAGCCAAGTATGCGAATGCTAGATTAAACAGATATGTTTTTAATTTACTTTTGAACTCTGTGAGCGCAGCCGGTTTGTTCCAGAGCTTCGGGGCTCTATATGAGAACGCTCTTCCACCTCTTGTGGATTTACTAACCTTCGGTATAATCAATAGTCCTGCTTCTTGTGATCGGAGAGAGTGAGCTGGAATATATCGTGATAAGAGACTGCTCAGATAGAACGAAGCCAAGCCATTCAGTGCCTTAAAGGCAAGGAGCAGTATCTTATAGTAAATGTAATATTTTACAGGACTAACAGAGTATTACAATAATTCATTATGGAGGTCATAAAAGCATGAACTAATTTTAAGCATCTATAGTAGTTCAGGAGAAAAGAAACATTTATCCATCCATCCATCCATTTTCATGTTGGCTTTTTTTCTTTTGGGGTCGCCACAGCGGAATGAACCGCCAACTCTTCTGGCATATGTTTTTATGCGGTGTATGCCCTTCCAGCCGCAACCAATCACTGGGAAACATTCACACACAATATAATACTATAAGCTATATAAAGTGTATGAGTGAAAGGAAAGAAGGGAGAAACAGAGGACTGAAGTGGCATCTGTAGACAAAAATAAAGTTGACTAAATGTTAAACCCTCTTATCTAACCAAAGCACCATAAGGAAAACGAAATAACTCCTCTGACTGTAGAAATAATTGCAACAACAAAAAACTGGGAGAAAAACGCTTCACTTTCCTAGTGCGTTTAACGGAGAAAAAAAACCCTACTTTTTGTGTTTGTAACATGACGTGCTTCCCTAGCCCTCTGCCTCCTTTCTGTAATGGGACACAACACCGAAACAATGAAAACTAGTTTGTCCATCCATCCATCTTCATGTTGGCTTTTTTCTCTTTTGGGGTCGCCACAGTGGAATGAACCGCCAACTCTCTGGCATATGTTTTATGTGGCAGATGCCCTTCCAGCCGCAACCAATCGCTGGGAAACATTCACACACACTCATTCACTCTTTAACACTATGGACAATCGTTCTTACTCAATTCACTTATACCGCATGTCTTTGGACCGGAGAAAACCCACGCGATCACGAGGAGAACATGCAAACTCCACACAGAAATGCCAACTGACCCAGCCGAGGCTCAAACCAGCGACCTTCTTGCTGTGAGACGACCATGCTACCCACTGCGCCACCGTGACGCTTAGAAACATTTATCAAATTATGAAATTAATATGAAATTGATATAATTAATACTGGCATTTAATATAAGCAGTGTTGGGAATAACATATTACCAAAGTAATACATTACAGTAACGTATTACCTCTTGAGTAACTCAGTGGCGTAACTCTGTACTCTTAATTGTTCTGTAATAAGTAAATAGTTAAATGCTCAGTATAATTCACAAGGCAGTTTATGCAAAAAATGGAAAATGTGTAATAAAGTTATTGTTAAAATCATGAAATGTCGCACTATTTTCTGATCATGTCTAATCACAGTCAGCAAGGATAGCAGACAAAGGAACATTTGCAAGATGGTCTTAAGTGATGATTTTAAGTGAATGTCGAGTGCAATATATATCCAAATTCTAATGCACTATCTTAGTAAGAACTAAGATCTAAAGATAGATAGATAGAGGAGTAGATTAGATTTTATAAATTATGGAATAACATAATTATTGGGTTCAAAATATTGAATTTTGGACCAAATAGTAGTCGGTTTTTTTCTTCTTTTGATGAAT
Source organism: Danionella dracula (assembly GCA_900490495.1). Taxonomy (NCBI): domain Eukaryota; kingdom Metazoa; phylum Chordata; class Actinopteri; order Cypriniformes; family Danionidae; genus Danionella; species Danionella dracula. Next base: position 6,250,882 of record UELW01000056.1, read on the forward strand.
TTGTTTTGCCAAATATAAACAGTTTTTATTACAAGTATAACACTACAGTAATTATGCCTATACAATGCCTACAGGAATTGTACTGCTTCAGTCAATATTCTACACCATATTCCATTTCTGCAACTAAAATATAACATTTATAGCAGCTTAAAAGTAATATACAGCAACATTTACATGAGAGGAATATTGTTGTGTAAGGGATTACTTTAAAATAGCAGTAATAAGTAGTTTGCAATGTATTTTGATTTGCAAGTAACTTACACAGCACTGAATAGAAGATAAATAATAATGCCAATAAAACCTAATTTTTAAAAAAATTTTATATGCTCTGGGATAATTTTTTCAACGTCTGTCCTTTTTATTTAAAGGAAATCATGGAAAAAATTTCCCATCCTGTATGTGTAGATGGCACATACGCTTTGGTAAACAAGGGAGTAAGAGGATACACATAAGTCAAGAGAAGTCAAAAAAGGTATCAAACCAATATCTTAAAAAAAAAAATCTAAAGTAGATAACATTTTTGGGAAAAAATGCCTTAGACTCTTAAGGGTAAACAAGTAAAATAAGCCACCTTTTCTTCCATGTGCCGTCATGACCATTTCTTGCACTTTCTTGTAACGCATGAGTGACTGCCGCAACTCTTCAATCTTCCGATCCTACAATAGCACAGTGAGCTACATTAAATGTCCATTTCTTTTATGAAAAGAAAGAAAAAAAAAGAAGTAAAATATACCTTCTCCTCATTTGCCGCCATTAGAGACTCCATTGCTCGTTTCATTTTCTGAACTTCCATATCTGCAAAGCACAGGCTCAATAAACCACCGACAAGGGAAAAAAAGCATTTAGGCCTAATATTCAACATCATAAACAGTATAGACAATAAACAAAGTGTAGACACGTTGAGTCACCTGTGAGAAATCCATAAAACAGAAACAAAGAGGAGCTTGGTGGGAATTACACGAGTGTGTGCAACAACAGGAGAGAGTGAGCATCCAGCCATACATAATAAGGTTGTGTGGAGTGTGTGAAAATGAGTTACAGCCAGTGCACTACTGCTGATGAGGGATCGAGGAGTGAAAGAAGTGAGGAGCTAGCTGTGGGGAACAGGTGTTATCGTATGAGGCGTCAGAGAGGCAGGAGACATATATCAGAGAATAACCTAAACAAGACATGCCACATGAGGATCTTAATCTTAATTTATTTTGGTGACAAAATAACACATTTTCGTAAATTGTTTTCTTTAGATCTTGTATTTGACTTCAGAGTGGTAAAAGCAAGCTTCATGAGAACCATGCCAAAACATGCCGGCACAGGAAGCAGAAAACTGAGAGGACAAAAATAGCACATTGATTAAAAAAACTAAAATAAAGGATGCACAGAGTAGAAGGTAGACTTGGAGTCCCCTTACGTTTCTCTTTCAGCCTCTTTTTTAATGTTTCCTCAGTATGGAAAACTGTTCAAGACAGAGTAATGATGTGAAATATTTCAGTTCATTTGTGGAATGTATATCTTGGACAAACAAGTAACAAATAACAAAAAGAAACAAAAAAAATTCAAATTAAACAAGTTTGGTGTCGGGAGATTAAAAAATAATGTAACTAAAAGAAGAGGAGAAGTAAATAAAACAAAGGTAAAAGTGGGAACACAAATGAAAACATTAAACAAACACAAACAACAATACAAAACAAATATTAAAAAAACTAAATAAGTAAAGTAAAATAATGATGGTGGAACACTAAACATGCTACAGTATGCAACTTCCAAACTAAAAGAAACTCTATTCAGAACATAAAAACAAAACATACTGTTTAAATGGAATTGAGCACTAAACTACGGTGGCCCGAGAGATGCAACACAATTCACAATTAAGAACATAAGAAAACAAATTAACAAATCAGAAAACACAACAACAAATTCAGAAAACACAACATCGTTTTGATCAAAAAGGAAAGGAATAGAACCATTTGAAAACTGACAACTTGTTGCTGATTGGCCGAAACTTCTGTCAATCATGACAAGCACGCATTTAGTTGTATTTAAGCAGTGCATGTCCTGAAGTTTCTATATTTTCTTTGCCAATAGGAATAAGTTTACAATGACAGAAATAGAATTAATCAAATCCTATTTTGAGGAAGGTCATTCATATCCCGTGATTGTGGACATGCTATAAACCCTCCACGGAATTACTATCAGTATGCGCACCGTTGAAACGTGCTTGAAGGAAGCAGGCTTGTTCCGAAGGAAGAACTATGTGCCATTGCAAGCTATAAGGCGGGCAACAAGAGCAGAACTTTGTGGACCAGGGTAGTTGTTTGGATCCTGGACAATGTGGCTAGCTGTTCTGCAGAAACACAAGTTGCATGTAACGTGACGATGTTATGCAGTTGCTTAAAGAACCTAACCCACAAGCAACCAAACAGAGAACATGGGGAACTCGCCGTATTGTATCCAACATAAAGGGCAACACATTTTCCACAGCCAAACACAATTTAACTTGAACACCAATGCTCCAATTTCGAAAAATTTTTTTCTGAATTTGATTTTGTTTTCTGACTTTGCGTTTGTGTTTTCTGAATTTGCTGTTCTTTTTGTAACTTTGTCGTTGTGTTTTCTGACTTTGCGTTTGTGTTTTCTTACTTGCATTTGTATTTTCTGACTTCGCCATTGCGTTTTCTGAATTTGCTGTTCTGTTTTCTGAATTTGCTGTTCTGTTTTCTGAATTTGCTGTTCTGTTTTCGGACTTTGTCGTTGCGTTCTCTGACTTTGTCGTTGCGTTCTCTGACTTTGTCGTTGCGTTCTCTGACTTCGCCCTTGCGTTCTCTGACTTCGCCCTTGCGTTCTCTGACTTCGCCCTTGCGTTCTCTGACTTCGCCCTTGCGTTCTCTGACTTCGCCCTTGCGTTCTCTGACTTCGCCCTTGCGTTCTCTGACTTCGCCCTTGCGTTCTCTGACTTCGCCCTTGCGTTCTCTGACTTCGCCGTTTGTATATTCTGACTTCGCCGTTTGTATATTCTGAATTTGCGTTTGTATTTTCTGAATTTGCATTTGTGTTTTCTGACTTTGTCGTTGTGTTTTCTGACTTTGTCTTTGTGTTTTCTGAATTGTAAATTTGTTTTTGCTTTTGTTGTTGTGTTTTCTGACTTTGTCGTTGTGTTTTCTGACATCGCCGTTGCGTTTTCTGACTTCGCCGTTGCGTTTTCTGACTTCGCCGTTTGTATATTCTGACTTTGGATTTGTATTTTCAAAATTTGCGTTTGTATTTTCTGACTTTGTCGTTGTGATTTCTGAATTGTAAATTTGTTTTTGTTTTTGTCGTTGTGTTTTCTGGTTTGCTCATTTGTTTTCTATTGTTCTTAATTGTGAATTGTTTTGCACTAAATACGTTAAAAACTAGTGCTGTCAATATAAACATTAAAGGCCCCATGTTATGCCCTTGTTATAGTACTTAGAATCAATATTTGAGCCCTCTATACTAGCGATGCACTGTTATTACCTTCAAAAGCTTGTCTGGTTTGAGCAAAAACAGACACAATTAGCGACATTTTAAATACATGTTACTGTCTTAAAACATTATAATCGACAGGCAATGGCTATGCGAGCTGTAACAGCGCCTTATATGTGTGAACCAGAGTCTGACATGGAGTTTGAGTCTACAGATTTAACCAGAACCCAAAGAAAAAGGTTCCTAAGCGATGTGCTTACAGGTAAATCAGACAGCCCGTACCCTACACTGTAGAATTTCTAATGTAGGTATTTTTAATGTACTGTTTTATGAATTATTTATTTTGATATAGCTGTACTTGTATAAAATCCCAATAGAAGATCTCAAATTTTTGACGCGTGACACTTGCACAATAGCATGTAACGTTAGTAACATCCTGTATTAATGTGCGTTCCACATGATTGTTGAATCCTGTAAGTTGTTGAGAGCATATTTAGGATTTGAGGGAAGATAAAATGCAGAGTCTCTTGGGAGTGCTGAAACCAGATTCCTAATAGGGTTATAAAAGTCATTTAGTGTGTGCTCAGCTTGATGTATGAAGAGTTAAAATTATAATTTTTTTTTAAATGTATTAATTAAATTCATTAAAATTGCATATTTCATTAATGTATTTATGAATAATGTATCTATGTATAAGGTTAGCGAAAGTTAAAAAATTTATTAAAAATAAAAGTACTGTGTGGAATTAACATGGGACAGGTGAAAAAATACCCAGTGTAAGAGCCAGCCTTTTCATAACTCAGCAGTTGAATGTGAAGTGCTGCTCATAAATAAAAAAGGTTTGTCTGATGGCCAGACACAAAAATCGAGCCTTTTCTGACAAATTCTTTGGTAATCCAAACAAAAGCGTAGGCTCTGGAAATCCGAAAACCCATTTCTCTGGCATTGTTTATTCATTGCCGGTCTGCTGCTCCCACTCCTGGGTCAAACCACGTTTACTGTTCATCGTAGAGAAGGGCTGTACTAGCGATCATATGACTTACAAGTGGTTGGGGATTGGGTGAGAATATGGAAAAAAGGAGGGAATAAGGAAAATAAGCCATTTTCAGCTCAGAAAAAAGGAATAAAGGATTACCCAAACATGTGTGAAATAATCTGAATTCTACTTCAGGCATGTTTTTGATGAGGGAACAACACTTGCCAGGAATGTCAGAAAATTCACGTTATCATGAAATGGCACTTTTAACAATATGAATACGTGATTAACGCAAGTTAAGTGTTTACACTTCCTGTGGTGCATGAAGGCCAACTTATAGTCCAATCCTTGAAGTTAGGTCGGGGTTGAGCATCGTTTTTAACATTTCACTCAAGTTTGGATTGGGTTTGGCCATGCGCTCTGCTGTGCTCTTTAAAAGAGTGACCAGCATGTATTGTGTTGGCCGTGGGAGACCTTTGCTCCAGCAAGAGAACCATGGGATTGACATAATAGATAACATGAGTTTGATGGGTGAGTGTGGTTGTGCATTGTGTGACGTTAGGTACTGGTTAAGTGTCAATCAAATTAACAATAAATAAACAAATGCCCTCTTATTTATCAACCTTGCGAAGGCAAGAACAACTAAAATAAAAAAAACTATTTAAAAAGAACATGCTATTCCTTCATTCTTTAATTAGACAGTTTTAACCAATTGACAGCACGAATCTGTAAAACTTTAAACATTTTTTTAAACTAAACTGTACATAACAAATCTAAAATCAATTAAAACAACATACATAAAATATAACCTAAAACATCATATAAATATACCATAACAAATATAACATGGTGTTGAAACTAAATAAGGAATTAAAATATAAACACAGACAAACTCAAACACAAATGAAGAAAAAAAAAATGTTAAAAAATGTAATAGTAAACACGAAAAAAAATGTCAGCAAAAAAAATGACATTAAAATGGAACACATGAAACTGTTAAAGTGAGCTTAAAACACTAACAATTTAAACTTGTAACTGCTCTGGCTTCAGCTTGAAATTAGTGAGAACAGAATCACAATTACACCATAATGACAAGACAAAACGCTTCCCCAGCAGGCACGCTGAGACAGGCAGCACTGTGATTAGTGCGTGTGAATGAAGCCACACGACATGATCTGAGTGACGCACCTCTCTCTGAGCCGTCCAGGCCTGCAGGCGTCGAGGATCTGGAGCTTGAATCATCCTGTAACCTTCTAAGATCTCCATCTCTGCCCTCCAGCTGCCTCCTAAGCGTAGCCAGCTCCTCCTAAGCATCAAACATACATAAAAATAACTCACAGTGATTTCACAGCCAGGACCACCAAGAAAGCTTGCAGGTTAAAGGCATAGTAAAACCTCACACCATGCTGTTACTAACGCAATGCACATGCACAAAAGAAAGCTCCCTCTAATGGTTCGGATAGAAGTTAAAAGAATATAGATTGGGGATTTGTTAGGATACTGATATTTGGTAGACAACCTATTTTTGTTCCAAAAAAAGTTCCAATTTAATAACTCCGATTATTTTATAATTTCCATACTATCTATCGTTAAATTTAAAGTTGTTTTTCAAGAGTTTTCAGTATTAACAAGACTGCAAAGTTGTATCTCAAACACACATCACTAAACACAAAATCATGCAAACCTCATCCAGTGCTTTTAAAGCATGCACGGTTACAGTGTGATATGTAGCAACAGAAGTGGCTTCTCCTGGATCGTAAGGATGTCAAACATAGCTCTGTTAGCATTAAGACCACAAAAAGCCTCACACCAAAGCATACCTGTGGTTAATTAAACATGTTGAGTTCTTCCACTGGTGCCAATGCGCACATTTAATGAGCAGCTTTCAAATCACAAGAATACATTTCTCTGAAGCCTCTCAATAGTGAGTTTTTAAAGTAAACAAAGCTCATTTTCAGTGGCGATTGAATGGCAAAAGAATAGTCAAAAGTAATTACAAAAGGAGAAAAGCATAAACGGAAAGGATGGTGGGGAGGACTTTGGATCACAACCACAAGCAATAACCAGCCGGAGGAGTGCCAACCTTGAGTCCCTCGGTTTTTAGTTCCTTCCTCTGTTTCTCATACTGCATCTGGCCCATTTTGAGTTTCAGGCTAGACAGTTTAGCCATTAGCGACTAGCGACACAGAGGTTAGCCCAGGAAGAAAGGAAATTAGATACTTGAAGATTACATGAAAGCTGGCAGGCTATGGAAGAAAGTCAAGAATTGGAAAGTTTTAAAGGGGTTATGAGCTCTTGTTTTTAAACTTCCAGTAATACAGGGTTTCTGCAGGTTTCATTTGGTCAAAGTTAAGTTTTTCCCAAACTATGGCAGCACTAAAAGTCACTTTTATGTTTTTGAGCATTTAAGCACGTCTTCTGAGACTATGGCAACCCTAACCATTATTTTTAGAATTTTTTATCATCTAGGACAGGGGTCGGCAACCCGTGGCTCTGGAGCCGCATGTGGCTCTTTAGCGCTGCCCTAGTGCCTCCCTGGAGCTTTTTCAAAAATGAAAAAATAAAAGGAAAAAGTTAAATATGTTTTTTGTTTAATATGGTTTCTATAGGAGGACAAACATTCTTAACGTTTTCCAATGCTGTAAAAGAGTGTAGAATAAATATTTAATTTCAACATTTCTGTCAACGACGATTTGCGTCATCACCCGCGACACACGTTTCTATCAGCGGGGGGGGATGCCAGGTAGGTGGCTGCTGTAAACAAATCGGCGGCTGTGTGGTGGGACATGGATCCCAAAGAGAAAAAGAGAAACATAACGGAGGAGAACTGAGGATTCAACGGTTCTTGGACCGAATCGTTTGCAGTCATTGCCGATGCGGAAGGATTGCCTGAATGTTTGCTCTGTAGTGAGAAGTTGTCAAATAACAAGAAGAGTAACGTGGAAAGACATTTCCAGGGAAGGCATGCACGTATTTAGTAACAAAGTGGCTGTGATTTTATATACTTCTTTTCAAAAGGCTGCTGTTTTATTTTTATAAATGTATGCTGCGTTTTTTCGCATTGCTTGTTGCCCAGTTAAGGGGCACGTTGTGCACGTTCCATTTTGATGTTGTTTTTGTGAATCCTCAAAATAAAAATGACATCAAAAATTCGATTTCTTTATTGCATTTCTCTAATTTCATCAAAGCAATGAAACATAATTCATTAATATTGTAATCGTACAACAGAGTAGTCACGTGGTGCGTCGTTCTCTACAGGATTCACTGCAGGGAAAATAAACATTTAATCATGAAGGCTCATTATGTATTCGTAGCAAACTTAGTCATTTTTATAGTAGGCTAATATAGATACATAAAGCATGTGTTGCCTTCATTATAAGGCTTATACAAGGCTTTTAATTTTTTGCGGCTCCGGACCTATTTGTTTTTTGTTTTTTTTGGTCCAATATGGCTCTTTCAACATTTTGGGTTGCCGACCCCTGCTCTAGGAGCATTTTCACGATCTCTTTAGCAATTTAAAAAACAGCAAAAATTGTTAGATGAAATTTACATGGACATCTGAAAAATAATATCTTTGATTTTTTTATTTATCTAAAACAGTAAATTTTAGACTTTTTAAGACCCTGCGGAAACCATATTATAAAAATATACACAGTGCTGTTTTAAACCGCCGTAAGTTTCACTCTTTTGTTGCTTTTTCTCCGTAAATAACGTGCAACATTTCTTGGCTAAATGTAAACATAGCTTTTCTGAAGAGTATGGGGCTTATCTGCTCTGGCATTGCGAAGACTCGCGGGATATGAAGCTTCTTGTTTCATTTAATTTCCTCATCCTTTAGCTCTTGCAGTAATTGTAGCGATATGATCACTGCGCGCTGCATGCGGGAGCTTCTCAGCTAGTTCCAAACGCAACGCACCTGTTATATACAGTCAACGCTTCGCTCAAACCAGCGGCACAAGATATGTTTTATTCTAATATATTTCTCCACACACATGCACACTGGTATTTCTGTCTTAGTGGGTATATACGATATATACTAACAAAGTTAGTACAGACAGAAATATATACAAACAGAATTGGCCTTCACATACCTCTAATGGACGTCGGCGTGCCACTAGGGGGTGTCCAAGTACCACCAGTGGTGTGCGTACCACAGTTTGAGAACCACTGATTTATGGATAACATTAATTCTTGCCTTCATTTATTTAATAGGAAGAGGTCAGATTGAAAGGAAACACAGTCACACATGGCCTCCATTGCGACTGGAAACAAATGTATATTACATAGCCATATGGAAAGGGGGTATTTTCTTGCTAAGGGTGAGACATTTTTTTCTTTTCTTCTCTTAAGTAGATTGAGATGCAACTAATTTAGCTTAGATAATTTATAGCAAATTAGCACTGTGTATTTGTGAACTAAGTAGTACAAAAAAACCCTTATGTCCCAACATCTGTAAACTAAAGAGAGAGAGGAAAACTGAAATTGAGAATTAAGCAAGTGAGATCTGCTAATTTGGTCTGTGAAAGGTACTAGATGAAACTGGGATGGGAGGGTCCTTCACCCTTCTGAGTTCTGAGGAACTAACTGAATATTAATGAAGTACAGTGTTTGTGATTGGTTACAGTACCCTCGAAGGTTACAATACCCTCGAAATAGTGAGTTTGCTCAGGAAATGTGTTTGTCCTTTGCAGGTATTGGAGAGCTGGTGAGAAGAAGAAAAAAAAAAGATGGACATGCTGGATAGTGAAAGAAAAACTCCAGCTGAAGAAAGCTAGTGACAGGAGATGGGAACACAAGGAAAAATCTGTGTGCTTCTGTGTTTTAGCATTGTGTGGCTCCAGAGCTCTGAAATACTTAATATTAATTTCTGTTTAATAAATTCATATCAAAATTGGTTCCTGTCTGAGGCTTGATCATTGAATTGGAAAGAAACTGCTGGGAAGTACCTACAGTTGATTTCTTCTTTAAGTGATTGATAGCAGTGTTTCTCCTTCGTTTATCATGCATGGCTAGTTCAAAGTGAGAGAAGGTAGAGCTGTGTGGATATCGCACCACACAGACAAACATGTCACTCTGTCACAAGCTGCCTTTTTAGAGAAAATAAAAATAAAAATTTTGTTCTAAAACTTGGTAGTTTTTTTTATGTTGCATTAGCTGTTGCTTTTTTGATTTCTCAGCTCATGACCCCTTTAAAAGGAAAACATTTCATGGAAAGCACTAATGTCTTACCTTTGTGGATTTGAGTTTCTTTTCATACTGTAACCGTTCACTCTCCATCTCAGAGATGCGATATCTCAACTCATTGATCTCCAAAATAAAACCCTAAAAGGAAAATAACTTGTTATAATTGTTTACAATTACATAACATCACTTTTTATTTTTGACTTTACATCATTGGCTCATTTAGGAGTGCAATGAGTTTCAACAGATACAGCAGAGTAGTTCTTTACTAAATTAAAAGCCATGGCAATGCAAAAAACTTTGCATTTCCAAAACAAACACTCCGTTTCTGTTCAATGTGTTCAATGTGTCATGTGATCATTAAAGTCTGGTAAATAATTTTGCTGCATTAAACTGTATAGACTTAATTCTAACAGACATAGGTGTTAATTATGCTGTGTATGTGGATCACAAAAAGAATGGCTTTGTTTAAAAGATGAACGACTGAGACAAGTTTGCCATGTTCAGCTCAGGGGTTGACCAATCAGTGATCAATCGGATGTCATGTCACGACTTTACTTTCCAATCAGAAAAAAAAAAAATACTTCGGATTGACTTGGCAGTTTGGAAAGAAGGTAACTGTAACGGGGACAGAACCCTTTGAAAAAATAGAAACTGCTATAAACAGCAAATCAGAAGCTGCATTACAATGCTAATTTTCTGATTCCCTTTTCAAAGTTGTATGTATTTAAAACTGAAAATTCTCTTGTTTTACAAATCGTTAAAAAACATATCAGATACAAATAGTTTTTCCTTTTTTTGTTTGAAAATAATTGTTTTTTATTTTAGTTCTTAAAATTTAAAATCAAATGAACGAATGGTACATGTATTTAATATGAACATCCTTTTGCAGAATTGAGGGCTGCTTTAATTATAGCTAATGCATTTTTGTTCTTGAAATCGAACTGGCCTCTTAGACAAAGAAGGTGAAATCATTTCACAATGGCTGTGCAGGGGATTAGTACTAAAGGCCAAAACACATCTATCCAAATATTCGGTGTGAAGTTACGTGTGTAAACATACCTCGATTAAAAAAACAAGGGTGCCATTGGCACATCACACATCTGTCCGAGCAATTGGTGCGAGCGAACAAGAGTTCAGCACTGTCATTACGGATCAGGTTTTCACAAGAGAACAACCAATGAAAGCATGTTTATATGACATGAATGGGACATGAAAAAGCCGCTGGATGGCGCTCGATACACACTCTCACGACAGAAATCAGCACCAAAGAACTACGAGATGAACAGCATAGGATGAGAGAGGGAAATATTCGATTATAAACATTGCTGGTGTTCGACCTTCAAGAGTTGTTCAATAAAGCCCTCAAAGGTTATAAAACTATCGGCGTGGGGCTGTTGTCCCTTGATGGGAAGTTTCGTTCTACTTGGTGCTTTGTTCTTTTGAATCTTGTTCTCTGAAAAGAATGATTCATTTGAACAATTTGTTTGAATGATTAATTTGTTTTGTTTATATCGGGAAATGTTTTTATCTAATTGCAAACCTTTACGACAAGGACACAACATTGAGCAAAATGCACTAATAAACATACTTTTCTATGTAGTCTGATTATTATAAGTGTTAGCCACTCTCACTAGAGAAAATGATTCACTTCATGAAAAAAAAAAGAGTTATTACTAAAGAGTCAATGAGCATCAACCAATGGAAGGACGTGGCACTGCATCCATTTTTACCACTTGCTTGCGAATGGCACTCCGAAGCAAAGCCATCCGAAGATTTGGTCGATTCTCAGTTCAGATAGATGTGTAGCAGCCTTAAATTACAGTATAACCATGAAGTTTGAGATGAATTAATTTAATTGGATTATGAAAATATACTGAAATGTAAGCAAACTTTTTAAAATTCAGAATAGAATCTGATCTGATTTGTTGAGTAGTAAAATCTACTCAAATAAATGTAAAAAGCCCCCCTTTAAAAAGTACACAAAAAAACGCTCAATTACATACATACATACATACATACAAGTAAATGTAAATTTCTAATATTAACCACTGGAATTATAAAACAGTTTAAAAATCTTTCCACTAGGCTTTGATAGAGTCTACGCTCATGTTTAAAATAGTTGGCAACCAGCTTTGGAACCAGCCTTTGGAAATACTTCGGGAGCACCAGAGCTCTCAGGCCAGAGCTCCTTTGTCAGGACGCCCAGCATTCAGCCAAAGATTTATGATTCCGTAAACAACAGACAACCACAGACTATATTTAAAAAAGCAGACTGAGCAGAAATGAGGAACACTCATTGGCAGGCAGAACTGACAACACTCAAAGAGCAACTTTGTAAAAGCCAAAATAGAATGATTTACAGTGTTTTAATGTCTTTAGAATAATTTCTACAACAAAACATTATTATGTATCAGTCACTTCAAAATATTCTTGTGTGTGGGCTTTATTTTGTTTTGATTATTCATTCGTTTTTATGTTATTGAAGCAATACAAAAAGTAAAGGGAAAAAAGACATGCAACACGCAAAAATAGAAAGAAATCTTTAATCAGAAAAATTAAGAAATAAAAAACAGAAATACTTCTCCACAATCTAAGTTATGAAAGAAATAAGCCAATCTATATTTTGGTCTTCTATTAAAGTAAATTATTACGGACAGTCACTCACAAAAATAGTGAAACAGATTAATTATTTTATTTTTTAATTCCCCACAAGCTTCTGTGGCTATTTTAATAACAAGAATGATTTATTCTGTGATGAACTGAGCCGTATTCTTTGTGGTCGTGTTCAGATTTGTTGTGAATTCCAATTTTTTTGTGTGTTCATTCACATTATAAATTGCTTACATACTGCGTGAAACTGTGTTTAAGTTGGGATAAATGATACAAACCCTAGAAAATGTCTAAATGAACATAAAAAAATAAGTCAGATTCCGGATCACATATGAAAGCAACCTGGAACAGATTTTAACCAATCTGAATTGTCAAAATATATAATACACGTCATATATGGCAAAAAATGTGATCCACATTTTTATGTTTTAGTCTACAGCAGTGGTTCTTTAACTGGTACTCGGACCCCTGCTGGTGGTGTGCAGCACGGGTTATTTCTGGGTCTGGATGTCAAAAGAAAAGGTTTAAAACTGAATAAAATTAGTTCCAAAAGAGGTACAATAAACACAATCTTTAATAGTCAATTGGTTTCTGCATGGGCAGAATCTATTCTGAAACTATACTATAGTCCAAGTCTAAAAACAGATTGCTCGAGAAATAAATGTGGAGTTTGGAGTGAGATACTGTAAATTATGTAGCAGCTAAATAACATAGGAAAAAGAAACCGTAATTTATAGTTTTGAAACTTTTGTTTATCAAACAAGCCTACACAGTTTCTCATGTATATGATTGGTTTAAACAATTAGTTTGTGTCTTTGTGGTACATAAAGGGTCTGAGAGGGAGGTACGTCAACAAGGAGACACTACAGTTGTGTGTGGTTGTAAAAAAGAAAAAGAAAAAAAGCCACCTGGTCAAGATCTGGTAAAAAATCCTCTTTTATAGTTGATCTTAAGCTAGGCTTGTTTTTACATTTGCATTCAGATTTATAAGAAACAGAAGACATTGGCTCGAACTCTTTAGTGGTAATGACTACTTTCTAGAAAACAACCAAGCCTCTAAAACCTATTTTGTGAGAGGAAATGATTGTCTTCATTCATTGGTCTAGACACCAAACAAAGCGGAAACCGATTAAAAAGACTAAATTCCAGCGTAGTGCAATCCTCCATTACGTGAATGGATGACGTGATTGGTAGATGTCAGAGCCCAAGACCGAATGCATTTCTTTCTGCTCCAGGCTCATATTGAAACAAAAGGTTGCTTTACTGCAGAATCACAACTCAAAATAAACACTCAAGTCATCTCTCAGAGAAGCTGCAGTATGTTCTGGCAGTCTGAACAAAAGGGCTTTGTGCACCAAAAGGCAGACTCACAAATTAACCAATGAGGACTTCTGGTGACATTTCAAACAACATCAACAATGCATTGTTATTTGACTCAGAAATTCTTACCTCGTTATCTTCAAATCGGCCATCAAAATTATGCCTCTCTTTCTCAGTGGACATCAGCTTCATTTTTAAACTGGAAATTTCAGTCATCAGCTCTAGCTTCTGAGTTTCAAGCGCTGACCTACACAGCAGCTCCTGGAGAAAAAAAAATGTTTATGTTTATTAAGAAATGTTTTTAAGAACATAAAGTGTTAAAAAAGAACATTCAAAACATAACATTTTCAAAAGCAGCTGAAACTGGTACAAAGTGCTGGGCAGAATAAAAAAGTGACTTTTGTTCGATTTTCACATTCGTTAAGATGTAGAAAGTTGGTATAAAACCAGTTCCTAATGTCTTCCAGGCAGCCAAAAAGGAAGGTAGATTTGTATATAGTTTGCATATTAATGATATGTGATTATGTGTCATGTGATGATGTCTCCTAATGACTAAAATAAGATTGAAAAGTAGTGGGCCGGGACTAGACCCTTGAGGAACCTCACAACTGAGTGGTGCAGAAGAGGAAGAGTGCACCTTTCAAGTCTATTGAAAAAGACTGTTTTTATAAGTAGGAATTAATCCATCCGAGTGCTATCCCCTCTAACTTCAAAATGTTCTAATGGACACAACATTGTTCACCATGTCAAAGCCAGTAGAATGATATAATAGAATCAGGGAAGCATTTTGTCCGTTAACTACAGCCAGTAAATTAAAACAAATGCTATCTCATTGTTACACATTTTTGTAAACCCTGAATATAGTGCCTTCATTCAATTGATAAGTTTTAATAAAGGTTATGTGTTTGATCACAATTTTTCAACAATCTTAGGAAAAAACATATAACTGTATAACTTTTTTAGGACATTATATTATAGCACTACACTGTAAGAAAATAAATGAACACCAGTGAGAATAATTAAGTGAACAACTTACAAACAACAACAAACTCACCTGTTGCAGCATTTCTTCAGTGGAGTTTAGTTTCTCACGGTGTTCATCAAGGCACAGGTCTAGGTCCCTTATCTTTTCTCCCTGTGCTTCCACTTGATCTGTCAAAACACTCACCTTCAAAAAAAACAAGCAGCAATTAAAGTGGGTCATGTATATCTTCTTGCATACATGGTTTACTATTAGGAAGTTTAAATTTAATAATCGTTATTTTTTTCTATAAATATGTGCTATGAGTTTGACAGAGGTATTTATATTATTAAGGGATATAATTTCTGTTGAGCTCAGGGATTTTGTTACCATTATTTAAAGTAGAAATAGAGTATCAGCTGCAGTTTGATCGAATAAAACATTTTTTTTCCAAACACAAATGTTGTGCAATAAACAATTGTATCTGTTATTGAATTCTACTCTTTTAAAAGTGTTTTTTTTTCTTCAGGTGATCAAAAATAAAAATTATCTAATAAATCGATCAATTAAAGTGCTAGATTAATCGACAATTAAAAGAATCGATAGCTGCAGTGCTAGATAACATTATAAAAATATGTTCAGTTTGATGTTAAATTAAAATACATTTGTTGAGAGGCTTTTTTTCTTCTTCAAATTTTATCACATTTTTTGACAGCCAAATGTTGACTATATACGGGCTACTTAACAATATATGGTATCAGATAATAAGACGGTACGAACTGTTGCACCTTTGGCTCCAAAATGTATGACATCACAGACACGAGTGCTCCTGTGATGTCACCACCTCCTCACCCTCTCTTCAGACTATCCTGCTCTCTCTCTCCCCCATTGATTGGAGTCCACTGCTAACCCTTGTAATGATGGCTCCTATAGTAGATTATTTTAAGTCTTGTGTTAAAACCTCTTTTTCCTCTTTGTCTTTTAACTCAGCCAGAGCTTGTGTGGTCCTCTGTATGTTTTATTAATGTGTGTATTTTGGTTTTAGGAGTAACTTTTTTTTTTCTCTCTTTTAAATACGATTTTGCGCAGTACTTTGAAAACTATTCTGTTTGTTAAATGTTAAAACAAATGAATAAAGTGCACTAAAGAAAGTATGGAAAGAAAAAAGTAGAGGACACAAGAAGACACAAATAATGCGTATTAAGTTACCTGGAGAACAAGCGATTCTTTATCACTTTCAAGACGATCAAGTCTTTCCTGGTAAACATCTCCAGTAATTGAAATGTGTCCATTTGACTGATGAAAGCACAATAACAGTAAAAAAAAAAAACATTTACCACTTTTTAAATACAATACAATATAACAAACAACAAAAAAAAACCAAATAGAAACAACTATTTTCAATTATTTTTATTTATTGCGCCCAACAACAGGATCAATTATTAGATTAAATTATTTCATGCAAAAAGATGAACTTTATGAATAAACATAATGCTCCATGTAGATTGTAAAATAAGAATTGGCATTTCCACTTGCCAGTTTTTCAATATTCAATATAAGGGTGTACAATAAATAGTTTTTGGCTTCTTTAACTATTACAAGGCAAATATATAAATAAATGTAAGTCAATGAAAATTGGCAGCTCAACTCTTGAAAAGTCATCGTATAACACTATACTCTCACTGAGAACAGAGAACAGCTTTCTTTAAATACAATATACTATAAATAAAGACTCACAAATAACCATGTGCTCCCCCTGAACATGGCAACACTCAGTATTATGTAAGCTCACGTTCATTTCAGTGTCAATTCCTGTTGCCTTCTCACCATGTGACCATGTAGCCATTCGACCAGACTGTCTGCCGTAGAGCCTGGAATCTGGCAACGCAAGGTCTCTCGTTCGTCTGTGTCCATCAGCTCCAGAACACCCCGCAGGTCCTCCAGTAAGTTCAGGGCTCGCAAGTTGCCTAGGAAGGGTGATGTTGGGGACTGACATTCAAAGATGCCATTGGAGTAGTCCAGAGCTTTAGACCCTGGGTGCCAACAATAAAGACAACATTTTAATTTGGTCTGTTTCACCAATGAATATAAACTCTTTATGGCATGTTGCACAAACTAATAAAGGTTATAAAGATTTGAGAGCATTTGCTCTACAGTCAGTTTATCATAAAGTGGCACATTAACAATTCAGCACATTAAAAGCACATTAACAATTCGGAAAACACAATAAAATTTCGACCAACAAGGAAATGGACAGTATCATTTGAAAATTTGGTTGTGATTGGACAACATTTCTGTCAATCATGACGAGCGCACAAAACAAGGGGTTTTTGGACTATTTATGTAGTTTTCCCTAAAAAAAACAAGGTTATAATTCCTGAAATGGAATTACTTATTTTCCCAAATTAATTTCAGAATTTTGAGTTTGTATTGTGCTGTATTTATGTACAAACTTTGCCTGTCACTTCTGCAGTAGTTTAGTTTCCAATTGCACAATACTTTTACATTTTTTAACAAAATGGAAAAGGATCATAAAATTGAGATCCGACAACTTGACGCTGATTGGGGACAACTTTTGTCAATCCCAGACAAAATACAGATGAACTATACAGAGGATCAATATAGAGGAAACCACATTAACCTTATTTAATAAAAAGCTCTAGTAAACACAGAGCTTCCGTCAAGCGATTTACTCCATGGAAAGCTGACATTTTCACAATCACTGTTTAAGACTGTCTTTCCTCAAAATAGTGTTTAACTATTTCTTGCCTTATTTTATATTTTTTTTTGTAAAAAACTACAGAAAGGTTTGTATGAAGCGCCTGTAATAACAGAAGTCTCGTTCAATCAGCACCAAGTTGTCAGTTCTCAAATGGTACAATCCCTTACCATTTTGGTCAAAATGTTGTTGTGTTTTCTAAATTGTTATTTTGTGAAAATGAAAAGGTCTTACTAAACAAATTAGTCTCAAGCCAGTATGTTCAGATCTAGATGAGTACACAAAGGCAGGTTATTTCACAGCCACAGCAAATGCCCTGTCAGATTTTTTTAGCACCACTAAAGTAAATCATTTTGTCAGACCCCTCTTAAATATAGAGAGAGCAGTGTTTATAAACATATTTTTTAAACAAATGTTGAAATGTCTGCATGAGTCCGAGTAGCTATGATACCTGCTATGATACCATCCATTTGCTCCAAGGCAGCTGCCAACATGTCACTGGCATCAGACATCATCTTGCTCACCTCGGTTTGCCCTTGGTAACAAACACAAGGAAAATAAACCTAACAATTTACAGAGCTTTAGTGAATAAATACTTGTACTGCATTTTAACGCAATACCGATTCTAGAAGTAAACGATAAGATAAGTTGAAGGGGAGTACAACATGGACAGTAAATGCAGCCAAATAATACTTTAGAGATCAATGATGAACACTGCATACACTTCAGTTTTATACTTATTTTATTTCCCCCCCAAAATAATTCACACATTTGTACACACGAGTTGGTGCAACAATTTTAAAAAAGTTTCTTAATACAAATATTTATATAAAATATAAAAGAATCAAGAATTAAAACATGAAGAAACAATGCAAAGGCTTGGTGCAAATTGGCTTTTTAGTAGAAATAAAACTTTCTGTTGATAGATTGCCAGCTCCATAATCACAAAGAGTAACAGATTTGCACCACACAAAAGTACTCTGATACAGCTAACCACATGAACCATGGTTTTTGACAGGGTTTCTCTAAAAATATATAAATAAATAAATATATAAATAAATGCATTTTAAAAATCACATCCACTCGAGCACATGCTTGAAAAAAATTTCCACAAAACACTCTAAGGCTACATTTACACTGCAGCCCAAAACACTTGTACTTGAAATAAATACAGAAAGAAACCCAAAAAGGCTTTTGAAGCTTAATGAAGTTGCGGTTGTATTTTTCTTAATACTGTTTAATACTAATAAAGTATTAGTAATGAGTAATTAGACTCTGATCAGATAATTATGGCCACAAAACCTCAACCTTGACCGAAAGTGGCTACTTTGGTGTTTACATCTTGTTAGCTTTGCATTCTGGGGAACGTAGTTTCCTCTTCTGCGCATTCGTGTCACATAAGAGTCGCATTTCATTCACACAGTAGGATGGACAGCAAACATTGGATTTCACCAAAATAATCTGAATCCAGTATGAAGACCTGCAGTCTGAATATAGCCCGAGTCCTCTTCTCTCTCATCACCTGGAAACTTTTCCTCTTTAAACATTCATGATGCAACTAACTATTTCTGCACCAAACTCGCTAATTGCCTCGATCAACTATGCACCTCACTCTTCTAGTCCTGCCAGAACAACGCCATCCAACCCGTGGCTTTCGCATGCTCTCCAGGAACAGAGGTCCACCATCAGATCAGCAGAGTGGAAATGGAAGAAATCAAAGAGCATGGCAGATCTCAAAGCGTACCAAACTGCATTGTCAGCTTTCTCAAGCAAGGTACAAGATGTTACCACGACAACATACATATGAGAAGGAACCAGATATCATACCATAGTTATGCTGATGATACACAATTTTTTCTAACTATCTCTCCAAATGACTACAACCTCATAAACTCTCTCTGACAATGTCTTGATGAGATTAAAAACTGGATGGAAAAAAACTTTTTTCAATTAAACAAGAACAAAACTGAAGTCATTGCATTCGGAAGCAAAAGCGAAGTTGTTAGGGTTAACACGTATCTCAAAGACTAACAACTACAAATCAGGTCAAGAATCTTGGGGTGTTTCTGGACTCTGATCTTAGTCTAAATAGTCACGTCAAAGCAATGTCGAAATCCGCTTATTACCATCTTAGAAACATTGCAAGAATCAGATGCTTTGTTTACAGACAAGATTTAAAGAAACTGATTCATGCTTTCATTTCCAGCAGGCTGGACTACTGTAACAGCCTTTTCACCAGTCTACCCAAAAAGACTGGTAAACAACTACAGCTCGTTCAGAATGCAGTGGCTCGAATTCTAACCAAAACTAGAAAGTCAGAACATGTTTCTCCAGTTCTTAAGTCTCTGCACTGGCTGCCGGTCTCCTTCAGAATAGATTTTAAAGTTCAGCTGCTCGTATATAAGTCCAAACATAACTTAGCACCAAAAATCCCTAACAAACATGATCAGTGAATACACACCAAAAAGGGAACTGAGATCCCTCGGTTCAAATAAATTAGATCTACCCCGGGTAAATTCCAAACAGGGAAAATACTCCTTTAGTTACCATGCGGCCCACAGATGGAAACAGCTTCCAGAGGAGATCAGGGGTGCCAACACTTTAGGCACGTTTAAATCCAGGCTAAAGACTCACCTGTTTAGTTGCGCTTTTGTCGACTGACCACCATTGTCCGAACAACTATTTTACCTCTGCACTTCACATCTTAATCTTTGTTTTAATAATTTTTTACATTTTATTTTCCTTGCCTGTTCAGGTATATTCCATTTTTGAGAAAAATGTAATTGTAGATGACAGGAAATTAGGAACTGGTTATCCTGTGAGAGTGGTGTCCTGTACTTGATTAAATTTGAGTAAGCCATTCTACAGAAGATCACACGGTCGTGATAGGAATTTGATACTATATGACTTTTTTTACCTTGATTTTATTAAATGTACTTTCTTTTTACTCTTTATTTCCAATGTAAAGCACTTTGAATTACCCTGTGTACAAGATGTGCTATACAAATAAACTTGCCTTGCCTTGCCTTGCCTTGCCTTGCCTTGCCTACAACGACAAGATTGAACATGCCAAGGACAGCCAAAAGCTCTTCGGGACTTTCAACTCAGACCTCTGCCAAACCCAACCTCCCACAGCGACCTCTCTCACTGCAGATGACTTTGCTGATCACTTTACAGACAAAACCCTCACAATCAACAACCAGATCCTTCTCTCCACTCTCTTTGCGATGGGCATCACCGGCACTGTACTCCACTGGCTTGAATCCTATCTCAGTGGTAGATCTTTCAGTTTCGGGTGGAGGGGTGAGGTCTCTAACAGTCATAGACTACTCACCAGGGATCCCAGGGTTCAGTCCTTGGTCCCCTTCTCTTCCCCATCTACTCCACCTCCCTGGACCCTATCATCAACAGACACGTATTCTCTTCAGGACACAACTTCGCTGATGACCCTCAACTATATGTCATTCCCCCAGGATGATCAATCAGTAACTACCTGCATAACTGACTGCCTGAACGACATCTCTACTTAGATGAACAGCCATCATCTACAGATCAACATGGCCAAGACAAAACTTCTGGTAATCTCGTCAAATCCCTCTGTGCATCCCAACCTCACCATCCAGTTGCAATCCTCTGCAATCACCTCTTCCCCTTCAGTTAGGAATCTTGGAGTGATTTTGGATAAACAGCTGTCCATTAAAGACCCCATCATCAAGACAACTCGAGTTTGTAAGTTTGCATTGCACAACATTCGGAAGATCAGACTCTTCTTAACTGAGCATGCAACTCAACTCCTGGTTCAGGCTCTGGTCCTCTCACGTCTGGACTACTGCAATGCTCTACTAGCAGGACTTCTAGCAAACACGCTCTAACCTGATGATCCAAAACTCTGCAGCTCGTCTTATCTTCAAGAAACCAAAGCGAGCTCATGTTACTCCCCTCTTCATCACTCTACACTGGCTCCCCATTGCAGCTCGGGTTAAATTCAAATCGCTGATGCTGGCGTACAAAACTATCTACAAATCAGCCCTGTTTTACCTCCACAAGCTCATACACTCCTACATGTCCTCCAGAAGCCTGCGCTCAGAGAAGGAACAGCGATTCTTAGTTCCGTCCAACAAAGGCAGAAAATCTCTTAGGAGAACCTTCTCTTTCACTGTCCCTGGCTGGTGGAACAAACTCCTGATCCAGTCAGGAAAGCAGCAACAATAACAGCTTTAAAAAGCAACTGAAAACTCTTCTCTTCTATAAAAAAATTTAATACAATTAAAAAAATTTCCTCCTGTCTTTGTTTTCTTCCTGCTATGGTTTATTGATCAGTTGATACAACTTCTATTATGAACAAGCTGAGATAGACTTTGACTGTGTAACAAGTTGCATATTGTCTCCACCCTACTGTAAGTCGCTTTGGACAAAACCGTCTGCCAAATGCATAAATGTAAATGTTAAGTATTCATTTTACTTCATCGCGGTCTTCCTCCCTTCATTGCATGGGTGAAGTAGTAATAATGTTGAAGAAATAAGAAAGATTAATTAAAACTACACTCTTTAAAAAGTTTTATGAATACTGTAAAATACCATATAACTCTGTATTTAAGTATTTAACGATTTTGTTACAATTACAATATAATTTTAAAATAAGCAACAACCATGAAAGCAAACTGAGTTAACTGAGAATGATAAATATCTCTTGCAATGGTTACATGTTTAACAGAAAAAAAACATTTATGGTTGTTTTAATGCATTCAACCAGATGCAATTCCACTGAAAGCAATCCATAGATATGTCTTTCCACTTGGTGAGCTGAATCAGAAAAGCTCAAATGCATTACGATTACCATCAAACATGCATCTTGTGATCTGCTTCACAAAAATACAGGTTTATACAATAGTCTGTAGTGTTTTTATCTCTATTTGCTCACAGTCACTCAGCTGAGCACATCTCTGGATTAAAGATTGGTTGGTTTACAGTTTTCACAGATTTTGAAGAATAACTGAGCAATTTATTTCAATGACTGTCACAGTGTTTGTGTTGCTGCAGGGCACACTGGGTACTTTGTCGAGGGCTAGCAGGGACACGCTATTGGCTTGTGGCCAGACAGAACAGCAGCAGCATTCTTTCAGTTTTTAATCCTAAAACAGACACACTGTCATGTTGTGTTATCCCATTCACTACAACTGATGATTAGGCTTTCTGCTGGAATAAACACTTACTGTACGACGGGGTAACAATTTCTTTCAATCACAAACGTCTGATGAGTCAGGGAGCACTTTCATATGAGCTATACAAGTTGAGCTTCCTGTTCAACATAAAACACTTAATTGTTTGCCAGTGAGATTCTGAATATTGATTTTGCATCAAACCCTGCAAAACTCAAGAGGTAAAAATAAATGTTTTGCTTTGTACGAATTTAACCAAATACACATTTGAATCAACTTTAAACAAACAAATAAAAAAGTTATTCTCAGAAAAATATTCTGTAGTTAACAGCTGGAAACAGACAGATATTTGTTAATCAATATTCTAAAAAGAACAACAGGAGTAATGACAACAATTTCTCCTGGAATTAATTGAGTTCACTGTTTAAAATTCTGCCTTAAACTTAATGGCTCCTATTATATAAAAAAGTAAACCTTTTGGAATATGTGTAAACATAAATCTGTGCATTAAAAGGCGAGAACAAAATAGACCTGTTACAATGCATTAAGAAGTGTTTGTAAAATCAATAATAGCAAAATGGTGTCAAAATTTCAAGATTTTTTTCAGGGCGCTGAAAACGTGATGTAAAATCTAATGTTACGTAAAATACATGCCCATCAATGTTAATTGACAGCAACTTAAATTTTGGTAAAATTAAGTTACAATATTTAATTTGCAAAGCAGATTCAAGTCATTGTCATGTAAGGTCAGAGTAATCTTATCTAGAGTAAAACACTTACTTGTAACAATAACAAATGATGAAGAGGTTCATGTCAAAACCTTGACTGAAACTAATGTTACGTCTAGAAAAACGTTACAATCATTAACATCTCACGGTCAGTCGGTCACATTCACAGTTAAAAGGGTAAGCTTGCTTTTTTTTCTTCAGATTATTTCCATTCAAATTCACAATTAATGTGATTAGGGAGGGAAACATTAGTTGTAGATTTTGATTATTTTAGAAAACCTATATCGAAAAAAATTTGCATTCTCTGACAAATATAGTTGGATAATTATGTAGTATGTAGTTTCCCGGCAAAGGAGAGTCACTATAAATATGTGGGATATTGAAATTGCGGTTGAATTCCCGGTCCCTTTTCTTAATCTTACGTTCACTTTTGATTCGCAATTGCGTGAACGACGTGGAAGGAGCAGCAGTACTGATTGGTCACGGACATATTTGGACAAATGGCTACGAGATCACTCTGTCAGTAATTTCTATCCTTCACTGGACACGTGAAATCTCTCGATATCTTTCTCGTGTTTGCGTGTGTGAAAATAAAAGCATTAGCACATGGATTTACAGAGGTAGTTTAGTTTTGCTGGGCCAAAAAAAGACAAATCAGGGGGAAGAAGGGAAAGGTAAGGAAACGTACACCACAAAGCCGGAAAAGGTCAGAAAATATAGACTATGAGGCAAAAAGTAAGCGTAACTTTTTGGTTTCATGGACAAAAGTATTTCTGTGGCTGGAACAAAATAAGCTAAGTAACTTAATGTTCCGTCGGGTGTGTTGTGAGTTTCCCTCCATTTGTGACTTGACAAGTGCTTTTGTTTTGGGACTTTTAGGAAAGATGATCCATGAGAAATCCCTGCATCACAAGAAATGCATTGGTGCTCAGTCTTCAGCATCTTTCCCAGAATACCAATTGCAAAAAACATACAAAAAAAAAACAACCGCAACAGGAAGTCCTGGAAAAACTTTTAAAACAGCATACTACATTGCAAAAAGTGAATTGCCATCAGCAAAATTTAGCAGTCTTTGCAAACTTCAAACAGTTAATGGCCTAGACCAGGGGTGTCCAACGTCAGTCCTGGAGGGCCACTGTCCTGCACATTTTAGTTGCAATCCTGCTGTAGTACTACTCTATACTACTCTACTTCAGCCAATCAGAGGACCATAATTAGTGCCACAGGTGCGTTTCATGATGGTTGAACCAAAAATGTGCAGGGCTCCGGCTCTCCAGGACCGACGTTGGACACCGCTGGCCTAGACCTTAGTTCCCCTTACCTCAATGGCAATGCTTGCAGAGAACTTATTGGAGCAATTCCACAAACCTGCCGAAAAGCCTACCAGGGATAAAAAAATTTTTGCCAGCCCTGAACTGAGACATTTGTTAAAGAAGGCTAATGTAAGCTGACCATTAAATTATCATTTGAAGCATAAACTTTGGCACACAAAGTTAAGTCATAAAACAATCGGAGCAAGTTTGACTGGGAGTTTTATAATTTTGCTCAAAGTTTTTTCAGTGTGTTATAGTATGATATCGATACTGTTTATAGGAAATAAAATATAAAAATATATAAAATAAAGTTGGTACTAAAAAAATGTTACGGTACCAAGATTTCTTGAGTACCGTTAGTACCGAGGACCTGGACACCCCTGTTTCTTGTCATGCTGTCAGTATGGTGCGCAGTTGTGTTTTCTATGCATAAACACAAACACGGCAACTGGTGGAGCTGATGATGTGCTCTTTCTTGTTGAGAAGACAGGAGCAAAGAGCAATGTGTGGAAGCACTTAGACAATCTTAAACCAATTTGCAACCGATGTCAGAGAAGTTTTATATCGAAAGGAGGAAACATCTCCAACTTAATAAAACACCTCAAAGACAGACGCCCAGATTTGATGAAGATTTGATGAACCCAGATTTGATGAACCCAGATTTGAAACCAGCAGTTCAAGCAGGTAAGTTTTCATTTTAAATTATATTTAAAGCTTTTGTTATAAAAAACTATACCCAATATTAATTTAAATGTTGGACTGGAAATAAATCTCACTATTTGCCTAGTTAATCGTTAGCATTAGTGCAGCTAATACGAGTAAGTTTCTTTAAATATTAAATGCTCCTATAGCGTTTACTATCCTTAAAAAGAAATGATGTGTAATATTTTCACACACCCGATATTTTTAATGACCCGTGTCTAAAATATGCATGTTATAGAATGCATTTAATCTATGATTAAAGTTTATGTCCTTTATATTAGTCTGCCAGAAAAGCATTATTAGGCTATGCAGCATGAACATTTGATATCAATAAGATTCCATTCATCAACATGACTTCATCGTGTATTATCTTCCATCAAGTTACAGTACGTGAATTAACTAATGAACTATTAATATTAAACAATTTAATGTATTAATGCATTTTGATATTAAGAATAATAATTGCTAATTTGCTATATAACACATTTTGTAAAGTCATGCTATCTAACAAATGCTTCTTTTTGTGAAGTTTTCTAAATACTACAGTTTTTTCCATCTTTGTAACAGTGATGTCAAATATACACTTAATATAATACATCTTAGTCATGGTATATTTTTGTTTAATTTATAAAAAGGTTTACATTTACGTTAATAAAGAGTGAGTTTTTCAATCATGTGTATTATTATTCAGCTGTATTAATAAAAGTAGTTTGTTCAGTTCATGTTTTTTTGTGTCACTTTGGTACTGAAATTCGTCCCAAGAACCATGGATTTTCACTCGTATCAGTACAGAGTACTGACATTTTGGTACCATGACAACCCAAGTGTGATTGATGAAACACGCTCTCCATCTTCAACAACCACAGCTGTGGAGCCCTCGAGCAAGGCACCAGTTTCCCGACAGCTCCCCGGGCGCCGCAGCCATGGCTGCCCACTGCTCCAGGTGTGTGTTCACAGTGTGTTTGTTCACTGCTGTGGGTGTACACTGGGATGGGGTACATCCAGAGCAAAACTTCCGGGTATGGGTTACTCCATATCTGGCCGACTGGTGACTTTCACTTTACCAAGACATGTGACCAAATTTCTTTAATAAATATATATGCACACTGTTATATTGCTTGGAGGAATAAAGGCCCGGTTTTCACAAATAAAATGCAGAAGCATTGTTAAAAGTGTAAAAAGAAATGGGAAAATCCTTCTTTCTTTTTTTTTAAACCAAAAGTGGATGCTCTGTTTGGTTGGGGATACAATTCGTGGGACAACCAACTGCAAGCTTAAAATGCATGTGAATGTTTGTTTCATGCTAAGATAAGAATTTAAAATTTCTTAGATTTGAATGTATGATATTTAACTGCTTAGGTTTTGCATGCATTCTTCTTGCTATTATTAGACTCCCGTCGTTGAGTATTTGAACAGACCTTCTTAAGTCTCACATTAATAAAACCCAATAAAAATACTTGTTTTCAAACTGCAGAACAAATTATTTTAAATTGTTTGATTTGATCTTGAAACTGCACATGAAGTTTGTGCAGAGTATCTGTTATCAATCAAGAACTCAGAAGATTGAGAGCAGCAAAGGTTGCAGCTTTCCATTTCCATGAGTTTCAAAAATTGTCATCGTTTTAAAATAATTTTATTGCAAGGTCACTGTGGCCTTTAAAATGTAGTACTTTGTCATATGCTAAGGTTGATTTGTTGAAGGTTGCATTGCAGTCATGTATCTTTTCAACGATTCAGGACTTTATGGCTAAAAAACCACATATATCTAATATGAATATGTGCTCCCTGGATTTATGACTCTGAACTTCAAATCCTTTGGTTATTAATGTGCCCTTAACAATTCGGGGTTTTTTTTCTTTTCCTTACACACAACCACTTTTTTCATTTCCTTCATCAATATCCTGTTCACTTTTAGCCCAATTGTTAACAAACTGTCTTACAGTTTTCATTGTTTTTCCCTTAGCCCAAACTGGTTCTGGTTTGTCAAGATTTCTACATGCATCTTTATCTTTATGTCTTTCAGAGTCTGCATCTTCTTTGTCAGCTAGAACAGCCATGTGCCATTATTTAGAAACATTAGATAGAATTACACTTTTTCCCTTCCTGTGATTTTCTTGACTCATGCCATACTCTTTCATTGCCACGCTCCCAGTGACTTTTTAAGAGGTCTTGTTCACAAAAGAATGGGTCTTTTTAATATTATAGTCAGGTGTATAGACAACCAATTATACACTCTTAAAAAGACTGGGTTATTTTTAACCCAGCCGCTGGGTTGAGCATGTTGGGCCATTTTCTTAGGTTGTTTTTTCAGAGTTTGCCACCTTTAACCCAACCGCTGGGTCATTTTTTTAACCCAACTACTGGGTTGCTGTAAAAGTGACTGTTGAAATCACCCCCACCTGGACATCTTTACATAAATTACCCTCAGACAAGGAGTAGCACCTGGAGAAAACTGTGTTTGGAAGAAAAAACAATATGTAAAATATGTTGTTTTGTTTTCTCTAAAAAACTACATGGTGCTAAATCAAATGGTTCTCATGCGATTATTGTTTTTTTTTTAAACATTTTTATTTGTTAATGGTTATCTGTTCCCTTGTAACCCCATTCGTT
Organism: Danionella dracula; assembly: GCA_900490495.1. Classification (NCBI taxonomy): domain Eukaryota; kingdom Metazoa; phylum Chordata; class Actinopteri; order Cypriniformes; family Danionidae; genus Danionella; species Danionella dracula. The sequence continues at coordinate 6,278,605 of UELW01000056.1, forward strand.
AGCTAAACACTTTTTTGGTAATGTTATTACCAGGCATAACATTAACATTAACTTAAACGTTCTTTGGTAACAGTTCTTAAAAATACAGGGATTTCATGTGAGTTCATGAGGTGGTCATGAAGTGTCCAAGGCACGATAGTGCAGTCAGAGAATGCCACGAAACGAAGATGCAGTCCAGAGAGGGCGTGAATATGAGGCTCGCAAAGTCAGTTAGGGGTGTTTTTAATCAGCTTAACATTAAGTATCTGCATGTTCGGAGCCCCAGGGGCTGCGCCCGGGGAGCAGAGCTATGTAAGCTGGTCCTGGCAGACCCGAAGCGCCACATCAGGCAAAGTCCATTAAAGGAAGGGTCCTATAATCACTTGTCTTTCATCAATTACTACAGTCTGTGAATTTATAACCGTTTTGACTAAGCAGTTAAGCTTACATTCAGTCTATTACTTGTCCGTCAATCAAATGAGTTCGCATCTCATGTAAATCATGTGACTGAAAACAACCCGTTGCTTTAGTCTTTTATTCAGAACTTGAATTTCTCATGTAAACCAGCGCTTGGCATTTACTGCTGCTAAAAGACCAGTCATCTTGATCAACAGTAACGAAGTTCCAGCCTCTTGGTTTATATCACGTGTTGAAAGCTGTCCCTCTTCTTCTTGTGTTTTAGACATTCATTATCCCAAGATGAGAGCCCCAGTCTGGAATTTACTGCAGACTGTAGTGTAAGAACTTCTAGGAATGGAATCACACTCGGTTCGCCAACTGCGTGGGTATTGTGAAACTGAATGCATCCCATAAAGTTGCATCTTGTAAGCAGTTTAGTTTTGATTAAATAAATTAAATACGTGTTGTGAAAATTAAACTGTTTTGCATTGTATTAAAATATGTAAATGTTATATTTTTTTATATAATAATGGAATTATTTATTTGTGCATATACAATTTTGTCAATAATACATTTTCAGCTTTTGATCATTTGTGTCTAGTTATTGTTAATATGATTTTGAATATGATTAGTATCATTATTATTGAAACTATTTTCTAACTGATATAACAGTTTTGAATGTCGGGTAAAAAATGTAACCCAATGTGCTTGGTTAAAGTAACCCAGTGCTGGGTCACAAATGACTCAACCCAGTGCTGGGTTAAAGTAACCCAATCCTAGGTTGGTCCATATTTGACCCAGCGCTGGGTTACCAGAATAACCCAAACTGGGTTACTTTAACCCAGCCATTTTTTAGACTGTACCTAATCAATGCTAAATGTATTCGGTATAAGTATTTGCATACTTAATGCTTTCAAAAAGATTCAGTGAGCAAGTTAGTGCAAGAAGGGCTTTCAAAAATGTGACAACGCAATGGACTTCAGCGTGCAACAACATAAATTGTCTAAAGAAGCTCACTTATCCATAACTTTATAGCACTAATAAGTTAACTCAAGTCACATGATTTAATAGTGATTTTTATTTGATACAATCTAAGACTTGTGTTAGGTTTTTATGGGTTCTGTTCGCATTATGAGGTGAACAGTGTAAACGATGATGTTTTTCATTTGGGACGGTAGTGCTGTTTCTGAGCTGATATAAAGCAAAGGTTATAAATATGAGCATGAGAGTGTGAGTAATGAAAAAGGAAATCGTAATGGCCTCTCGCATTCATCAGACGGGCACCTAGGGGTATGATTTGCATGAAAGTCACCAACTCCTCTTCCTCGTTCTGTATGAGCTGTATTATCTAGTTTCCCTCACTGAAGCACTTTGACTGACTGACAGGAAAACCTCTGCTGGCACACACTGCAGAAAAACAGTAGCCTTCGGGTCAGTCTTCTCCACAGAAATAAAAGCTTTTGTGGCAGGCGAGCCGTGTAAGCCAATCAGAGAACTCGCCTCAAGTCAAGCTAAAGCAAGGACAGACACATGCAGGAGAGTCATGGGAAAGACATTGTTAACGAACCCACAAGCACATGTCCTCCTGATAAATAAATCTATGGAAAGGTTTCCGAACACATGCTTGTAAAAAACTATCTAATCACAAAACAAAGTTTGATTATATTGATGAACACGAACAGCAGCTGCTGAATCTTTCCATAAGGTCGAATATGTAGGTAAGAAAAGTTTATCTCCTTGACCATAGAACAGCATCATATAATGTACTTTATTTATTATCTATTTTTCAGACTTACATACATCTAGCAGTCATACTTCATCCATGCCTTCATCAAAAGGAATTACACAGAAAGGATTCCTATGCACTATTTTAATTATTAATTGTTTAACACAAGAGAATGAGACAAAAAAATGTTTGAGGCAAGTGTAAAAATCACTACACTGAATTGTTAAGAGAAAAAAATTGCCATGCTTTGATGCATCTATTTTCTTCACCCTTTTTTATTTTACAGAGTTTAAAAAAATATATATATAGCTGTAAATCCTGCTTTCAGGATTTTACAGTAAAATTTTAGACCACAACAGTTTAATTTACCGGTATAAGTGGTCTCCTAACCTACCACCTGGATGCAATACACACTGGCAATTGGAGGACTAAAAACCAAGTAATGTAGCCAATCAGAATTGCGGACCAGAAGACAAATTTGCCAAAACCTCCATTTCAACTACAAGCAACATTGGGTGGATGAACTCTACAAGCTTCTTTTCTTGGATCAGTTAGAATTAGAAAGAAAATGAAACAGCACTTTTCTCCCACATATACACATTTTTGTGGCTATGCTGAGGAGTCACCAAGCAGTGTTTTATACACAACTGAACTAACTGTGTTCTCTAAAGCAAACACATGTGAAGAGCTCCAATGGACAACCATCCAAAACACCCCTTCACCAAACCAAGACTGGCAACATCGCCATGACGCCTAAAATAACCACACAGAGAGGACAGGAGGTTAAGGGTGTTCTTTCTGCTATCTATAGTTACCGTTAAAATAAAACAAATTCCACACTGCTTAGGTAAATGCGCAGATGAGTTTTCTCACATGACGGTGGATCTGGAAAGCAGGCTCACCATGTATGTTCATAATGGGTATTTTATAACTTTGAGTTTTTTTTATCTTTGAGAGTAAACAGGGCTTCTGCAGGTTTAATAGGGTCAAATTTAAGACCTTCAACTTTAAACCTTTTTAAGACAGTTATGAATCAAATTAAAGACATCAAAAGCACGTGTTTCCTTAATCTCTGGCAATCTTTCCAATCACATTTACACGTTTTTACATTTATGAATCCTATGTCAATATCTGGCAACCCTAGCAGTCACTTTTAGGATTTTGAGCATTTCTGAGTGTTCACGAGCATTTTCACAACCTCTGCCAACCCAAGGCAACAACAAAAACCCATATCAAATTAGCTTTACATAGAGAAAAATAAGACCTGTGAAAACGTATTTAGGTCATAGAACAGTGAATTAAAGACTTTTTAAGTCCTAAAATTTATGTTTTTTTAATTGTAGACTTTTGAAGACCGTATAAAGTACTGCTGATGAGGTCTACGGAGATCCTTTGGGATGTAAAACAAACGAGTCAAACAGAATCTCTTACAATTGTCTCTTTGAAGTATTTGGACAAGTTAAACATTGCTCAAGAACACAATACAGTATTCTGATGTTTCACAAACACTGCAAACAACATTACGAGAGCTTTGTATGGCACTATAAGAATAAAATACACCCATGAGTTATGACTATAAACAAATTTGATGAGACATATTTGGTCAGACATTTGCTAACACAAAGAAACTATGATAATATGGTAACAAAATGGTCATATGTATTATAGAGGACCATTTAGTTCATTCTTATCAGTTAAGTATAGCACCATTTTAATCAGTCTTGAAAAATGTCAAGTATTGAAAACAGTTATTGTTAAATGTAATGTTCAAACGGATTGATATTAAACTGCAGTTTGTCAGACAACATTTACAAATATATAGCTAAAGCTTATGCATCCCATTAATTGCACATTATGTCCTGTCTCTGTGAACTGTTCCAGTTAAATTGACAAAACAATCTTAGATTGTTCAACAAATGAAACAAACAGCATTCCGTACAACTGCCTCTTTGCAGTATTCGGACATGGTCTTGACCACAATCAAGGTTTAAGATAAAAGGCAAAAGGGAGGTTCCTCAGCTCTGGTATTGCTGGCTCTCACCATATCTGCTTTTAAGTCAAAATAAAGAATGTATTTTTTTCAATCAGCTTTTTAATTTCTTGTTTTTATGTTATTGATTTTTATCTGCACTGGACATATTATATTTCCATGTCCTTAATAATATGTTGCAATGGGATTTGGCTACATAAATACAAATTAATCTACTATCATTTGAAAGCAAACATGCAATGAGGAAATCATGAATTTACTTACTGTTAGTAACTGAACAAAAAAATGATTTGAGTCAACGTTTTGTTTCTTTTGCAAGAGATAAAGTTCGTATTGAGCTACTGATGTTTTATCTAAATGTTTTAAAAAATTGATCAGAGAGTAGTCATACTGTTAGTTCATACTATTAAAATGCAGAGCACTACATTAAGACCACCACACACCTATTTTATGTTTAAATAAATCTATTTATAATCAGTTAGTGATAACATGCTTATTTATGATTCGCTAAATCTAGGAACCAAGCATTGTGGGCACTGTAGTACTTATACTGCAATGTTAGAGGAGATACCTGGTGAACTACACAATATTTAATAATAACAATAATAAGAAGAATAAAAATAAATAATGTATTATTTATTCTTTATTAAATATTTCAACTGAAAGTTTTAAACTTACAATATCAGACGTGTTTAATTGTTAATATTTCAGAGTCAAAACTAAAAGTTAGGTTGTATGCATGTCAAATTAAAGTAATAAATACATTTTGAAAAGCTTATGATTTTGTTAATTTTTGTTTTGTTTTGTTTAGTATCATGATTAACTGCATGTCATGAATATCGAGATACACCTCAAGTGTTTGGTTTCACCCCTAAAAGAAAAAGAAAGAAGCTGTTTTCATTTGACAACATCCAACCAATCCCTAAACTACAGTAAACTAATCAGAAATATAACATGTAAATGTGTTTAGACAACCATTTACAATATATGGTCAAATTTAAGCAGGCCATTAAATGATATTTCAGAAAGTTTAGCAAGTAAAACTCTGTTTTGCAAGCTTTATTTCAGTCCAGACACAGGTGAGGATGGATGGAGAGAAGATAGTGAAAGGGAACCTCTTGTTCCTCTGTGGCTACGTGGAGAATGTGAATCACATCTTCACAAACACGGCTGAGCATGAACACCTAACTCAAGGTTTTTCCAAATGAAATAAAATGCTTTTTTTCTGCTTGAAACAATAATAAAACACAATAAAAAAAAAAAAGCAAAAACACTCGTCTGTGAATGTAACCATGAAGATACAACAAACTTAACGTTACACAAGTGTTGTTAGAAACCTATCCCCGAGGCTCTGAAAATTAACGTTAACGTTAGCTGGTAACTCCTGAGGAGATTTAGAAGCATTAACGAACACAAAACGTCTCTGTGTAACTCGTTTATCTAGTTATTTTAAACAAAACTAGCTTTTTAAATCTAACTTTACTTCGATGAAGTTTGAAATTGAAACAAATTTGCTAAGAATCAGAACACAGCGATAAGATTAAACTTCTTACCAGTGATTGGAGCGCTGGAATAAGTATATATAAAAATCCGTAAAGTCTACGAGTTCTGCTCGCTTTCCAGCCTCGTCAGCGCCATGTCGACAATGCGAGTGGGAATGTGGGACGTCTTTGGGCAGGAAAAATCCTACTACGGGGAAGGGGTGCTACTTAATATTCATTAGTAAGCTTTTTGTTATAGGAGGAATGCGGGAATACTCGTTAACATACAACGACTATGTTGTTGCAATTGGTGGAATTTCTAAATACGCAAACATTATTTAATATTCATGAGCCTAATCTCTGTCATAGTAAAGAATTGACCATCATCCATTTACATGAAACCTTAGGATTTTTAACTTTGAAATGAGAAATTATATAAAAAACAAACAATCTGTAGTCACAATTAAACCATTTATCTTAAAACATATTGATATTTATATTATTTCAGCCTTCAAACATTTGATTAAGCTTTAAAGTTTACCTCACAATGTGGCTGGTTTGGAATTTCAGTAAAAGTACATGACAAGAACGTCGTTTTATAATACTTTATCACTATTATTATTTATTGACACTAAAATTATTTGTACTTTATGGAGGACAATCACTTAAAAAAACTTTCAAAAGTGAATTAAGCTATGTTATTAAACCATTTAAAATGACTGTCATAATTTTTTAATACAGCATTTAATGCAAGCATGTAAAGTTGAAATGACACCAAATGGGTGAATAGTTTGTATTTTCATGCTATGAAACAGGACAAAAATAGTTTATTGTAATTTAAAGGGTAGGCAAATCTCACAAGGTAGCCAAAATCGTTCGAATACCGTTCAGTTGCTCAGCTGTTCATAAACAGCTGCAGGAAAGTGCATTCTAGCAGCTAAATACTTGAGGGATTTTTCTGGTAAACCTACTGAAGCCAAAAAGAATTCAGTTCAAAACAAATAAAAGCCTCAGAGAATGCCAATTCACTTTAATATTATTTTCTTTTTTATTAAGGTTTATTTTCAGGATTAATGGCCGTAGCTTCACCCCTTTATGAAGGTTGTAGATGATTGTCTTCTGGATAACTGTCAGACCAGGGTCTTTTCCCATGATTGTGTAGAAAAGGGAACTGCAGTGGGTAGTCCTCTTGTATCACTCGGAAGGTTCTAAACCAGCCGGGGGCCTTCCCAAGTAGAGTTTGCATGCTCTCCTCTCACGGTTTCCTCTGAGGTACTTCAATTTCCCTTCCCCAGTACAAGACATGCTTGATGTAAATTGAAGAATTTCCATTCAGATAACATCATTGAGTTACTTGCAAGCTGGAATATATTGAATTCTACGTATTACTGCAGTTAAAAAATAATCCTTTATACAAAAATATAGTTTTTTTTTAATGTAATGACTTAGTTGGATCTATAACACTTTTAAGCTACGTTCAACAAATTAATATGTGGTAGCATAATAACTGTAGCAGTATAGTCTACTTATAGTAAAAACATACAAAATAATAACGCTGCATCAAAATAAATGACAGCCACAATAATTTGGTCCAACATTCCATTTTTTTTATCAATCGTGGGTATGTTGGCCCTAAATTTTCAAGCAATCCATTTACCGAAAAGTAATTGTGAACATACTTCATAGAAAAAATTGGTTTGCAAATCTAAAAACTTTATTCTAACCAGGGCCCCTTTTGACCTTGTGAAGTTGATTGCAAAAACTTGTTAGAAAGTCACATAAAACATATCTGTAAAGTCTCATAATTTTTCATAATGTGTCTAGTTGTAAAATCTACATAACATAATAAGAAAACACCATAAATTGCTAATATTTCATCTTTTTATTGACCTGCAATAAGCAATTGCCATTTCCAGCATATCTCAAAATACAGCTGTAATTTAAATGAAATGTGGTGGGGTTTTATTGATATTGTGAAAAAAAATTATTAACTCTTATAGCTTTACTGGTTAGCTTTGAAATAACTGTCTTAGCATTTTTGTATTTAAAATTCCGCAATGTAAATTGGTCTTAAAACAAAAGCTTTTGAAAGTACAGCATGTTTGGAAATAAACATAAATATATTAACTGATCAAGCAATATTTACCTCGATGTATCCTTCATTTGTTGGAGACAAATTTGCTAAAATCCTATGGCGGCAAATCCATACCATAATTTGAGTGCGTATTTTTGATAATCACGCGCGCAATATTAAAATTTGCGCGAGCAGAAACAGATTGGCGCGCAAAGAAACAAACCGCAAGCTTTTTTCAACCCATGCGCAGGTGTCACTGAACCTGAGAGCAAAACACTCTGTCTCAAGTGAGGGGATCGCTTACGCGCTCGCTCTCGAGAGCGCGACTCATTCATGCGCTCGCGCGAGCTTGATTTTTGTTCAGTAATTTTGGGCTGTCAGTGAAAGTTCAGAAGACGTTTAACCATAGACCATTTAACCATTTAGCTCTAAATTAGACGTGCAGCCGTAGTCGCCATTTCACCTGAAAACATAGTCTAAATAAAGACCAGAGTTAGACCGGCTATAGGTAACCCAAATCTAGTCCAAAAACCTTGCATTTTGTTTTGATGACATTACTGTCAAAATAGCAAAAAAATAAACTAAAGTAAATAATATGTCTGTAAATAATCTGCATTGATTACAATCTCTCAATAAAGATTTCAGTTGAAAAAGTGAAAGTGATTTTCAAAAGCGGTAGGTTAACATTTGAACCGGAACTATTCTTCCTATTCTTCCAGTGTTTCGTGTAACCCGGAACACTGAATCGACACTTTTCTTTCCAGATTTTACTGAGAAGCGTGTTCATGACGCTCCTTCTATCATCACTTTACAGGTCAGTAAATTCATTTTTAAATGACAAAAGTCTCTCCTTAAAGTCAAGCTATGCATAAAAAACAAACGTTAAGCGGCTGTGTCCACATTGTGGTAAATATAAGACATTATCAGCTCTTTGATGAAGTTTTGAAACACTTCAAGGCTGCGTCTGGAGACAGATTTCAGTTATTAACAAACGCGGTTTAAGGTTCTTTATTGTTAACCTTAGCATCCCTATGGCTTGGATCCTGGAATTGTTTTCTATATCAATTGCCTTAAAAACAAATAATACTTAAATACACAGCCGTAGTTTAAAACATTAACATATAGGTAAATGTTTTATTTTTTTAGGAAGAAATGCAGTATAATGCTCACCAGCCCTGATGTGCCTTAAATACATTGCATGTTATTATAATGATAAGTTTTCTCTGACGCTTTTTCCTTTCTACTTCCTAGATCTCTAATGACAAGTTTCCCAGTGGAAGCTGATCTCAGGAAAGCAGTCAGTAACTTCATGCAAGCACAATGGTTATAATAGCAGCATTTAATAAAGTTTTTTTTTTTTTTTAATAAAGACGTCTGTTTTAACAACATGTATGTGTTTGAAATGTCTTATTGAACATAATTGCTATTAATTACATTTTTTTGTATATTTGGAAAGGTGCAAATCTTTTTAAACTAAAATGAAAATGAATTACATTTCCTTGTATGTGTTAAGTTAGCTAATTATGATAACCTGTGAACTTAAAATTGTAATGTTACTTTGAATATTGTGTAGCATAAACACAGAGTTTATGTCCTTTAAACATATGCAGCTGTTTGAGGTCTAAATTATGTCGATATATATATATATATATATATATATATATATATATATATATATATATATATAACAACATAAAAATTCATCTGATTGATAAAAAAACCCACCCAAATACATAAATGTAGAAATTATATGTGGTTAGACAGTGAGCTAAGGTTAACATTTCACACTTAACATTAGTTAAATGGATGAGCTTCTCATGTGGAAGACATAATGGTGGCAGCAGCAACCAACGCTGCACAACAGCCGTGACCTCATTTATTCTGAAGCGCATGGCCTTTAAAACCTGTCCATCTTCACCGTCCTCGGGTCACACTTCAGCATCTCTCTGATCCACTCATCATTCAGAGCGCCTTCGATGAACTCATCTTGACTGATGATTGCTGCTGAGACAAAACAAGTGGAGTAAATACAAGAAGGAAAAGCAACCTTCATTTTTTTTATCAGAAGTTCTTTTACGTGTCTGAGATTTTAAAGTGAAATTAAGTTAAATAAAGAAAGAAATAATTTTAAAGAAGAAATCAATATCCCTTGCCGTTGTTATCTTTGTCCAGTCGTACAAATATCCTGTTCGTGCATTCTTCTGCAGTCAGAGGGTCAGGTTTGGTGAGGGATGCTGCGAGGCTCATCTTGTAGACAGCCTGGGTTCAGATTGAACTTTGGTTATATGGCGCCCTCTAGCGTAACTAAGGTTCACTCCTGTATGAGCGTTCCCACGAGGAGAAAATCTTTACAAGTAGTTTGACAATAAAGTAACAACAGACCTGCATAATTTCTAGCATTTCTGATCTTGTTATGGCTCCATCTTTGTCTTTATCGTACAGTTTAAAGGACCAACGCAGCTTCTCTATCGTCGAGCCTTCGATCAACATGCTGATGGCCGTCACATATTCCCGGAAGTCCACAACTCCATCCTGGTAGATTCACACACACAACGAAACTTTAATTTATTTATATTGATAGAAATGCTAACTTAGTCTCGTTTTGTGGACAGTCAAATACGTTTCTAATAAACATAAAACGTGACAAAAGGGTAACATTAGCAGTCCCATGTTTTTAGCGAACCTTTTAAATAAAATATTGGTTACGAATAAACTGACCTATAATCTACTGATATTGATCAAATTGTGCTAATTGCACACTGATTAGTGTGTTAATTGAATAACAGTGATTAGCTCTACCAACAGGGAAAGTTCAGTCAGAAAAATTACATTAGAACATCTATTGGCACACAATAAAATCAAGAGAACTCTATTTAAGCTCAGTTTATTTCGTCCTTCTCTATGCAGAGTTACATTGAAAATGACTTTGTTTTAGTATTGTTCCTTCATCAAAATCATGCCTCAGGTATACAAGCATGTGATCATATCACTCTGAATCTGAATGAGAAAATGAAGCACATCTGCAGTGATTACAGCAGTGTGTCTGTATGGGGAGTAACACAACTCCTTTGTTCAGAGGTTATTGCTAAACTACTATAGCGTTAAGTTATGTGTCTTGATAGGGTGGTTCTTGATTTTCTGTATTTGATGTTAAAAACTGCTTGTTGAGGATGACCAGGTGATGAGATTCAATCTCCACATCAAGTGCACTAAGCTCAGCTCTATAATTCTGCAATAAAATGCCCATACAAGGTGTTCCGCTGTTTATTGCATCAAAGAGAGCCGGGTTTGGAGAAAAAACAAATTCCCACTTCCAAATGGTAGATTTGTAATAGTGAAATACTCTGCTGTAAGGCCAAATCTTTTGTAACATTTTGCTTGTCTCACATTAATTGTATTTTAAAATAAAAATGTTCAGGCAACATACTTAGATTTTGGTAACACTTTACAAAAGTTCATGATGAGTTAAAAATGGTATTCATTGTGATCTCACTGAACCCATTAATAATGATGTGCCTCCATTTTCAAGTAAAGTCACCAACCAAATAATATTCAACTAATTCTGAACTTTGGAATTTGAATAAATAGGGCAGTGGTTCTCAAACTTTTTTCACCAAGTACCACCTCAGAAGAAATGTGGCAGTCCAACTACCTCCATAATGAGCAACATTAAAACACACGACTCCAGTACAACCGCAGCGTAAAAAATGCCCTCCTGTTCAGCTAAAGTTAAGTTAAAATAAGAGACAATATTATCAATATTAAACAACTGTATTCATTTTAGCACCAGTATACAGCCTGAACATTAAGAATGTAATGATTACAATTCTTAAAAGTATCAAGTTTGATGGCAACATATCTGCAGTTTAGTTATCTCTATCTCTCTCTCTCCCTCCTTTTTCTATCTCTCTCTCCCCTTTCTCTTTCTCTCTCTCCCTACTGTCTCTTTCTCTCTTGCACTCCCTCTGTAAATTTGGGACATGTAAATGTTATTAGCCCTGCTTTCAATATAATCATGAAATCTTTCAAGAGCTGTAATATTGTTATAAGAGATAATGAATGTGAGGCTGTGTTTATATGAACTCTGACCCTTCAGATATTAATCTCAGATGTTTGGTTTCTTCAGATCAGTGCCAGTATATTAGCAGAGTGCAGCATAAACTTGTGCTGTACTCATTACTTATTAAAAAAAATAAAATAATTCTGGGTAAAATTTTGATAGCGTCAAGTGACGTTTTTGATGGCGCAGTGGGTAGCACAGTCGTCTCACAGCGAGAAGGTCGCTGGTTCTAGGCTCGGATGGGGCAGGTGACATTTCTGTGTGGAGTTTGCATGTTCTCCCCGTGATCGCGTGGGTTTTCTCCGGGTGCTCCGGTTTCCCCACAAGTCCAAAGACATGCGGAATAAGTGAATTGAATAAGAACGATTGCCCATAGTGTTAAAGTGTGAATGTGTGTGTGAATGTTTCCCAGCGATGGGTTGCGGCTGGAAGGGCATCCGCTGCGTAAAACATATGCCAGAGAGTTGGCGGTTCATTCCGCTGTGGCGACCCCGAAAGGGAAGAAAGCCGACATGAAGATGAATGAATGAGTGGGTAAAATTTTGAGATAAAACTCATCTTGGACAATAACATCTTCATTCCAGCTGAAGACATTAAAGATAAGTTTTATGCTAACTTTGATGAACTTTAAAGAGAACATCTTCTCGCTGTCATGACAGACAGAGGCATGTAGGGCAGAATGCGCCTGAGTGGCTTTACGTTTAAACAACCTCAAAGTAATGTTATATGATTTACCTGTGCAGGAATTTCTCCTGTTTAAAATGAAACTCAATGTGAGATTGGACTGAGGCAAAGCACGTCTGTGTCTGGAGCAGCATTAGCATTGCTTCGTTATCAAACACGATCAAACTTGTTATCCGGAGGGTCAAGCAGCAGATTTACCCAGAGGCTAGACCAATCGGCCAGATGCCTATAACAGATCATTTTTGTTTGACACCCACGCCCACCGGTGTTTTTTTGTTGTTGTTTTTTTTTTTTTACAGCCGCTGGTATTGCATAGCACCAAGAGGTTTTCAAGTACCAGTAGTTGTACGCGTACAGTTTGAGAACTGCTAAATTATTATATTAATTATATTATATTATATTATATTATATTATATTATATTATATTATATTATATTATATTATATTATATTATATTATATTATATTATTCATTCATCTTCATGTCGGCTTTCTTCCCTTTCAGGGTCGCCACAGCAGAATGAACCACCAACTCTCTGGCATATGTTTTTTATGCAGCGGATGCCCTTCCAGCCGCAACCCATCGCTGGGAAATATATTATATTATATTATATTATATTATATTATATTACTGTTAATGCTGGAAACATCCACTTGGGCAGAGTTCTCAAACTCAAGTCTTGGAGGGCTTCAGCTCCTGCTGGTTTTTGTTCCAACTCTGTTTCAAAAGGCACAGCAGTAGTTTTAACAAGCCAAGGGGAGCTTAATTAGTGGAGTCAGGTGTGTTCCATTAAGGTAGGGCCAAAACTATACAGAGCACTGCAGGAATTCAGTTCGACACCGCTGCGCAGTAGTTTACTGTGCGGCAATAACAGTACTAACAATGTATTGTAGCTCAATGCTGTGAATTCCTAACACTGGTTGAATTTATGCTGAAATGAATGCTTTTGATGATTATAGATTATAGCCTATTTATTGGCCCAGGGTGTATAAAATATTTACTAAATCATCAGTTATATGCCATTGTCTGTTTTTCTACTTTGTTAAAGGGTTGTTATTTTGCTACACATTTGTGACAATCCTAATCATAGTCCTGCGTTAATACTTTCTTTAAACATTTCAAATGTTCATTGTATGTTTGCAGAAGTAAAGCTTCAGAGAAGCCAGACTGGCTTTGGTCTGGCTCTGAGTGTATGTCATAGCTACCCCATTGTTGTCTAGTGTGCGGAAGATCTGTTCTGCATACTCGGCCGACTCTTTTCCCACGGTGCCATTGCAGAAGTGCCGTCTGAACTCATGTTGGGTGATCAGGCCGCTGGGACACTCGTTCAGAAACTTCCTGTCACAGCACCATAGATAAATACACAGCTTGAAGGAGGGGTGACGTAGAGAACCAAGAAGTATCAGATTTAGGATCACATATTAAAGTGACCTGGGTTGGATCTTAAAAAAAAAAAAAATAAATAAAAATCTGCTTTTCCCCCTGTATCTGATATTTTCATCAGTCTGACAGCTCAATTCTGGATTTTTTCAAATTCAACCCAGGTCACGTTCATATGTGGTCCTGAATCCGATATATTGAATGTTTCCAATGTGACAGTCTAAACAGCCAGGTCACATTTATCCGACTTTGACTTCATTGTTTCAGGACAGACATTGCAGTCATATTTTGTGACAAGGTTCAATCACTAAACTCCCTAAGGCCTCACAAATCTTCTAAAACAGCTTTGACTCAAGGCTGGTTAGCATCTTTCCTGAAAAATCTTAAAGGACGCAGGAATCAGCTGTTTCTCTACCTCCATGTTATGTATTAAAACTATAACGCACATTTAACCATTGATTAGCCCTTACATATAAATCTGAGTAAATAGTGAATGAATTATGCCTTACAAAATGACTACACACTTAAAGATCCCTAAACATCATAATAACAGAGAAGCACGTTAAGAAAAAGTACATGAAACAAGAGAGATTTAATGCATAAAACAAGATACTTTGAGAAAGTGAAATTAAAAACCATAAAAAATTAAAACCATAAGTCACAAGTTAATAAAAAAATCAGTTTCAAGATGAGATTTAAATAATTATGTGCCAATCTTTAAATAACAACTTTCAATCCTAGTCAATAATCCACAAATATTCTAACAGTGAGACTTTAGTGATTCTAAGATCTAATTCAACTCTTCATAAAATATTTCAGTATGGAAATTCAGAAGTGTGGCACGTGAAAACATAAAAATGTATGCATCATATACGGTCAATGTTTGGGAACCCTGTTTTGCTTGGCAATTAAAAAAAATTACTAATACGGCAGGGGCTAAAATATGGTGATTTCCCTTGACTTTGTTAACAACCTGTTTGTTTTAGAACAGTTGGTATTTCAATACAGAAGTGTGTGACAAGGCTCAGTGCAAGTATCATGAAGCTAAAACTACATGCTGTAATTTATTCCGGCTTATTAGGGTCCTAATTTTATAGACCTACAGTCCTACTGAGTTACTCTCCAAAGGAGCTTAAAGGAGGTTTAGCTTTATCAGGTGAGTTTAGCGCAATGTTTATCCTTTAAGGCCATGTCCATTCAAAAAGGCATATTCAAGTACAGTTTATAAAATACTTTCATGTAGGAGCCATTCACAGGTATTTTCACAGGCACCTCATAAATGCTTCCCCAATCAGGGAGTAAGAAGCTTTGCAATTTATTTTAGAATATGAGCAACACAAATGCTGCTTCCCAGTTCATGCACTATTCACACTTTTATGGGTGCGAAATGAGAATTAGGGTGTCCCAAACCATAATGTACATAAAAAAGTGAGGGGTCCGAGCGGTGCCTGGATGTGTACTTTTTCCAGATCCATGAACGCTCAACTGGCTGATATTACCCACAATCCACTGCACTCGGACAGAAGGCGTTTTCTCTGGGACCTAAACAAATGACCTCTCTCTGTGTTACTACTCATTTAAAAAAGAAGCACATAAATAAACGATATTAATATACAGAGTGTTGTATTTATTATTAGAATGTTTTATAATGAAGGAATGTGAAAGAAGGAGTTAAGTTCACTTACACGTCGCACGTAATGACGTGGCACAGCTATGTCCATCAAGTGATGTTTTAGTGCATCCCAGATCGTGCACACTCATCTGACACAATAAAAAGTATGTTCATTTTCTTCTGTAAATTAGTTCTAATTCAAGGGTGCATCATGAGTGTTCGGATTTGGACGGCTGTAGTTGTTGTAGATGGAGAGCAAGTGTTTCATCACTCACACCACCTTCAACTCGGTGGATCTTGGACTCGAACCTGCGACCTCCATATCCACCAGACCACAACTGCTGAATCCTCTTTTGCCACATACAATTGAGGATTGTGTGCTGATTGAGACGCAGTACAGCCCTCAGACATCACAACATTGGAACACTAGCTAAACGTCTGATGAGTTTGAAACGGAAAGCTGGAAACACTACAAGAATCCTTAAGTCTTGGTTTTATAGTTAAACTAATCCTGATCTTCTGTAGTAGCTAGGTCTAGTTTTATTTAATTCCTCCCGGAAACAATGTGAAGGCGTATGATCGAGAACATTGAATATCCATCATGTGTATTGAAAAGCTTGAAAAACATTGGATTTGCTAGCTGCATGAAACTATTGTTGTTGCGAAAAGAAATGGAATTGTTTTATAGTCATGACAGTCAAACCAACTCATGGAAAGGTATTGATAAAAAAAAAGCTACCAAAACCCCCAGATCTTTTATTTGTTGGATTGTCTTTTCTATTTTGACAAACTGTGAAATTTCTTTTTTTGTAGCACAAAAACATACATTATTTTCATTCAAGTTGGTTTGCATGTGCTTAACAAGCTTAAACTAACCAATTTAGGCAATTTGGAAAACCAGTAAGCTAGATGGTTTCCTTCTTCTGGCAAAGACATGAAGTGTTTATACAAACAAAATTTTAACCTGGTCCTAGCAAGGGTGCTTTCCTCATAGACAAAATAATCTGCATACTTAGACAGGTCATGATATAGGCTTATTATGAAAAACCATTACAAAAGTTGTCATGTAGCCTGAAAAACCTTCCTAAGGTGGGTCTAGCATCCATAAAGAGCTAGAAAAAAGCAGATGACCTACTTGAGCTGAGTTTATCGTTATGTAGCTGCGGCTGGCATTTAATGACCTATAATAAAAATCTTAAGCTCAGCATGACCCACTCTTGTCACGTTTTACAGCCATCTATTTGCTTTCCAGTAACCTGTTTCATGTTTTGGAAGAAAGTACCTGATGATATTAGATCAATACCACCTACATTTCCCATCCAGTTCCTTAAACATAAACTGTAATGATAGTCCCATGCAGCATAGTTAAAATTTCACAAACGTACCTGAACCACTCATAGAGCTCAGTGACATAGGTTCCACCTTTCCTGCAGGGTAAAGTTGCAGTCTGTCCCATCTTCAGCAGCGAGATGTATTCAGTGAAGAACTTTAAATAGAAGTCAAGCGTACAGACCTAATCACATTGTTACGCAGACCCTTCTGCATCTGTGAAATTAAACAGCAGTAATCTCTCCACAGGAGGGACACAGACTAATTATCTTAGACTTAAATACAATCTCTCTGTCCTTTAAACATGAACAGTTCATTCTCACTGTACAAATGCATTCCTGCTTGAAAAACTGTTACGTTTTTAACTGAAAATGTCCAAAAGAAAAGGCATAGGAGCTGACAACGTAATCTGTTTGTTCAACAAATAACCGAAAGTATAGTTTACAGTTGTGAGAAATGGGAAGCTAATGTTCATGCCTGCGTTTAGCTACAGCTAGTGACACAACTAAATTGTTAACTAAATAACTGACAGCTAAATAGTGTGAATGGTTGAGGTGGGCTAATGACTCTACAGCAAAAACCATTGACTGTTAAAAAAAAAAAAAAACATGAACATGACATAATCCATAGGTTTCACAGGGAATGTAAAGGTGGCCCCGAATAGGCATACGCAGCCATCACCGTCATGTAATTGCATGGTAGTCAAAAATGGGAAAGATACCTAAAATCTACATTTTACTCAAGCAGGGCTTTAAAAAGAAACCCCCTCTCAAAGTCGTTGTGGAGATTAAAACTAATAATATGAAGCAAATACATTGAAGCACCAGAGGTTGAATGTGCTTTTTTGTTGTTGTAGCATTTTTTTCCATGGGTGTTCAATGACAATCTCCTCACTTCTGGTCCCAGAAGACTCATTTGTGTTCAGTTCTCGACAGAGCATAAGTTTTTTCTTAGGTTAAAGTTCTGGTCGTTCCTCATCAGCTGGCATCTCTGGCCCCGGAGACAAGCTGCTGCATCTCCCCTCGTCCCAATGCAAACTGTGTGTCTTCATCTTTTATACCCCTTATTACCCAGTCTGAACTCAAGAGTCTTTTGTCTAGACCATTGTCTAGGTGCATGAGCATCCCTAGGTCTCATTTGAATACAGTTAAAATATTTTCTTGGCAGATAATTTTAACACTCTTTGGGTTAGTGCTTCAATATATATAATATCCTTAAAATCGGCATAGACATATATTAGAGGAAAAAATCTTGTCCCTAGAAAGGAAGAAGAACTGCACATTCTTGAAGTTATACAACAGTTATAAGTTTGTTAGGAGAAAAAAGCAGCACAAATAATTGATTCCAGCACTTAAAACAGAACCAAATAACTGAAATGGAGGCGTGTTTGTTGCTGTGAGCTAAACAAGATAGCAGCAGCCTCTTGAAAAATGTAGCAAATTTAAGGCAATACTTTTTTTTAATTGCAACCTTACTTTTGTTGTGACTTTGACATCTAATTTACCCTGTAAGATTTAAAAATACACCCAAAAATGGATATTTACTCACCCTCAAAACTTTTTATGGCTCACTAATGTGAGCAAATCTTTCTATAGAGCAAGAAGGTTGGTAACACGTTACTATACATTGTCATAAGTAATTATTAACTAATGTATACATTAACTGTTCCTCATGATGAGCATATTTGTTAATCATGAACTAAGACTATGAGTAACATGACTTTATACAGTCCAATCATTACCATCTTGACTAATAAATGTTTTTAGCTGATGAACTGTAGAATCTGTTGCTTGATTCCACAGTGCCATGATCAGCCCCATGCATATAGTTGCACTATGATTTATTTTACTTCAATCCCCTAAAATAAACTTGTTAAATTTAAAGTTTTCATTTAGGTTATGAAAAGAAAAATCAAGGCGTGGTTTTGTGATTGACAGCTATACTGAACCAATCACTGTACCGCACCGGCTGTTATCAAGTCATGAGAATTAATGCTGTCTATGATCAACCTAATCACATCCTCCTCAATACTTCTTCATGCTTTGAAAATGAGCCGTTCTGCTTAAAATGTACTAACGCACCTCAAGGAAAAAGGAGACTGAAGAGCCTCTTTTTGATAAGCAACATTTTTTCTTCAAGATATTTTGACATTTGCACTTGAGAGGAGACAAGCTTAAATAGGGGGTCATGAGATCAAATTTAAGCCTTTTATGCAAAAAAAAAAAAAATGTGAATTTGATATAAGTTTCAAGCATTTATTACATTGTTTGAAGACCTATGCATTTTTTTACATTTAGGAGCATTCCTCAAACTATAATTACCCCAAGTATTACTTTTTATGTTCTTTGGCATTTGTGCACACTTTCTTCATCTTGAACAACCCTTACAATTATTTTTTTTTTACATTTAGGAATACTATGTCAATATCTGGCAACCCCAAACATCACTTTATGAGCCTCTTAAACTATGGCACTAATAAATCCCACTTATGTTTACAAGCTTTTATGAAAGTTTTCTCAAACTCTTGCAACCCTAATCATCTTGTTTACATAATTATTTAGCATTTAGGAACATTTTCTTTTTCTGGGCACAATATAAAACACAAATTAAATGAGCTTTACACATAAATCAGAATTTTTTTTTAGTATAAATAATTAAGACTTAAAACAGTAAATTTAAGACTTTTTGAACAGAAGGCAACACATATAAAACACTTTACATCACAAAGACAAAGTTTAAATCGTTAATTTTTCTAAATAAATATGGGAAAAAGCATCAACTGAAAAATAGACAAAATGTAAGTATGTAGTATAAAATAAACCCACTGCTATCATTCCTTATAATGATTCGAAATCTCCCCCCTTGAAAAAAGACACAAACATACAGGAAACTAATGTGTTTATTCAAGAATTTTTCGAACAGAACGTCAGCCTGCACAGACAACATGTCTGCTGCAAACCAGACCTGTTGACAGCAGCAGCCATGGCTTCATACAAACGCTTGAAAACAGAAGATACAAAATACAAAAAGGTCTGTGAGAAAGACCCCCTCCTCCTTAACAGCCAGAACAGATTGTCTCACCTTGATACTCAACAAAACTGATGAACAGCGAAGCATCCAAATAATACACAGAAACGGAGTATTCACTCTTCAAACGCGTCGGTCTCATAAGGCCAAACCTTCATTCCATACCCTTACAGCGAAAAGGACAACAAAAGGGTACATAAAAGGCATGCATCAAAGATTATTACTGGAGCGACACAAAAGCAGGCGAGAAAGAGAGAAACCAACATTGGACCAAAAGCGACAGAAGAAAATCTGTGGTGCTGACCTCAATACAGTACTTGACTTATGTGCAGAAAAACGGCCACATGATAAACAAAGTTGTTATTCTCTAGGGAACAAATAAAACAATCTTTTAATCTTTAAAATTTTAGGAGCAGCCTGCAGTCATGGCACATTGGGGCCAGAAAAGCAGTTGCTCCTGTGCTTAAGGCCACAACCACCCAATCAACCCCTAACTGGCCTTCTATCCAGAGTTGTGATCGACTTACACGTCTGTTCCCTCTCTGAGTGGGACAGGACTCCACGAACTGTGACTGGGTTAGACAGATGCTTAACTCACTAAATCCATCTTCTCGTACGTGTTTGAATTATTCAAACCATAACTGAAAAACAATGAAGGATATTGTAGAATCTAGAGATACATCAATGTTTTAAAATGTACAATATTTTTAGTCACCGTTTAACAAATTGGCGTAACATAACGTTGTACAACTTACATATTCTCCAAAATTAGTTTTGCATAATATGGCGTTATTTTTCCTACATTATTTTTGGTATATTTATGCTAAGATGAGTCCTTGAAACTCAAAATGTAGATTGGTTGCAGGCAGAAAATGTCTTTCAAGCATATTTAAAAATGTAAGTGACCTGCAGTCCACAAACATGTCTCAATCTGTAAAACCTTTAGAACACTGCGCTGTGTGTAAATTCATATGTACATTTAGCAATACAAATGGTGATTGTACTGATCAGTGAAGCCACAAAATGTTTCTTTTACAATTCTGTTTATTGATAAATACATCTACTTCTGTTAGGACTTCGATTAAAGAGTTATGATACGAAAGCCTCTGAGAGCAGTCAGTCATTTGCCTCGAAAATCTATTATTTTCTCAGACTGCATCAATATTTAGAATTTTCTGATAAATAGCTTCATTCGATTGCTTTAAAGCAAAATATCAATGGACACAAGAGGACAAAATTGTGTGCACTTGGAGACTTTGCATCTCAACGAATTAACCTTTAAAGTTAAAAAACAAAAAGTCACTGAAAATTAGATGTAATACTTTGAAAAGAAAAAAAGGTGGCAATCATGCAGATGAGCTTACAAAACAGAAAAATAAATCTCTGAACCAGACATATTTACAGATCAATTCACGGATGAACGGAAGTCTCAGCTTAAGTAGGCGAATAAAGTTGCAGCAAAAATAACCCCATAGAACAGAATCTTCCAATTCTCTGTGTAATCTAGCAACCACTGGAAACAAAATAAGGGCTTGACTGAAAGCCTCAGCAATTTTCCACTTTTTTTGTAACAAAGCATTACAAGTACACATCAATTTCTAAATTAAAACAAAGCAAGCCACATGTTTTTAGATTCTAGAGAAATAAACTGCATCGTAGTTAGTGATGGTGCTGAATTTTGCTTTTAGAGACAGCTTTGGGAGGATTTGTAACTTGAAAGACTGTATCTTGCTTTTTACAAGAATGTTTGAGAAAAACATTAGTTAAATTTTTGAAGTGGGAAAGATTTCAAATTCCTGTCCATTCAATTTGTAGTAGTTTGTCAAATATTAAAGGTAGTAGGAAATGCCTTCAGTTATTTTATTTACTTATACTTAAGTCCTAAAGTGATAACAAATATACTGTAATCAGATAGAGGTGAATTAATAATGTGAACCAACCACGACTCAGATGTCACAAATAAAATATTATACCTTTAGATGATAAACCTGTTTCTTATTACATACTATTTCCATCTGAAATCCATGAGCAAACCTTGTTCATTTATGAGAACCAGTGGTGTGAAAGATCCAACCATTAAACACACTCACAGACCCGTCTGCTTTTATACAAGTCTGAGGAACTGGGGGTCTCATGCAAAAACTGTACATATGTGCAAAAATGGCCCAAAAAAATGCACATTATCTTTCTGCAAAATGTTGCTATTTTATAAAAACACAACTTGATTGGCTGAGTTTTGTGGATAGTGCTTGGTGCTATCTAGACATCTGGAAATTAGGTAACATGTTTCTGAAGTGTGCTATGGAGCGCAACTGTCAACAAGCAACCAGCGTCCCCGTTATAATGAGATATTAGTACTGAAATTTTGTTTTTAAAGTTGAATTAAATATGTTTAAACCATAAAGGGACACGACCAAAAAAAAAGGCAAAAAAGTTACATAAGACAAAAAAAAATAGACATTTTGCCCAAGCTCTGCAAACTTATTGCAAAATAGCAGAAATGTATTATTTTAAACAAACAAAAAGGGATCCTTTCTTACACATGTCCCCTGGCTTTGAGTAGATTCTAGATCATAATGCCTCACTCTTCTTGAGCTCTCTAGGTAACTGTTAGCCTTCGAAAATTCATAGATAAGATAAATAACCTTAGAAGCCACAGGGTTCAAAGCTTGAGGAAAAAGTAGTGGCTTATAGGCTGAAAAATAGCAAGTACATGTTAAGGTAAGGTTTTTAATCGTATATACTTTACAGACATTATTTGCCTAATATTGAAAATTAAATGCCATAAGGTTATTGGTAAAAATAAAAGCAGATTACATGCAGTGTATGAGGAAATGACAGCACACTAAAGTAAAGCAATGGTGTCTGTTATCCACCAGCTAGGGGGCGACTATTGGGCAAAGCCCTGTAAAGCTTCTTTACAAATTCCTTGCAAATATTGCCTCAATAATTTAATACTTGAAAAAAAAAAAACTAATTGCATATATTTTTCTAAGTTTTAGTCAAAATTCTGTATGCACAACTTGTTAAATGAGACCCCAAGTGTTTATTAAAGGTTAGAAGAAAGTCGTAAAATAAACATTGTATACCAATACAAATAAATTCAATATTTTTCTTTCTATGTTCTTTAAATGGAATCACTTATTTTAAATGTAACATCTGAAGAGAGAGAAAGATGCATTTAGGACATATAATTGTTTTTATAATATTTGGGGTTAAATCGTCTAAAAAACAAATTTTTATTTTTGCCTGCCATGACTTAAAGACATGTCTAGCGGATGCAGTACATTTCAAGCCAAGTATTGTGTGGGCATGGACAAAACAACAGGAAATTGCAATCTGAACTGGATAGGACAGACGTTCTTCCTTCAAGTAAGTTCTTGACAGCATGTGACAGCAGACAATGATATGAAGACAATTTTTCTTTCACATAAAAAGCAGCTCACACAATAGTCACAGAATTACAGGCAATCTGACTGCATGGGGCAGCTGAACATTAAGGGTACATGAAATATCTGCCTTTAAACAGCTTTGGTATAACCGCTCATTTCCATCAGACAAGGCCATGAGACTCCTGCGGCACATGTGCAGTCACAGAGTTCACCAGCAAATGATCGGAATTAAAGGTCCCCAGGAACAACAGAAGTACGATTTTGGAAGAATATGTGCAACACTAGATTAAAGTAGACGTGTTGCTAAAATCAATGAACCGGGTTAATTTCAAGGAACAAAGAAAGTGAAAGATCCGAGGACAATCTCATTCGCAAAACATAAACATGGTGGCTGAAAGCTGCATTTGGTCATGCCAAAGATCCTACTTCATCCTAATGATATTGGTTAAAGGACCACTACACTTAATTCATCAGACACATTCTTCATTATCCCAATCGATTAGCATAGCTTAGCATAAACCATTGACCAAAATTAGACCAGATGCATTAAAGATAAAAACAAGAGTTTCCATCTTCATTTCATTGTCCTCCAATTTAAAACGTAAAGTTTTTAACATAGAGTTATGGTTAACATTTTTAAATTGAGATAAGGTCATCACAGACTTTTGAATTCAAAATTAAGACTAAAGAAGGGAACCAGCATGACGTGTACTTGAACTGCATTTGAGATGTAGGGGAAAGACCGGCTAAGGCCAGCACTAGACACGCATCACAATCCTTGACAGCCACCTGCAATAGGAACACTGCAAACACCTGTCTGTGGGGACTTCTAGTAGACATTCACAGAAGACCAAAAACAGTCTACGTCATCAGCTATATTAATGTTGAATACTGATAACTTCAGTGTGAAGACGAGTGCTCTTGCTCCTCCTGTCCGCATTCTGAGATGCCAGCTATAAAGACTAACATCCAACAAGAAGCAGAAAAGAGGGTTGAGCTTTCAAATGCAACCACAAATTTTATTATACAGTTAAATGCCTAAATAGAAGTTTTCGTTTGTTTGGCTAAATGAATGTTTCTTTTTTATTTAGTTTGGCTACATTTATTATTTTTATTTACATTTATTTGACTTATTATTTCGTTTGGCTAAATAAATGTTTTTCTTTATAATGAATGTTGTGTTTAGTAATATATACAGATAGTTAAAAAATATCACAATTACTGACTTCCAAATCTTGATTTAAAATGTTTCAAGACTTTGAGTAAGAACAGCGCACAAACAGATCATAATTGAATCAAATTAAATACTTGCAAATGAATGCCAATTAGACTTATTTAACCATGGAAATTTAATTCATTAGTTTGTATGTGAAAATACAAAAGGATTGATCATAAAAAACAGCAGAAAATGAAAGGTTATTCACTTCTAGACTAAAATGGCCATCTTCTCTTTATACAAAGCAAGAAAGACATTAACAACTAATAATTTCCTAGCTGAAACCCAGCATGAACACCGATTGGACAACAATGGAAATATTTTACAGCCCTATGTGTTGATTAAAATCGGGCTTTTAAATATCACTGGTATACCACAAAACACATCACTCCTGTCCCGATTTCCCTGCACTGGCTTCCTATCAATACGGATCAAGTTTAAAATGTTGCTATTAAGTTTTAAATCTCTGAGGAACAGTCCTCACAGTAGCTCATGGAGCTTTTGCATGCAGTGCTCAATCCAGAGCACATGGATCCAACTACAATGACCTACTATTTGTGCCAAGAACCAGAGAAAATTTAATGAATAAAAGGGAGCAGGCTTTTCCAATCATTGGCCGTGAGCTCAGGAACAACCTTACCACCCATGCTAAAGTTGCCTCACCTGTCTCAGTTTTTAAATAAGCTCTAAACCCATCTGTTTATCTGGCTTTTAATTTACCTTGATTTTAAGGATCTCTTGCTTTTGGACTTCAGTCCTCACCTGTTTCATAAGAACAATCCTATCTTATTTGATCCAAAATGTTTACTGCATTTTGTCTTTATAACTGTTGTCTTATGCCTGAATGTATGCTACTGTGAAGCAGTTTGGTCAACGCTGGTCGTTTTGAAATGTGCCATACAAATAAACTTCTATTGTATTACAATAAAGCTAATACCTCACAAGATCTCAGCGAAGACGGTGCTTCATTACAACTGCATTGAGTGATCGGAAAAGAGCTAAGCAACACAAATCATGTTCCATCATGATCAAATGAGCTATTAATTTATAGACGGTTAGTGATTTATATTATGTTTAATTTGTATGTTTCTAAGCTAAGCTCTTGGATAATTGAAAATGTGTGTAAATATACAGAAGAACGCATATGTAGAAAATAAAAACTTGGAACTGGAATGAGTCCAGTTGCTTCCAAAAAAAAAGTCCAGTGCTTTGAGTTGTGTTATTCAAAAATCAAGATTTATTGAAATTTTTTTTCAAGTTTAGGCAGTTATTGGCTTTCGTAACCCTTGGAAAACTTGGTTACAGCAGTACAGCTGCATGAATATTAATGCCGTCAATTACATCAAGTCTTAGCATTGGCATTCACACCTAGGTTTTGAAACGGCTGTGAAATAATGAGATGCAAGTGGCCGGGACTTGCATGACCCATATCATCACTGCTCATTAACTGAGACACAGTAGACTTCAGATAGAAGGAGACTGAGAGCATGTGTGAGAGCAGCATCAACGCAGAGGACTTCTCCACACCCCGATCAACTAATTCTGATGGTCTACTACATATAGTTTGAACATTTGTGCAGCCAAACTATTCAAGGAGAATTAGAAATGCAGTCTCAACCGGCTCTCACAATGGTAAGTTACTTTTGCTGATTAGCACATTTTAAATCTATAACAACAAGCTGTTATGAGTTGTGTATATTAAAACGCATTTCCATATGGAAAATTGCACCCATCTCAAGAGAGATAGAGAAAGTATGTTGCACTGACACTTTGGGGTTAATAATTTAATAACACGGTTTCGCAATGCAATGGATGATAAAAAGAGAAATCATTATTTCTAGTGAAATTATCTGTTCAGGGTCATGAAAAGGCATGCACGAGTGGACAGCGTCGTCTACATGACGCATCATCAGGCAGTTCACAGCACTTACATGCTGCGATGCGAAGAGACCCTTTGCTCAAACGGTTTGTTTGATGCACATTTGTTTATTTTAGAAACACATTTTATGCTAACTATTCTTTTTACTAGCAGTTCTGACTGATAGTTGGCTTATAGAAACGTTGTTTATTTGTGATGGGAATATCTGGGCAGACATATACGACTGGTTGTGTTATCACAAGGATCAGACAGACATACCCGGAACACAATGTCTATAGAGGGTTCCAACCACCTCCTCTTTAGCACACAAACCTGTTACGATCTGTTTACTTTTCTCTTATATCTTTATTGCACGGGCACTCTGTTTATCTTTTGTATAATATATGCTCTACAGTTAAACTAGGAAAACATGGAAACTCTGTTCAGTGTGAAAATGTTTCTGGTCTAATCACATTCAGTGATCCATGCCAAGTTACTGTATGAAAACAGACCACCACCAGAAGCTTAAGAACAGGTTTAAACCTAAAATCACTACACATCATTTTGGGAGGATTTGGAGAATGAGCCCAATATCTCGTTAAATCTGTTTTTGTTTTCTTCTTTAAATTAAATCAAGTTCATACCTGCAAAAAAGCATGCACTTCATCAGAACCAAACTTCTTCCATGTTAAAAGGTTTAAACAATGAAACAAAACCTATATAAGATTGGCAAACTTATGATGGTGAGAATGATTGATGGTCAGCTTGACTCTTAGGTTTACATTAGGCTCAATGTAATTAAATAATTAATGTAATTAACCGAAATTACAAGTAGATTAAAGGGGTCATGATCTGCATTTAAAAAGTACTCATAAGCCCACTTATGACTTCCACACCCACTCTTTTTTTCCTCAGGAGAAATGTCCAGAAAATCTGAAGGAAAAAAAAAGGTTAATCTCTGTCACAAAAGATGATCCCGCTATAGTTTAACAAATCAGAACTACACTTCATCTCAAATATTAAATGTAGCATTTGCAAAGCCACCAATCATGACTTGTATACAGTTTAGAGGGGAGGAGCATGATCAATCTCTTCGAACACAACCCAATAAGGAAAAAGCATTTTCTATTTCTATTCTAGTTATTCACGTCACAAAAAGTGAACAGATTTTATATACATTTTTCAGTTGAGGTCAAATATTACATCACATAAATAACAAACAAAGGAACTGTTTAAAAGCTGTTCATTAATAGCTATTTATGGCCCCTCAGATGATATTACAGCGTTTTAACCCTCCCTAACTTAGCAGGATGCATTAAGTTTAGAAAATAAAAAAAATTCCATGTGGTCTTAAAAAAAACTTGTTTAAATGTTTTAGTTGCTGTTCAAGTATAAGCACTTAAACCAACACCCTGTTAAATACAATACTTTCATACTTCAAGATTTACGAACTGCCAATATGTGAGTTTGTAACAAACAAACTAACAAATTAACACAGGAGTAGGGAGATCACAAGTCAGCTACATGTATACTGTCATCTTGTGCATATTCATGTAGTTTTAACCATTGAATATGCAACATGGAGATATCATGCATGACATTTAATATTAACGGTAAAAAAGGCTCAAAATGAAAGGTTAACACATTCACAAAATCACTCACTGATTGGATAACTCCCAGATTTAAAAGTATTGAATTATTAACAGAAACCAAACAATATTAGTCCATTTTGAAACAATGGGATGAAAGCAGCTACTTAGATTTGGTTCACAGCAGTAAAATTGTCTCCCTAGAAAGATTTGTCCAGTACAAAACAGTTTTAGGAACTGCATAAATATGCAAAAGACAACAATAGATAAACAGCTTCTTTTTACGTCTAAAATGAAGTACTGTTGGGTTTCCTCACGACATGTCGCACACAGTCGGCCTGGTTTCAGCTCAAAATAAATCAAAATGATTTTCAGTGAAGGTTTCTCTGAATGCAAATTTTACTCATTTTACTGGAGGACACATCAGTGCTTCATATCGATGGAAAGAGGATTACATGATTGACTGGTTTTAAACAAAGATACAGTTCTGCTTCATTAGAGAATGCAATGTAGCAGTTTAATTAGAGATGCTGGATGTGGACAGTCACTGGCTCTCAAAACTGTCTTTGCCGATTTGCAACACACTCTTTCACCTCCTCTCGTTATCAATCACTCAGCTCTCATCAAGCTTGCGAAGAGCTTTACTGAACCAGAGGGACTTCTATTGAGCCCATCTTTCAACAACCACCTTTTTAAGACAGATTTTGCAAATCAAGACCCCTTTAAGTTCGAAAAAAAAAAAGGTTCTCAGGCCAAATCTTGGATCATACATGCACATGCTTTTCACAGAACAAATGAAAGAATAAAGCCTGAGAGATCTTTCAGACGAAACAGATTATATGAGTGCTTTCCAACAATTGTTCCCTGAGAGACTCTAGAGGCCCTTATTAACTTTTTATTCCAGATTCTTTTTACTGGCTTACATTGCTTTAGAAGATGCAGTTGAAGTATCTAAGCATCCTTTTGTTTGGGGAAATGACTGAATAACATACTTTGCTCCAATTCCTGAAAAGTTTAGCGTACTCCTGTGTCAGGTAACCCACAGCCTAGTGAACGTCAGTGACTTCTGTAATCAGGAGTACACATAGATTAGCCCTGACAGAATATGAAAGTCTGAAGGAAGAGGATTTGTGTACTACAGAGGAAAAAAAGGAAGAAAATGTTAGGCCTAACGGTGATCCTCCGTTTTCCAACGGTTCCTCGTAGTCTTTTCAAGTAGTTCTGTTTGTCGAGCTCTCATCCCGACTGTGCCAATCTTGTTCATCACATTGAATTTCTGCTCTAAAAGAGTAACATTTCTACAAGGCTTCCCTTGCCGAAGGAAACTCACGCCATATAAACAGTCCAGCTTTAACGTCATAGCATCAGTGTGCAGTTCACTTGGATAAGGAAGCAGTTTTTGTGATCCCACTAGAACACGGTTACAGATTGAGGTCCTTGCCCCATGGCTTGAGGCATATGTTTCATAAAACAGAGTCAAGAACCGGCTCTCCATCCATGGCAATGGTTAGCGTTGACCTCAGAGCTGAGTTGAAGAAATGCACACCAGACAACTTAAATCCTGGTCCTGTTGCTTAAGGTACTCAGCTCAAGGAAATCAAAGAAAACCTCCTCCCCTTTACTTCCATGTCACCAGACAGGCATCAGATAGCCTGCCAATCAGCTTGTCGAGACGTATTAAAAACACTAATAAATTAAAACGAGTCAGAGACTGGATGGGTGGCTCATGGGAAAAGCTGCAGATAAGATGTTTTTTAAAGAGACCAGTGCATCTCATCGAAGTTGACAGCCTCACCCAAGTTGGCATCCGTCTCCAGGAGGCTCATGATGACCGCCATGGCTGCTTCATCAGTGCTTAGAGCACCCAGGCCCGGAACCCCTTCCAGATCCAACTGAGAGCTCCCCTCTGACAAATGAGAACCGCAGACAGGGAAAAGGTGAGTCATGTCAAGAGTTACTGCATTTTACATTAAAAAGGACACAACGCAAAATTCAACTTATACCAAGAATCAAACAAGTTGCAAAAAAATATATTGCTGAAACTCGGAGAGTTAAATAGCAGGGTTTGCTGTGTATAGCAGAGTTATAGCATCCAAAAAATAAATTAAAGCAGTTTCAATGTTCCTTTATAATTTGTTTCTGTCCATTAAGCAGAGATGTATAAAGTCATTAAAAAAAGATATACTTACAAGACAATACAATTTAACAAAATACTCTAGAAAGCAGAATTCATTTAAAAGAACTACATAAAAAAATCGAATGACTTTAAATAAAACAACCAAACAAATGAATTAAATATATATATATATAATTAATTAAAGTGAAAACTTCAAAACAGTAAAGCTAATTGAACTTAAGAAACAAAAGCAACAAAACGTATTCCCAGGTCTGTAGGCCCCCTAACCCTAGGCCCCCCAACCCCCCCACCCCCCACACACATACTCACCCTGAGCACAACATATTTTTCAACACAATTTCAACCATGTCAAAAAAATAAAAGTCCCAATCACCCATGAGACTTTCACCCGAAGCGAAGACACCACCCCGCGCTTCTTCCTCTGAGCTTGATTTGCCAGCCATCTCCACATCGGCTACTTCCCCATTTGGCACCTAACAAGACAAGTAGTTGAGTAAGAACACAAAGTTTAAAGATGCGCAGATACACTGAGTGCTGAACTTACGTTGCTGCTGGCCTGCGCGAGGGCTAGTGGAGACTTATCCTGCAGTAAACTGAACGGACTCGTATTGCCACTAGAGGGTGAGGAGTTCATCCTAAACAAAATTTTTTACAAAATCTCAGGATATGCAGAAAAATGTAAATCAAGATATTTTAGCGACAGGTGTGCTACCAAACATTTGTTTTGTTTAGAATGTAACTTAATGCTACTGCAGGAAATAATGGAAAAGATGCTGTGTGATTGGTTCACCTGTTGTAGTCCATTATCTCATTTGCAATTTGGGTCCCTATGCACCCTGCGTAAATCATGCCAGATGCACTGGAGATCCCTGGGATGATGGGAACTTGTTGGGACTTCTTGGCATCATCTATAGCACAAAACATCCTCATCACCAATGTTCATACCGGCTTTTAAGAGTCAGACATTTAGAATCAGAATTGGAAAGATTTTTATGCCAAGTGTGCATTTGCACACACACAGAAGGAATTTGTTACAGGGGTACTCTCCAGTGGAATTCTCACAAGTAACATTGAACAGTAAACACAGATTGTCTAAGAATAAATACATTTATGGAATAGCTTCACAGAGGCTTTCAAATTACTTGTTTCCTTTTGGTAGATACACTGACTAAAGTATTTAATAGTTTCATTTCATGATAAACAAATATCAGGTCAGCCAAAGTTAAAACAAAAACATTACTTATTCTTATAATGCTCATTATTTTTCATAGACAGTTTTTTTGTCACACAATTTTGTTGTCCCTGTAGCCTAAGCTGTACTTCGTGCTTCTAGGTATCTCCTGGTTGCTTAAAACAACTAGTATTTCATTATAAAAAGATGAAAGTAATATTTATCTAATTTATTAAAAGCAAAGTATAGTTTCTTACAGGGGAAAAAAAGCATTGTCTGTATTTTGATTTTGTTACAATGCCAACATATGATTTGCATTCAGTGTAGGATGCATTTATTCATGTATTTATATAATCTGAATATCTCCCATTCCAAATATCTCCCCAACCGGTTCATTTTCTTTGGTCCCAATGCAAATCTGAACAATTTTCCATCCATCCATCCATCTTCATGTCGGCTTTATTCCCTTTCGGGGTCGCCACAGCGGAATGAACCGCCAACTCTCTGGCATATGTTTTACGCAGCGGATGCCCTTCCCTGCCGCAACCCATCGCTGGGAACACACACACATTCACACTTTAACACTATGGGCAATTGTTCTTATTCAATTCACTTATTCCGCATGTCTTTGGACTTGTGGGGAAACCGGAGCACCCGGAGAAAACCCACGCGATCACGGGGAGAACATGCAAACTCCACACAGAAATGCCACCTGCCCCAGCCGAGCCTAGAACCAGCGACCTTCTTGCTGTGAGACGACCGTGCTACCCACTGCGCCACCGTGACGCTTGAACAATTTTCCAGAACAGTAACATTTTGGGCATTTTGCAGAGAATCCGGGTTGCCAGATCTGAGCAAAACTTTCCAGCCCAAACTCAAGCCACCCACCTCAAAAGCAACCAGCCCAAAACTCCAAATAGCAAAACACTTCTGTTGAACGTGAAAGAAAAGGCCCTGATAAAGAGCTCGACATTATAAAGAGCTAAATATATCTTTAAATTGTATATTTATTTCTGAATAACTATTACAATAGTTGAATGCATTTAAATATATTTTTCTTCTGAATACTATTTAGTTGATTATATCATTAAACATGTTAAACAATGTTTTATATAATATATTTTCAAAATCCATTTTTGTAACAAATGGGAAAATATTAAAAGGATACAAAATCAAATATTTAGATCTCAATCTTATACATTTCTATTTTAAAAAGTTATATCTGAAAATGTTTTAGTTTTTGAAAATGATCTGATCTGGCCTGATCAATCTGGACAACCCTAGTTTAGTCTAAAAAAAAAAAAGATCGTTATTATTATTGTTAATCAACAATAAATGTCAAAATATAATCTAAGAAATTACATGTCGTGATCATGAATTAATCTATATAATCAAATTAAGTGCTTGACAGCTGTAATAAAATGCTTCACTGCTCTATTTAGAGCTGCTAGAGTTTCAATAATCTCTTTCCCCTGTTCTCTATATACAAGACTTCTGCAGGTTTGATGAGCTCAAGTGTAAGACTTTGTTTTTCATAATAAACAGTACGCTTCAAAAACATTGTTTTAAAACCTAACCCTCCCTTTGTTTTCTCAAAGCCTGGCAACCCTAACCATGCATTTTGGGCATTTCTGAGCATTTTGTCAAACTGACAATGCTAGCCATCATTTAGGATCATTTTTATTTTAGGATCATTTTCCGAGCATTTTTGAGCATTTATGAATGTTTTCTCAAAGTCTGGCAACCCTAAATATGACATGTTTTTTAGCATTTATGCACATTTTCTCAGACTCTGGCACCCGTAACCATTATTTTAACTTTTTTTAAGCATTTAGGAGCAGTTCCTTTATCTCTGGAAATTCCAATTACAAAATACAAAACAAAACACATATGTAATGAGCTTTACATAGCCGTTAGAAAAATAAGACCAGTGAATAATGATTTAAGACCAAGAACAGTGAATTTAGAACACTCAGCAAATATAAATATATATATATATATATATATATATATATATATATATATATATATATATATATATATATCAGAGTGCATCATGTTAATTAATGTACAGTCATATTTACAACATTGGGGGGACATCAGTACTCACCCTCCGAGGTCTTGGAACTGCTAGGCTGTTCGCCTTTATCCCCTGATCCACCTGGATTACTTTTACCGCTGAGTCAGAAGAAAAAAATCCCAAATAATCTGTTATTATTCTCCAAATTTAGACTCTACGGGTAAATGGGATTATAGAAGAATCGAAGGAAAATTGGAGGGAAGCTGGTGCTTACCATATAACGGTGTTTGTTGACACTATGTATTCTACTTCTTTGGTCCAGGGATTTATAAAACTAAACCACTGACTTTGTAAGGTAACAAAAGAGCCATATTTCGTTTTGAACTTGTAGCAATTTGTCTCAATCTTCTCTTTACTTCTCAGAACTGTAAATTGAAGAAATAGAAGGACAGTATTAAAAGGGACACTCGATGTACTGCAATTTTCTTAGTCGAACACATAGCGGAAAATACAGGAAGCTTGTGAGAACGGCTATTTTTCCACACATGTACAACAGTTTGGGCAGCATTTTTTTATTGTAAAGTTTATACTGAATTGCATCATTAGCATATTAATCACAGTAGTTCTTTTGTTAAACATGGCTGCATTTGTGTTTAACCTAAGACAGCATTTTTGATTAAAAACACAACATATTTAAACGAAAATGTGAGCCAATTTGGAAATGCAACTTTTTGATGGGCAGGTCCCTCCATCATTAACCAAACCTCTACAATGATCCGGGGTGCTCTGCTGTACAAGGGCTTTTGCTATACCCCTGATAGAGTCTCCTGAGAGCATTAAAGCTCAACAAGAATTATTCCAATTTCTGCTCTGCCCCACCCAAGTTTTCCTATACTCATCCCTAGGTTCTGCAAACTGTGGAATTCTGAAGAGATTTGGTCTGGCTCTATACATCACCCAAAAAGGCAGAGCCAGGACCCCACCCCGAATCCAGACCACATCAGTCGATGGCAGAGACTTAGTCTTATACGATCTTAACATGGAACATGGCTACTGAACGTTACCTCACTTCAAGGTTGGTACCTGAGCTTGTTGACAAGTGTTTAAAGTGAAAATTAAAAAGATTTAAGTTTTCTCAAGAAGCTGGGTTCCAGAGCCTTATTTCCAATCACAGAGTCGGCATGGTGAGATGCACTGAGCTGAAATAACCAATAGAATGAAAATGTAAATAAATATATATTTTTGAAAATATAAATTGCATTTTAAATTAAAAATGGAATAGCCAGTTGAATAAAGACCTCAATAACATGGCAATTTAAATCGCAAAATCGCATTTAAATTTATTTAATTATCAACTTTAGAATTGCCATTTTTTGTGTAAAAAAAAAAACAAAACAAAAAAACACACACAAAAAAAACTAATGCTTGGTGAATGTGTTTTTAAATCCCATATTCAATTTGCACATTGGATTTCCAATTGAAAAATTAATTTGAATTTTGGCTCTGAAACCACTTTTATGCACTAATCTAATTACAGTATTTTTTTATTTGTAGCTCAATTCTGACTGTACATTGACTGACTTTTTGAACTGAAAAAGAAACTTGCACAGTTAAACTGGACTAAGAGAGAGAGAGAATGTGATAACTTGTACGCATGGTACAGTCAAGAAAAATCTGGGTTATTTATTTCTGATATTTCTTATGAAAGTACATGGAGGAGCAACAGAAAGAAAGCTATAGGCTTAAAGAGTCATTCACTCCTAAACCAGTTTAAACTATGAGGGATTGGGCTTGGGTCTGCCATAGAAAGCTTATGTGCTGCTCTTTAGCTGTAAGGCTAACGGATGATGACAATAGAACTACTCCGGACAAATGTCTGTGCACCCTGCCCAGTTCTTGGAAAATACTTTCAGTAAACTGTTCTGAAAGCTACAGAAGCCCATTTCCGCCAGGTTTTACGCATCGAAAAAAAACTTCTTGCTGACCTGCATACAAGCAGTCTAATGCTAACTATGTGAATTTAAACTTTTCTTCTTTTTAAAAGTATTATATACTTTTTAACCTGGGGAAATGGGCTCCACAGAAAGCTCTGATCCATCTCATAGTAAGAATCGTACCCTTTCGATGTCTCTCCGCCAGGTGGGGAAGGTCATCCAGGTGAAAGTATTCATAGCAGGATGTTCCTAGCAGCTCTTGGGGTAAGTAACCCAGAATAGTGGTGGCTCTGTGTGCACAAAAATATGCCAGCAGCTTGTAATATACTCAAGTATAATTAACCGTAAAACTCTAAAAACACAATTTGATGTTAACTTTAACAATTCCGCTTATAACAAACTATATTATTAACTCAACTTTTTAAAATCAGCTTTTACTGAGTTCGACACAGCTACTTCAACCTGTAAATTATTTCTACATGTCTTTTGAACCGGGATATTTGTTTGATGTATTGTTTACTGTACAAATTGAAAATTAAGTGCCTAAAAGAAAAAAAAAAAATACATTCATAATTTCGGTCTGTCCCTGTTGTTTTCTAGTTTTGTAACTGGTTGTATTGTTACTGCTCCTTTTTTCATTGTTAAGTCTGCATGCCTGTGGGAATTTAAATTATGAACTTTAATTAAAACTATTTCCATAAACAACAGAACATTTTACACTGATTATAGCCGCTTTAAAAAAATGGCTCAATTGTCTTCTGAACATTTTATAAACTACAGATTCACAAACTAAAAGGTAAAATCATGGTCAGAGCTTAGGACAGCTTCTAACTTTAAATAATCGTAAATTATTTTTAAAGATGCGCACACAATAAGAGAATTATTGAAAAACCTTTGAAACTGTATTCTACTTCGGAACTATTATTGAACAAGCATTTAAATATTTCCATAAGGCGCTGACGTCACAATGAGTTCATATGTGTTTCTTCATCAATTTTAATATCTGAATATATGCGCCACTGAAGAAGAAAAACAAATATTGTGTTTATAGTCATACGTAAGGGTGCATAAATCACTAAAAATGTTACATTAACCGTAAAGGTGCATTATACAAGTTTGTGACTAAGACTGGAACTACACAAAAAAAACTAAAAAAATTACTTTTGCAAAAAGTACTTCATGTTTTAAAAACATTAGATTATTTTCACAATTGTGTTTCAACTTCATAATGTAAAACTAATTTAATCCTGCATAAGGATAACAACCAAGTAAATGTCCGGTTTGTGGGTCTGAACCCTGTTTAAAAAAAAGTACAACACAAAAGAAGGGTTTCTCAAAGTAAACCACCCATTTCATCAGAATATAGTGGCAATTGAAATGGCTCAGATCTGCGGCAAGAATAGAATAGATGTAAAAGGGACGGTTAGTGCGTGCTCATTTGTAAAAGGATTTCTTCAAGAATTTGGATTTCTATTCTTTCATCATGTTTACAACAAATACAACTGTAAATCCTTAAAGAAAACATTGTGTGCTACCATTAAGATTTCAATCATTTAACTAATTTTCACATGTTTCAGCTGAATGAAACTATTAAAAAGAGTAGAAGGAATGCACATGCTGCCCTCTTGAGAGACAAGCATGTCATTACACATTCAGTAGAATGAAAAATAATCCAACAGCTCAATAAACAGCAACAACAACAAAAAAAGACCCAAAGGTACCAACCGTTGATCCACAAAGGTGAATTTGCCATCCATAGCATAGCGGGTGACAAACTCTGTGGGCTTGACCTTGATCTCTCCGTTGGTCTGTGGGAGGGTGTGTGGGTGCACGCGGCCCACTGCCACAAGGCAACTGAAGTGGGAGCTCTCTTTTTCAGCCTCAGTCTCCCCCTCTGTGCCCAACTGCCTCGTGGGCCATGTGCGCATGTAACCCGTGCAGTGAACAGTGCAGTACCGCTGGGACTCTGTTGGGATCAGTCAATCAAAACATGGTCAACTTACAGGTGAGCCAAGCACCAACTGTTTGACCAGATGCTCTTGAAGAAATAAATCTAAAAACGAACAGGTCCTTGGTATTAACTCCCTCCCCCAGGACATCCAAGAAGACTCAATGGTTTATTTAGGATTCCTCTCCCTCTTAGCAGAGCTCAAATATAACCTCATGACTGGGTAGCACCTGTGCTGCCGATTACTAAATGTTAAGAGCACCTGGAATCTTTGGGAAGACGGCAACTACTAATATTTAATAAAACAGCTAATGAACATGCATATCAAAACTTAAATGATTGTTTAACAGTTGGCTAAGACAATGAAGCAAAATGAAATACCAAGATTAATACTTTTTTTTGCTAAAAGAAAGCCAAATTAATTTCAAATAAATACATGTAAAAACAAACATAAATGCTATTGTCATAAATACTGAGTTTTAATTTGTTCTGATTGTTACTGCCAATATCATGGACAATACGCTTAAAGCTGTGCTGCTGTTTTCCCGGCACCAGCTTCAGCATCCTAAAGCATGAGGGCTTTAAAAAACTAAATTTACATTTAATTTCATGATTTCATATGCATTTCAACATTAAAAGTATTACAAGTTAAACGTAAAAACTAGTCATGCATGGATGTGCACCTTTTTCAGGATTTTATCCACAGCTCTTTTCTGATTCCACACAAGTACTCCTAAATAAAATTCAAAGTTTCAGACCTGCTTTATTGAGTTAACAGGACTCAATGAAGACAAGAAAAATCTTTATCATAATTTCTAGGTGTACTTTAATTCTCTACTTAGTAATTGTGCATGATGGGTTGTTTGGGCATCTGAACTCTTAATTTAGTAACAAATTACAAAGCCAAGTGCCAACTGAAATCATCTTCTAAAACAAGCATTTTTATCAACCCCCGATGTTTATGTTCAGTTGTTTCACTTTAAAATGGCGAAAATAGATGTAGAGACATACTGTTTCAAAAATACCTTTAAACAGTTAAAGGTGGTGTATCTTGTAAACTCAACTTTTCAGACCTTTTTTAATGTTTTAGTATTGTCCCTCATCAAAAACATGCCTCAAGTCATATTCCGATTGTTTCATCCATGTTTGGGTATTTGTTTTTTCTAGGAGGCTAAAATGACTTGATGGCTGTAGTAGTGCCCTCTAACAAGTGGATGAAACACTAATGCAGCTCATCTCAATGAAGAGAGTACTCGCGGACTGACCTTGAAGTGTAAGAGCAGCAGAACTGTGTCTATAAACAACAAAAAGAAAAGTAATGTTTTTACGGATGTCCCGGGTCAAAAGAGTTTTTTTGCTTACCAAAAGATGAAACTTTTCATCAGAAATAGGTGGATTTTCTATATCCCAGTAAGAAAAGCTCAGCAGGGGGCATGGTAGAAGCATGACAGTGGGAGGAACATTGTGCACACGTACAGAGATAAGCCAAGCACAAGGCAATGTTGAATAGGTAATGTAATGACAATCATCAATGACAAAAATCTACTGAACAACCACTTAGGAACGTGAAGAAAGTGCTTCTTTAAAAGAAAAATTCAAGATGGCACTTTACTCAGAACTTTACAAATAGAGACACAAAAATGGTCTTATTTCTTCCATTTCAACAACCAATGTTCACTCAAAAATACAAAACATCCTGGATGGCCTGGGGTTGATTAAAGGGAACCAGGAAATGTTCTTTTCGGGGTGTCAATTTGACCATCTGCTTGACAATAATGAAAAAAAAAAAACACTAAAGCAGGTGTCTCAACTCAATTTCTAGAGGACTTTAGCTCTGCACAGTTTTTCTTTAACCTTAACAGCACACACCTGATTCCACTAATCATGCTCCTTTTGATTATTTTGTGTCCTGAAACAAAAACCAGTAAGGTTTTGCAGCTCTCCAGGAATTGAGTTTGAGATCCCTGCTCTAAAACATGACATTTACAATATTGTCCCCATCTGCACTATAACCAACCAAATATGGTGTTCATAAACTAAGCCAGGAACCCAAAAAAAAACTTCAATGCAAATTTATTCGATAAAATATTCTTAATTAACATCATAGCTAGTCAGTGAACTGCTCTACGCAGTTTGGAAAAGACCATGCTCACCACAAACAGAAACATCACTGTTCTCTAAGTCCAGACAGCACAGCACAACACTTTCCAAAGTGAAGTCCCTATCCCAAAAGTTTGTTGGGAGACAGCTGTCGGAATAAAATTGTGTTGTGTTCACACCACCGCATGTGGCGAAAAGAAAGACGATGACCTGTTTAATGGACTAAATACAGTATGCAGTCCAACACATCACAAAAACACAATTAGATCTCAGCAACAACAGATGCAGGCATCTCAGGAAGCATAGTCTAGGTATTGGCTAATAAAAACAAAAAATACTTTCGTTATGCGCTGAGCTGCATATACAAAACCTTTTCATTATTTCGTATTACTGTTGAACATGTAAAATTTTCTCTCAATAGTATTAATCTACGAACCTTTCTTTTTGGAGGCACCAGCCTGAAAGTCTTTTTCCTCTTTGACGGTAACTTTATTGTACTTCATCCGGCAGAAGAATGAACGGCGGGCTCCAGAGCAGAGCCGAGCTGATCCGACGGGGAGCTCAGCTTGTACCTGCAAGCCGGCTGAACACACAACACTAGATCAATCATTGCAATGTGTATTTGTAAATCATTTCTAACTTTACAATAATGTAATTTATTACTTTGTTAAACATGGTTACTGCAAGTTTCATGAGGTCAAATGTAAGACTTTTAAGACCTTAAAAAGACCTAGATCACAACATCCAACACACAGATTTTTCTTTAGCAAAATTAACAGTACATTTCAAATAAATTGTTTCAAACACTTATCAGATATGATTTTGGAGTATTTATGAAGGTTTTCTCAAACCCTGGCATCCCTTATGATCGTTTTTAACTTCTTGTACATTTAGTGGAACTTTCTCAATCTCTGGCAATCAATCAATCATAATCATACAACACAACACATTTTACCATTCATGAGTCTATGTCAACACCTGGCAACCCTAACAACCACTTTTATTATTTGAGTGTATATGAGTCTTTTCTCAAACTACGTCACCGCTGAGCATCTCTTATGTTTAAGAGGATTTACTCAAGTTCTCAAATTCAAGCAACGCTAACAGTCATTATTTTTTTTTTAACATTTAGGAGCATTTATCTGGCAAACCTAACCACGACTTTATGCTCATTTTCTCACACTATGGCAACCACATGTCAGGTGAGCTTTACATGGACATTTAAGACATAGAACAGTGATATTTAAAGCTTTTTAAGGTTTAATATATTGGTTTTTACATTTTAGACTTCTTAAGACCCAGCAAAAATCCTGCATATAAATCTAACTTTTGCGAATGCATTATTGCTTGGAAATTCAGCAATAGCCTTGATAATTACAACCCAAAATTTTTAAACCTCCTAAAATAAATAAAAGAGGAGTTCAACCTTAAAATTGGCACAA
Organism: Danionella dracula; assembly: GCA_900490495.1. Lineage (NCBI taxonomy): Eukaryota > Metazoa > Chordata > Actinopteri > Cypriniformes > Danionidae > Danionella > Danionella dracula. The sequence goes on from UELW01000056.1 coordinate 6,319,153, forward strand.
AGAAAAAGGAGTTTACTTTTGGCATCTATGAGCCGCTCTCGTGGGTAGAGTTCAGAGGCGGACAGCTGTTCTTTCACTTTTCCGATGTCTTTAGGATGTACGTAATCAAACAAGCTCTGGCCGATGAGCTCCGTCTGGAGAGAAAATATTCAAATCAGCCAAGAGAAAATCATCACCCAAGTTGTCAATGTCAAACAAAAAAAAAAGGTTAACTAACAGCCTCTGATATACTTTAAAAATATCTTCCTTGCAATCACAAAAAGTTAGTTAACCCTAACAGTCAAGTCAAGTTAAAATGTGTGCCTTAAAGAACAACTAGGCCTAAACCTAACTAATCCTACTGTTTGGGAATGGTGTTTATATATTAGCTGTCACTTTTTGGTAATATTTGGGTGCAGTGCTGGTGCATGATGGGATATGTAGTGAGGTGTGTAGAATTGAGTAATGGCAGCGGAGTAAATGCGGAAGGTGATCCGGCAGGTTTAACGATGTGATCAGAAGTAAAAGTGTGTATTAATGTATGCCACATGACTTAAAGTAATTGAAGCTCTATTGTGCTGCTTCTATTTTCGCCAAATTGAACTCTAGATGTCTATCTATCTATCTATCTATCTATCTATCTATCTATCCATCCATCCATCCATCCATCCATCCATCCATCCATCCATCCATCCATCTATATAATTTTTGTCCATTTTGATCAAAAGAAGCACCATAAAGGATTGGAGCTTAGCTATTCTTTCGGTCTAAGCTAAATTACAAGCTATGTCAGGGTTTTCTTTTCAGCAAAAATGTGTAAGATTTTTTTTTATAACAATAAAGAAATAAACTACAGCATCAACAACAACTAGCAACCTTATGTTGCCAACAGATGTGTAATATTTTCTGAAAGTTATATCTTCGTAAATAAATGTGAGCTTAAAGTTTAGACATTTACGTTATTTTAAAGTTACCAGTTTTTGACAGAGCTCAGGCACATTTTCTTGAAAGGTAAAAAAATTTTCTAATTAAAAAAAACAAAAACAAAAAAAATTGTCTAGGCCCATGCTCACCATAAAACTCTACAAGGCTTTTAATGCTCAAATTTCCTACCCGACTGTAGTTCAGGGTTTTTGACACAGACTCTGAGACAAAAACAATCTTTCCCCGATCACAGCCGACTACAAAGAGAAAGCCATCTGCTGCCTGTATGAGAAAAAGAGAGAAAGTAAGTATGAGACTTTATTAAACCCTTGAGAGATCCTAGAGGACTAACAATAGGCTTTGTTAAAGGTTCAGTGGCATTGTAATATTTTCTATATGTTGTTCACATTGGTCTAATTGTATGGGAGATGCGATTCTTTTACTCATAAAGTCTCTATTTTTAATTAAAATTGTATTCAACCTCCCAATTTTCTAGCCTAAGCTTATTAAAGAAATGAGCTGAGATTTTCATTCAGCAAACTTCATAACCACTCCCCCGTTAGTCACCTTTTGGTTAGTGATTTGCATATTAATGACGTGTATGCAAAGTTACTGTCTGACAGTCAACGTAGTTAATCCTTACAAGTCCTTTTAATAAACTCCTTTTAATAACACAAGTTCAAGATGTGTGCTGCTCTCCCATTTTGCTCTGTTTGATTTGCCCGCGATGCTTTCTGGGTTTCACAAGAGAAAGAGTTGCTTTGTGGATAGTGCATCACTTCCAGGGGAAGGAAATCATCCCTTTGATATCTGACCGTGATGTTACAATGAGACTACAATGCCATGAATAAACCCCCTTTTAAAAGATACAACTTCGCTTTGGGAACGTCCATGGTCCCTTTTTGACTTAATCTACTCTTATAAATCCCTAAAAAAGCCACAAAAAGGCTCATCATGGCATGACCTCTTTAATGATTTGATATTTTTGTGTTTTTCTGAACATCGAAAAAATAAGTAAGACCTGTGAAAAATGAGACTTTTTAAGCAAAAAAAAATAAGAATTTAAGGCCGAAATGTTGTGCTTTTTAAGACTCAGCAGAAACCTTGTAAGTAATGCATTACTGGCCCTATGCTACATTGATTTGCAGCCAGGCTTTAACAGAGCACAACATTTACCCTTAGGACAAGGTGCTTGAGTTCATCATCGGGGAGAAATGCAGGTTTGTAACTGGCTTCTGCAAAAGAGCTGGTCGTTCCTGAAAAGCAGGGAATTAAGGTCACTGGTTATCTAATTTGAAAAAAACAAAAAAACAAACAAACAAACTATTCTTAACTAGACTTCAATTTCAAGGCCTGAAATTAATTTTATGCATTGCTAGTTAATGCACTAATTATGATGAAATGTCTAATGTAGTAAATTCTGGTACCTTTGAGGGATTTGAGGTGTTGAACAGCCATTCGCAACACAGTCAGTTTGTCGAGCTTGCGGGACATGGGGTTACAGGTGGGAATCATTGCTGCCAACTCATCGATCAAGTTATTCATCTTATCTCGCCGTCGTTTCTCAATTTGACTGTGAGGTTCCCTTTGAGACAGCATTAGAATGAACCAATCGATGCAAAAACTGAGCTGATGTTGGAGAACGATGGAAATTGCTCATGGTGACTAACAAAGAATTAATTGACCAAATTTCATAATGAAAATCTAACAACATGGAAAACATTGGCAGTGGAAAATAATAATTTTAATTGTATTTTTTTATTTTTAGAAATAAAAAGTTTTTTTATGTGAAGTAAATGTAAAATAACATTAAAAATTTTTAAAATAAATATAAACCTAATGTTAAATTAAATTAATTAATATTTTTAAAATAACGTTAAACAATTACCTGATGCACTTGATTTTTAAGTGCTGGTCATCTTCCGATCTAAAGAAGAAAAACAAAATTATAATAATGCATTTCAGAAAACTGTAGATCACAAAAATAACATCAGCACTGGACACAGTACCTTCCAGGGTCCTCCTCCATCTCCTCATCAAGATTGGATATTGATTTGGTTTCCCTGGAAACAAAGTGATGAGATGATGAAAGTGACTCATAAAATGTTGGCGTGATTCTATGAGGACATCACAAACAAACCACGCACTTCCTTTATCAATGCATCCCAAAGCATCATTCAGAAAAGTAGAACAGCGCAAACAGGCCAAACAAGAGGATATTAGTCACATAAATCAGAGAAAATCCCAGTATCTCACACTGATGTTTTAAACACCCACGAGTGCTTTCAAGCTCCTTGCTTGAACAGCATGCAGTCTTACAGCACTTACAGCATTTCATGTGGAAGAAAGAGTCTCTTCACAGACCAAACGTAGCAAAGTCCAAAAGATGATAAGATGTGCATTAACATCATTTACCAAATAATTTTTTGTTAATTTACATTGTTAACCAAAAATTAGTTTGTACTATGAAAAGAGTGAAATTGAACAGGGGAACATCTAAAAAAAAGCTTTACTACTCAATTCAAATAAACTCACCACGCGTATGTGTGCATCTATGGAGGCCCTTGTGACTGACCATGTCAACACTGTTTTTAGTTTTGTAAAGTGACGTAAATACAGGAAAAAAAGTCTCAAATCAAGTTCGCCATTTTTATTGTTTTTATCATAGAAGCTCCACCCCACACGAGTCAATAGTAATTTCAAATTGGAGTGATGCAAGCAAATTTCAGATTGTTTGCTGATCTAGCCAGAATTGATAGGGGTGCCAAAGATAGCGACAACATGCATACATGCTCATAATCAACCAAGTGATTGTTGGGGTTGCCAGAGTTTGAGAAAATGCTCATCAACACTCAACTTTGCTAAAGGCATGGATAGGGTGCACGGTCCTTTTTTACATGTTCATGGTTTGTATGTCAATGTCAGGCACTTCTGATGAGATTTTAAGCATTTATGAGAGATCTGCGGAGCTTTTGTGCTGAAATTTATTTATTTTAACTATTTTCATAACTGATTAACTCAAATTCAGCAATTCAAGTTCTTTCATACACAAGAGTTTCTGACAAAAGGTTGAAATCTAGGAAACATGTTAAATGAACAGTCATGCTAGTAAGTCATAAACAACTTTCTATCTGTAATAAACTGGCCTTTTTTCAAAACAATAAACACATTTTATGTTTTTAATGTGTTAAATAATTATGTATAAATAACTACTAACAAACTTCAACAGAATTCCAACAGTAGTTTCTATTTCTAGGCAAAGGTAGGTATTAAAAAGCACTCACGGGTTGTCTGTGCTACCCTTGCGTTTCCTGGGCAGCTCCAGGCCCGAGGCCATGCCGATGGCTGAGGAGGGGGTCATCAAACCAGACAGAGATGCAGACAGGCCCTGCGGTTCTTCCTCCAATGCATCTCCTGCCATTAGTGGGAGAGATTTGTCTGAGTAAGCAACAAACAAAACATCCCAAAACATAATTTGAAGCAGGCAGCAGAGAACTCTAAAGCTATGTGCCACATATAAGAACCAGGACGCTTTGAAATAGTTTTCATAACAGCCACTGAAAAAAACCAGACCATCTGTTATCGCCGCACAATCACAGGCTTTTTGTGTGAATTCAGAGTAATTTTATCTGAATGGTTACAAATAGATTATTGGTCATTTTAAAACCTAGAAACCTAGTTTACTTCTGGAGCCAAGAAACATCCTGAAACTTGGCGATTACAATCGTAATATATACACACACGACACAATTCTAAACTAAAATACAAAAATGCGCAGATGGTGCCCCACTCTGAAGTTTGAGTATGGGATCAAATTCCCTTCTTTAATGTTGCAAGTGCAGATTTTTTAAAAATATGCTCATATTTCAGTTTAAAAACAAGTGTGGAAATATATTAAGCAAACACAAAAATTTATCTCAAATCGCAAATTGCCAAAGCATTATTTTGTCCCAGAAATTCACAAAACTGAAAAACGGACTAAGAGTTTTTCTATTTGCACATACAATCTCAGTTTGTATGTGCGTGGAATCTTTGACCCGAATTTATTGTGATTCTAGTTCTTATGCAAATGAAGGATGGCTCGTTGGCCCATGAGTTCTGAAGGGCAGCGTTCCCTCTACCCAATAAATCGAAAAAAGGTAGTGTAATGCCAGTGCAGTTGGACACAAGGTAGGGCTGTACGATTTTGTGAAAAAATTTAATTGTGATTATATTTAATCAATACTGATGTCAATGTACAATACATTACATTTTCCGTACCTGATACTATTTGATATTTTTCCAAAGACGAGTAAGAAGTCATTACATTTTCAGCATTTAGGCACACTAAGACTTTTTCAACCATCCTTTTTACATTTTTCTACCATTTAGGAGAATTTTCATAATTTCTGGCCACCCCAAGCAACAACAAAAAACACATATCAGATTATCTTTACATGTACATCAGAAAAATAATATGATTTTATAAGAACAAAAAAAAAATCTAGTTGAGCATTAAGACCTGCAGTCTGAACACAGACGGAAGTTGCTGAAACAACTGTACAAGGATAAAATTTACATGCCTCAATAAGGAACTACCCATGCTTTGCAAAAACCGAGGGGTCACTGAGTTCAAACAGATTTAATCTCTGTTTTAGGAGGAATCAGGATTTAGGAATAGCCACTAATTCTATGCACAGAAGAACCATCTTCAGGTCTGTTTAAGGGTTTAAACTTTATTAATGTTATTCCTGTACAGGCAAAATGTTTAATAATAAATCCTTGTAATAATTCCCAAAGACATTGGAATGGATCAGCGATTCAGCTTTAACTGTGTATTCTTATTCATGTCCTCACTATTCCTCCTAGTGCATCTAACAATAGAAATCAACCATCACACGAGAACACATGGTGACTAACTTAGTAGCTCTTATAACCACAAAGAGACTTAATTGAGCATTATTTGCCATCTGTTAAAGCCATTGACTATCATAAGCCATTCATAAACTCTCCACTAGCAGAGCAGCTAATTCATGAAGAGGCTTTGAAAGCACAGTCTGTTTTCCCGCCTGCTTCACCTGTCGTTTTAAGCTTCTAAGATCAACAGACACACACACATCTCTTAAAAAGGCGCTGATCTGCCTCTGTGTGTCCTCGAAGTGTACTCACGTGCATGCTCTCCGTGAGAGTGATTACAGTGCCATCAGGTTCAGTCGACAATAGAACAAGCCTGGCCAAACACAGCTTGTGGCTCTGGCTCCTATGTTTAATAGTGCTTCAGTGATCTAAATAGTGGTTAACACATTTAAACACAAATGTTTAATCCTGGGTGCTGGAGTGAAGATCTGACAAGGATTATTTGGCTTTATAAGGGCGAAAAGAACACCGCACCGAACAATGAAGAGTTCCGTCTTTCACTAGTTGATGATATTAACTGTACAGCACTCCGCTGACCTGCATTTAGACACCAACACTGCTGAAGATGTTTGACGTCATTTCCACATGCAAAAGGCTGTCTCACTGACGGACTACTCATAAAATTGTGAGGATTTTCCAGGACGTCATTTCCAGTCAGATAACAGGACTAAAAACCCCAACAAGCTGATTTTAAACCTAAAAAGTGTTGAAAATGAATGAAAAGTAGAGGTCCTCTAATTTTTAACCCGGAAGCCCAAAGAAACTAGTCAGAGGTGGGAAGAGTACCCCAAAAATTCTTCAGGTGAAAGAACTTGTGAAAATATTAACTAAAGTAAGGGTAAAACTACCAAATGATTTAGTCGAGTAAGAGTAAAAAGTATCATGACTCAAGTAGCAGCAGTTAGTTACAAGTTACTTCTGATATAAACTGATCCGCAAACAAACAGAAGAGCATCCTCAAAAGTAACTTCTGTTTTTATGAAATATGTTTAAATAAAAAATATCTCTTTTTGTTATTTTGCATAAACCTGACACTTAACCTTTTTTAGAGAGAAATGAACTTTGAAAATGAGGTCATGAGTGACCTGCCACCATTGACTCGAGCAGCTGGCGTAGCTCCAGCATCAGCCTCTTCTTCTCGTGGGACTTGTTGAAAACAACTCACTATTAACATATTTATGTATTTCCATATTAGTAAGGGAGAAATGCAGACTAAATGTATCTAAGATGCAACCACGTAAAAATTACATATACTTCAGAAAACATTTACTTGAGCAAAAATACTCAAAAAGTACTAGTTACCCCAAAAATGTACCCAAGGAAATGTAATTAGTTACTACCCACCTCTGACAATAGTTCAAAGCACACCATGAGATTCAACCAGCCTTTCTCCTTGGAAAACATATATCTTCTTAGCTTTTAAAAGATCAAGGGTTCAGTTGCCCTAGATAAGACCCACACTGTAGTGCAAACACAACATATAATAAAAAAATAAAATACAAAAAAAACACCACTTTTCTTTCCACTATTTTATTTCCTGTTTGATCAATCAGCTGTAACAACCTCCATTGAGAGGTACCACAGTTAGATTTTGACTTAAGAAATTGTTTACTGTAGTATACCAAGTACCTTGGATTAAACGGTCTGCTAAATGCATGAATCTAAATGTAAAATAAACCACTTTAACGTTTTACATTAAAATGAACGAAATCAGATGGTGATTTAAATGCAGCTATATTTTTTTAAACACTTTTAAAAGGCAAATGGTTAGTTTTTATTTGTAAACAAATATAAACTTGTAATTATTGCTAAATGAGTACCAATGATGTTTCGGTTGTAAGTATTAGATAGTAATTATCACTTGTATAATGACTTATTTTAAGTTTCAGTGCCACATTTAATAAAGGCTACGTTCAGCCCAAAGTGACCTAAATCAATTTTTTTTAAATCTAATATTCTCAAGACAGTCTGAAGATTTCAATTAAGATATTGTTATTAATTTGACATGTGGCTTTCGTTTTTTTCCATAAATCTTATACATAACCAATTTTTTGCAATGCGACGTCAGAATTTGCATCATCGGGTCCAACTTAAGCACAGCTTCTTACAGATACGAATCACTGCAGAAGACGCTCTTGTAATGAAATAGTTACAGGAAGAGCCCAAAGACGCATTTGAGGCTTAATGAAGCAGTGGTTGTTATCTGAGATCTTTTAACTTCCCTTCTGGGAGTATACATATCGTAATAAAAAAAACAACAACAACATCGTATCTTTGCAAATATGTCAAGCTGTTAAAAAACATTGACTAGAAGAATACAATTGTCAAACAGAGTCAAAATCACTGTGCACTGCATCTATTTGATCCTTCTCTACATAGAGTAAAACGAACAATGAGACTATGAACAAAAAAAAGTTTAAAATGTATGAAGTTTATTTTTTTTACATTGGAGAGGAGGGAGGGCTGCAAGTATATTACAACAACTTATTGTAAAAATATACATTACATACTGAAAAACACTAATATTTATTTAGATGATAGACTTTATTCAGAGTATAAGTTAATTTTACAACGTTTTACTTTGTACATGCATTCACATCAAATGCAAGTTTTTCCTGAATATTTGTAGCACGAGTTCCACGGGTAACATGTTCGAACACAATTATTTTACATAAAAGTTTGTGCATGCTATGGGGCGTAACAAAGCATCCAAAAGTAGGTCAGTTATGCCACTTGATTCAATTCCATTTTGCCATGACACCTTGAGAGTCCCTTCCATGACTCATCCAGGAGATTATCACACTGTCATATCAATTGTTAAGATAAATCCCAGAAATCAACATCAACCAAAGGGTTATGATTTGAGATTTATAAACATACAACATATGTTTCTTTCATGCTATTTCAACTTTTCAATTACTATACGAAAAAGACCCAGATGCCAAGTGGTTGAGTCAAGAATGATTTGTATTTTGGCTCTGACCATACACGGATAAAGCGTCTTTTATAATAGACCTTTTAATACACAATAAAACCATTCAGTTCAACGCATTTGAGGAAAGAAGTGATCCTGAATTAACATTTCCAACAAAAGTGAAAAAAAGCAGAATTTTTCAAATTTCACATAACACAGAACCATCAAGAGCCTTTTCATTAGCAGCTTTTATCCACACAATTCACTTTGTGGTGTTGGAATGAAAGTATGCCAGTGATGCAAAGTAAGTGAGAGTGGTGGGAGGAGCAGAGTGGATTGATTAGGTATGGAGCAGATTTTTTCAGAGTGTCTGCACCAAAACATGACTGTGCAGTCTACTACACCAAGAAAACAATATAATTCCCCCCCATCCAGTACTACTTTAGATTAATTAAAAAAACAACTCAAAATAGGTAATAAAAGCTGAGACATAGGTTGAGCTGCCGGTGAAATATTTGTTCTTCTGACACATCAGGTTAGTTCAAAAGCAACTGAAAGTGAGAAGTAGCCCTAAAAAGATAAAGACCCTAAAATGCGTCATTCCAATGTTAACTCTATGGCTAGGGGTGAAAGAAACCGGAGCCATTAGGACGAGTACTGCATGGAGAGGTCTGGTTGTATAGAGACCCCACACAACGCTCTACTCGTCCAATGTGCAACCTTTTTGTCATTTCGCCACGCCAACCAATCAGGAGCTTCCTAGAGCAGTCATGTGAATACTCTGAAAACAACTAAGGACAGTGGGCGAGTGAGTGGGCTTTCCTATTCCTGGTCTGAGCATCGTTTAAAAAGTTGATTTTATAAATAAATATAAATACATACACACACACACACACACACATACATATATATACACATATATACATATATATATATATATATATATATATATATATATATATATATATATATATATATAGCAAAAGAACAGAATAAAAAATATATAAATATGTTTTTGTATATGTTCTTTTGCAGTTTAACATTTCATTTATCTTTTTTCTGATTAAATTATTTTATTTATTGTAATGTTTTGTTAGTACATTTGTCTAATTCTGTCACATCCAGTAATATAATTCTTTTCAGTGCTCACAATGGTCTTTAACGCTTAATAGCTGCAGTCTCTACATGATGGGTGATTTTTCTAAATTTTAATAATGATGAAACTAACAAGGAAGCAATAAATGGCAGCATTCATTTATTTATCTCGCTTGAGTTTGGACTGAGGTGTTCATAAGGAGCAGGAAAAAGCCACTCAGAGCAGAGATAAGGGCATCACACACATAGCCAATCGCGGCTCGAGACAAAACAATGGCCACTGATGTGAGGGCACACTTCTGGCCATGGGACGAGTTTGGTAACAACAACAAAAAAAAAAAAAAAAAAAAAAACATCACCTCAGCTTTTTGTGAGGCGAAATCTTGTGGTGGACCAATGAAAGTTGGCTCTTCTGATCATGTGTTCTGCTGCTATTCAGCTGAGTGACACTCGACACACTCTTGCATCAACCTCGTGATAGAAAGCTGCAAAGAAGAAATGTTGTGAAATCAACTCAATCGGTAACCTTCTGCTTTCTCTCTTGATGCGTAATAGAAAGTGACTAAACTGCAGTTCCTCAAACAGCCACTTGAGGCTGACTCCAGAAGTGAGCAGGTTCTCATTAACGCTAACGTTAAAACCAAACCTTGGAGCTGAAAAAACATGTTTCCACCTGGCTGCATTAGGCTTGTTTATTCAGATAACTAGTTTTGAGCTTCAAGAACACTCTAAAAAACCAGCCCTTTAAAAATGACTTTACTCCAAATTGTCAATAAGCATGAACATAGGCTTGCAGACAATCAACTTGATCTCTACCTTTCACTCAACGTGATCGGGGATTGACACAAACAGACTTCTGTGATCCTAACAAGGCTTTAGGAGGATAGAAGAACTAGGATACAGAAGGTGAATGAATCTCTGGGAGAGGCTGTTTCTATTTCTATCACCTTTTCACAGATGGAAGCCAGATGAGAGTTAGATTTGGACAAGCGTTCACTTAGAGGAAGGTTTGCAGTAAAGTGGATAAGCAAATGATAAATTCGTTGAGCTTAAAGCTGCCACTGCTATGCAAATCTCACCAAGCATCTGTCCGCTTTGAACTCTCTTTCCCCCTCTCTGTCACACACACGATAAAAACTTATGAAACTACGGTCCTAAACTCATTCCCGTTAAGAGCACTTCGCATTCTCGAAATCTATAAAACACAGCAAAATGCTAAACTTGCATCCATATCATAGTAGTTCAATTAGACATGCAGTGGGCAATCAGGGTTGTTGAGCGTGCAATAGGGCCGCACCACAGTTCCACTGACCTAGATTTGATCAAATCTTTTACAATAAAGCCTTCATAGTCCCCAAAAGAGTAAATAGCCTGAACTTCTATTGAAATGTATAGAGATTTTATGTATTCAGGTCAAGTCAGGAGCCCATTCTATCATTTTCTATAAGCATGGGCCTTATAAAAAATTAATCTCTTACATTTACTGAAAGAGCCTTCTTTTGTAACTGGTGGAATTAAAATAACATTTTATCTCTTCTTGAACATGATTATTTTTATGGCGTGTATAAAACAAGGTTTCAATGAGACATTTTGAGACTTCTTCACTTGAATTAGCTAGCTTAAAAACCAAATAGCACTTTTAAAGTTAAGTAAAAGCATCCAAAGTGTTCCAAATCACTGTTAACCAGGTTAATTTAACGCTGACAAATCAACAATAACTCAGATCTTGGAATGTTGCCCTGAAGTAACAACTGTTGCCATGAAGCCAGAGAGCAGAAGAGGAGCGCTGTGTTTTACAAGTAGGGCTGAATTTTCCAACAATAACAAGTAAGAAATCATTATAGTATTTTGATAAGTAGTAATAAATTGAACATGATATTTTGTAGTTCCCTAATATTACTAACGAAGAAACACAGTGAAATGCAATCAAGTAAAAGCACAAATATTTCACAAAAAAATTTACTTGAGAAAAATTACTAGTCATCATCTCTTTATGCAGCTGTACAAAGTTGCTGTGTTAAACACAAACCTGTAACATCAATGTCTAAACTCTCATCTGGCTGTGTTTAATTTCAGTTTCTGTGATTTGAAATTTGTTCTTATTAATGTTGCGATTCAATTTGAAATGTGATTGTTTGTTCAGGCCTATTTCAGGTGTCTCCATGTTGAGGTCGACGGGGACTATCACATTTAACAGTAAACACAACAGCTTCCACAGTTGTTGAATGTTGTTTTATGTTATTTAGTGCTTCAAGGCATGACCGAGTCAGTTTTGACAAGGAATTCCTCGTCTGTTTTAGAAGTGGCCATAAGGGCATTTGCTTCTTCTGTAAAAACTGAACTCTGACCTGCTGTTCTGTTTACAAACAAGAACTCCAATCCTACACAATGCATGCATTTACCAACAAAACTTATCATTTGAAAAACTAATTCCTCATTAAACTTTACTTAGGTTTACAGGGGAAGAAAATACAATTGATAATCCAGTTTAAATAACAAAGAGGGAGAACTTACTGAATTACTAAACTACACATAGCTTGCAATTATTGTATTGTGTTACAATTGGAAAAAAAATCTGTGAATGGTGAGCCAATGAAATTGTTTTGGTAAATGCAATGAAAATTGTATATAGCCAAGTCTTTAAATCAAATTTGAGGATGTTGAGAAACTTGCAACACATGCGAACAACCTAAAAATCAGTATAAATGAAGTAATTTAGCGCTAAATTGATTGGTAGTAAATAAACATGTTCTGAACATGTAAATGTAAAGAAGATATAAATAACTAAACTAAAAGAAAGATTTAGAACAAAAAAACAAAATGACAAAAAGCCTTGAAATCGTAACTCAATAGGCCAGTTACCTAAGAGACATACTTTCCAGATGAGACCCTAAATTCCAGTCACGTTTCTCAGTGGAGAGGAGGGAGGGTGTCTGTCACGAGACCAACCAGACTGACAGCAGATTTAGGTTACACATTTAAAACAAGAATTAAAAGCACAGCAGGCTTATTCCACTAAACACCTTTGTTTCAAGCTGTTTATAGTCTCGTTATGCAAAGGTTTATTGATCGACTTAGGCTGAATAGAGAAAGCAAAGCCCGAGGAAGAGGAGGACAGCGCAGCTCTGTTCTACAAGTGTGCAGAGTTTGACCTACATATTACACAACCGTCACGTTTACAAGGTCACGTTTCAAGAAATCAGAGCAGATCACGAAGCACTATGACCTCACAATGCTAATGATTCACATTTACGTCACAGCACGCCGTTTCACACATCAAATATAGGACTGAATTCACTGGAGAAAGGCTTTTGTTCTAGATAGTGGATTAGTGACGCCCAACAGTGATAGCTAACAGTGAACTGAAAGCCATCAAAACTTAAACGTGTGATCAAAACATTTTTTTAATGATTTAATATCACTTAAACAAATCTTGGGTGAACAAGATGTTTTTAGGACCAAATCTTGCACCACATTTTGAGGAAAATAAAATTATGGTTTATGATCGAGAAATCAAAGCACGTGTACTTGCTTTAAAATTTGATTTTTGGGACCGTTTAACTGCTGAAAATTTTCAGTTTTATTTTACCAGAAAAAATTATAAATATAATCTAATATAAGGAATCTCATGGGGGAAAATCTGACCAATTGTCCAAAAACCCATTTGAAACGGAACTTTAAAGACCATTGCACTTCATTTAATCAAGTAAATGCCTCTCAACGGTCATGCTGAACTTACTATTGGTATGAATAAGAGTAGCACAACATTCCGACCATAATTCATTCGCAAAGGTTAATAGTCACGTGATTAAGTGTTCCGTAATTTTACCCCAATGTATAGTTTACTGAATGTATGCATGTATTTTTGTGCACTTAATTGAACTGAATTCAAACATACTGCTGGGCTCACTTACTAGATTTCACGTACGAATCAGTACACAAGAATGCAAATTTGACTTCTTTGTAAACGAGTGATGCGCCTTGAGTGACATATCTAAAACAAGCTTACGCTGATGCTGGAAGTCAGCTAAAACACAACCACAAACCCAAACCGTGGTGAGTTGAGTGAAGCTAAACAAACAAAAATCGATACTAAATTCTGGTGGAATCACAGCCACAAAAGATTTCAGGATGCATTAATACACAAACTTACAGATTACAGAAGCACCTACTGTGTGATACACTTGAAGCTTTGTGGGTGTACATATCTGATCAGAGACTACTTTTATTAGTATTTAACAATATTAAGAAAATGATTTAGACGGAAAAGAGCACATATTACAGTGTATTCCTAATAGTGGAGTTAAAAGAACCACAACATTTATTATGGTTCAAATGTGTTTATGGCCTCTTATTGTAACTATTCAGCACAAGAACGTCTGTCTGCAAATCTGATTTGGGTCACTTTGGGCTGAACACAACTTTAATCTTTTCACTATTTTTATTATTTTAGCCGATTTCCTTCAAGGAAAAAGAAGTATGGGATCTTATGGGCTAAAAACAATTACAAATACATAGAATGTATAGTTTTAACATCTTTCAAACATGCTAAATGTTTTCTGAAAAGTTACTATAGGACAATTTCAAAAAGGAAATGAAAAATGGAAAGATCGTAGTATGCATTAATAGACTCTAGTGTATATTTAATAACAGTTGAAACATTTACACTTAAGCAGGGGGAATGCTGATAGAGTAAAAAAATGTTAAAATTGATACTATATCTATACGTAATCGCCTATTATGGAGGGAAATTAAGAGCACTTTTGTTAAATGTAGCCTACCGTTATGGGTTTTTAAGGTTAAGTTACAAACAAGCCTTGCACTAACGTTTTAACAACCATTAGAAAACCATGAAATTGTTATAATCAACTCTAACTTTAAAAGATTACCGTTAACCAATCCTGTTTGGGCACAAAGAAAAAGTATACTTTTATGCTTACACTTAATTTTATAATAAAACGTCTTTCGGAAGACGCGGCTTCTAACTTGAATTTAAAATTATTCTATTAAAGAAACTCAAAAAGCACTAACGTTAACGCTAGCACGCAAAAGATGATCTTTAACTAACGTTAGCATAACTAGCTGCGACTTTTTGTCGTGAACAAAACGCCAGAAAACCTGACAACGCCTTGCTAAATATTAAAATGCGCTACTTTTAAAAGGACTGTCGGTGAAAAAGTGGTTAACTGGCGCGGTAAATGCTGAAAGTGTGTGTGGAAGAAGCTCCGCGGAGCTCGCGCTCGGGTTTGCTCGAGTTCGCTCTACTGAACTACTGACCTAGTTTCTCTGAGCGAGCGCGAGAGCGTGCGAGCCAATCAGCGGGAAACACCGCCAGCACTCTCCAATTCCATCCAACCCGCACGGAGCGAGCGAGCGAGCGAGCGAGCTTCACTGCGCTCTCCGCCTCAACCGGAGCCTTCCCCCCCGAGACTACGCTTTTATTTTGGTCGGCGGGTTACCTGTCTTGTCCCCCGTAGATCCGTCACCGCCGCCAGCCGCTGTGTTCCTCACCGACATGGCTGGAGCCGGTACGCCGGGGCCCAGGACGCCGAAGCTGCATGTGGAGCAGGAAGGCGGTCGTGGTTATTCGCAAAGAGGGGGAGAAAGAGGAGAGTTGAAGGCGGAAGAGGAGGGGGGAGGGGGGAGGGCGAGACCTGGTTAATTGATATATTTTTTTCTTTACAACTAGCTGTTTTGGGAGGCGGGCTGAGCGTTAAACGTGCGGGGAGAGGACACGATAGAATCAGGACAGTGGTTGAAATCCGGGGAAACGCGGAAGACGACGCGTTATCTCCTCCTACCATCATCAACACCGCCTTCTCCGCTTGTCTGTTCGCTCACGTTTCTAACCTCGTAAGTCACGCGAGATGTTATGCAAGCTGAGAATAATGCGGTCACGGTTGCGCTGGTGAAGGCGCGGGAGAGGCAACAGAAAGGATGCAGCTCAGGGCATCAGGGACTTTCTCGTGGATCGCTTTTGTGCTTATTTTCTTTTTTTACAATCGAGAATAACTATAAGCAGTTTTGTAAGCACACCGAATCTGAAAAAAAGAGGAAATGTGTATTTAAACCCCAGTGTATCAACAGTGTATGAAGAACTATTTCAATTAAAGAAAACTTGAGTCAAAGCAACATTTTAACCAAGAAACAAGTGTTTACTTTCTCGTTATTTTGACTGAGTTGAATATGGGTGTCAAATTGTGTAAATGAGATTTAACCCCCACCTGAGTACGCAAAAGTATTTAAAAATATTGAGAACGCAAGTGAAATGTTTCACCCAATAAAAAACCCGACAAGACAGTTTGTTATTTTCACTAAGTAACTTAAAATCAAGAAAAGAATATGGGATTATTTTGACTCAAGAAAAAAAACTTTAATTTGACTAGCCACTAGAAATTATGATTTTGTAGCTTTTTTGTTACATATTGTTTATATAGCAATATTGAAAGTGAGCCCTGTTAAATCCTTCAAAAAATGCAAAATACTGCTTCTAAGCATTGATCAATTTTGAGGACATTTTGTACAAACTAAATAAATATGTCCTCTTTCTAACAGCAAAAAGTAGTCATCAGTGTACAGGTTAGACTTTCACCAGTTTAAACTAGTACAATTACTCAAAGAAATTAAACTGCGTTATTACAAAAAAAAGCTGTTATTTTTATTAAAACTAACTGCAAAAATGCAGTGCAGAAGTAGCCGAGTATGGAAGTATGGGTTCTCGCTCTGGACGAGCGAGCTGCGGCCTTAATGAAATGCACCTCCTTAAATCAGAACACAACACCCTTAAGCATCACGTATTTTATAGATAAGTTATTTTATTTAGTTATTGACTACTCGTAGCATTTTCGTATCGTATTGAATCGGAATTAAATTCAGGCTGTTGGGAGTTGTCGTTGTTTTTTGTTGTGCTTTGTTTTGTTTGGTTTTATTCACAGACTCTTTGTCTCCCTCCAGCGGACAAACCCTAGCCCTCCAACTGTTCCTCGAAAAACCAACCCTGCTCCATTTAGGCACCAGCGACATCTAGTGACTACAACCTCAGGCTCGCTATATAGTTCTCCTCTTTTCTGTTTTCAAAGAAATTTCAAAAGCAACTTTTTTAAGCCGGTATAATCGGAATTGTCTTTTAAATTTTATTCAAAACATGACGGCTATCGTTTGTATTTCAAAAAACAACTAGAAAACAGACTAAGTTCAGGTAACGAATCAGAAATAATCGTCACAGTTTTTGTTTGGCAAAGCCGTGTTCTTTAACACACTATAGAGAACACTGTAGTTGGTCCTACACTTAAATCTTGAATTTATACTTAAACTATTTTAATTAAAAAAAACTTTTTAATTATATACGTATTTTTAATTATAAATTCATTGCAGTTTTGATGCTGGTTTGGGGTGTGTGCGTGTGTGTCTGTGTGGAGGGAGGGAGCAGCAGGACCAGGTTCTTCTTGACCTTTGCACAGTTTCTGAAGAACCGCTAGATGTCGTCCTAGTATTAAAAATTTTAGAAAACTCACCGAAGCGTCAATGAATTAACACTAAAAACTCAGGTCCAACAAACTCGTCGAATGGTCAACGTGTCAGTCTTTTGTCACTTTGGGGTACATTAGAAGAACATTAGAAGTCTTCAAAACCCTTTTTTTAAAAGTGTGGCTATTATAAAGTTCTGAGAAAACCTAAATGTACTTGAACTGATGCATAACATTTCTTGGAGGACTTTGAAATGCCATTAGTAGGACCAGATGGAATAAACTCAGTAGTGGCTAGGGAGGAGTACCTAAAAAAGATATGAATGTGTCTCAGGTGCTGAAATCAAAATAATTGCAGTGTTGATAAGCTTTTACATTCTTGGTCATACAATCAGACCTGGAATTTTTCCCCATATAGTTTATACTAAAATATTTTAATATAAATATTTTGTTCTCCCATATATTTAAAAGCCTTCCACAGAAATTTTAAAAAGTCTGTGCAGAAATCCCCAAGATTGCGCATTTGAACATCTCTGTTTTCTTTTATTTAATCGGTGTTTTAGTCGGTATGCTATGCTTTTACTGTCTTACATCTTAAATTATCTGCAATGATTATCTTCTATGGTTAATTATGACTTGTTTCTTTTATTTTTGTAAAGCACTTTGAATTGTAAAGGGATTTGAAATGTGCAATAAAAATAAGTTGCCTTACTAAATGTGTTCCCTAAGTATCAATCAACACACGCGCACACACGCACACGCACACGCACAAACCCACACACACACACACAATGAACATGCTCTATTGGTTTGAATTTGCCATTTTAGTGACCTTTAAATGATGCGTGGCAGAATAAACCTAACTGGCCAATCAAATGTTAGTGTTAAATTGGAGTAGGCATCTGTTGGCTCACATGAATGGTTTGATAGCAGAACTAATAATTCCAACGGAAATAAACAACCAAAATCAATATCGGAATAATATTTGAATAGTTTCTTTATTAAAGGGGTAACTGAGACTCCAGCAGATACTCAAATACCTTACATCACTTACCTGGAGAGGAGTCGACAAAGTGTGAGCTTGTGTGTCCTCGAGAAGAATGCTACTCACAAAAACCACTAGCAACACTGCTATTCAAACCATTGAATATGAATATATAGACGGTCAAACCATTAAACAACTTTATCAACAATGGGTAACATTATTTTCTAAAGCTTTGCTTAATCACAGAGTTATTGAATGATAAAATCTTGAGCTGCTCTGCTCTTGCAGCTTCTCACAGCAACTGTCCTCCTCCTGCACATCTGTGTCGTCGATGATCCTCCTCCTGCACATCTGTGTCGTCGATGATCCTCCTCCTGCAGCTGTCCATCACGCACCTTATGGAGAGCACCAAGCCCCAACAGATTGACGTTTTTCATTATGCTGCAATGGTTTAGAAGAGCAGTGTGTCTGTTGATGGAACATATTTTATTTTCTACAATTGCTGTTTTTTGGACAAATTGTTTACTCTTAAGGCCACCACACACTTATGCTTATAATCTGTGCAAAATGACACAAATGTAAAGCAAAATGGTTCTCAAGTTTACAGATTGGTGCGAAAGAAAAAAATGAAGCACTGCCATGTCTAATGACTAATGAATAAACTAATGAGACTAATGAAAGTGGCTCTTTTGATCTTTTGTACTTGTTGTACACACTTGCGTCAACTCATGACTAGAAATAGTGAAGAAATAGGCTACGGAAGACAATATGGATATTGAAAATCTCATCGTGCTGGTGTTTGACTTTCTAGAGTGGTTTGATAAGCACACAATGATTTTAAAGCAGACTTTCAAGATAAACAGTTTTCAGAGTTGTTTAGGAAAGCTTAAGCAAAAACAAGCAAACATTACTTTACTGCTTGAGTTCAAGCGGTGGAGTTAAGTTTGGTCAGTGAGAGCATTTCCATGCACATTAGCAGTAATGAAGCAGTAATGCTCAATATGCTGAGTAGAGCTATGAAAACACAGGTTTCTGTTGTCTATTTTCTATCAAAAATGGTTTATGAGAAGGCTGATTGGAATGCATATTTTTTGCCAAATTTCTCTTGTCATGTAAAAATTCATGTTCGGATGATAATTATATTTTAAACAATAGACTATTTAAGACATTAGTATGGTGGGGCATAATATATTTTCCCCTCTCCGATATAGCAGAGTGCCTTGTAAAAAAAAGGTATTCTGTGTTTGAAAAGTGAATGTCAAATGTAACTTGAGTAGTATCACTAGAGTTCCGCTGTGCACCATTCAAAAGCATGTAGCATCACTTCATCAACTGGGGTGTGAAGCTTGTGGAAAAGCCCCCCACATACAAGGCGGTGCCGAATTCTGTTACCATAGATCTGTGGTGGCTTTATGCTTGCTTCGTAGGGTTGAGGGTTCAGATATCATCGTGCTGTTCTTAGATTCTCAAGAGTAAACTTATTAATATTTAAAACTGTTGGCCAATAAGAGAGGAGTGATGGAATTTAATTGATGAATATGCCCCACTGAATCAATCATCTGGTCATGAAATAGCTTGATAAAATGGGATTTTTTTTCAAAACAATATTGTGATTTGATTTATTATTTTGTGCAAGAAGTTTGTGTTTGCATGCAATCAACTCACCACATTGTGCACTCAACTTTTGTAGACATCTATATTAGTTTGTCATTTTAGTTTTTTTTTAAAGGAAAAACATTTTCGGAGCAATTTGTTCCCCATCTTCGTGCAAAGATTTACTTGAACCACACTTCAGAATGACCTCAGGGCCCTTTTAGAGCCCTCCGATTTCTTTTTCTTGGAGCCAGAAGAACAAGCATCATTGAAACACAGCCTGAGAGCTAAACTCCACATCATGCAGACCAATGAATTTTTAACTCCTCGATATCTAAATGTTTAAAGCGCCCTGCATTTTTCATCAGTACTGAATAAAAGAAACTTCCAAAAAGATGCTATTCTTAATATTTCAAATCATTTAGCTGACATTATAAATCTGACCTTCTGTCTAACTGAAATAGCTCCTAGTTTGGAATTTCACACCAGGGTTTAGTTGTTGACGCAGAGCTTGACCCATGAACCCTTGAGGAACTGCTTCTCAGGATGAGACTTAGAGACGGACCGGAGAATGAGGTGTTTTGTTACCCTTGCTCATATCAAGGTACCCAGAACCTCCTTTCCTTGTCTTCACCATCAATATTACATGAGTCACAGTTCTTGGCTTGCTTTGGTACAGGTGAGACCATGAATGGAGGGTTTGCAAGAGATTCCAGGTGTCTTCTCCCATTGTTTGCGAGGGAACACCAGAGTTTCCATAATTGATTTCAAAACTTTTGGAAGACACAGTCCATATTAATCTGGTTTGTTTGGTTTCGTGTCCGAAGCAAATGAAAGACTGCACAAGGGCCATAAAAAAGCAAAGTCCCTCCTCTCCTGTTGCTCCTCTCTCCTCCTCCCTTCATCAGCACACCTAGCCGATCTCAGTCCAGCGCAGGAGAGGATGAGCACCAGCTGCTAGTGGATAACCTGCTCTTTAATCCGCGTCAGAAGACTAGTGTTTGAGGGACTTGCGTGAGAGGGAAGGAGAGATGCCACTGGGGGGGTTCGCAGGTCTGAAGGACAAGCTCAGACCAGGGAAGGAGGAGTTGAAGAACAATGTGGGAGACTCTCTGGGGAACCTGCAGAGGTGAGCGCAAAGGCGGCTTATTGTGTGGTTCTTCATAAGGGACATTAGAATTTAGAAATTGGTTGCAAAGATAAAACAGAAACAATTCATATTTGTGTGCAATTTTAATAATATCTGTGTGTATATCTATACAAGATTAAACTTCTATGTAAGTTGTTTATGGACTATATTATCAAAACTGTTTAATTGATAAAAAAATGTAGTTAAACACTTTATCACATAAGTAGTTTTGATGGATTGAAGTTTTATAAACAACAACATTTAACCAATTATTTATTTTAAGAAAGTGTTTTCTAACTGAATACCAGTAAGCTCCACTTCATAAATTACTTTTAAAATAGTTATAAATAGCTAGATAACGATGATGCTGTTTGATGTATAAAAGCCCTTGTATGTATAATTGCACTTTAGTAAAAAGTTAAGAGCACAATATTATCAAAAACAAGACAATGTGTAAGCATCCATCAAAGCAATGCACATTTTCTCTGTGTGATTTTTCTCTGACATTTTTTAAACATTCTTTTTACATTTTTTTATTTTTTATTTTATTTTTATTTTATTTAAACGATTTTTATTTATTTACACTTGACCAATTATTTGTTGTCAATAATAAATAATAATTAACAATATTATAATTTATTATGAGATTCCAAAATGTTTTCTAACTAAAAATCAATAGGCAACTCTTTAAATTTGCTTTAATTTGTTAAGGAAATCTACAAATTAGACTGTAAAAATGTTTGTTTCATTTACAGAAAATGTTCATAAAAAGATTGATATGTGCAGTTATTTCATTTCTTTTATTTAACAGAAACCTGTAAAATAAAGCATGTGATTAAAAAAAAGATTGATTATGTTGATATATGTGTTTTTTACCGTAGTGTGCTGTTTTCAATTGATTTTAATGTGCATTTATGTGCCTATTTAATATTAAACATTAATGTAATAGAAAAACATGGTTACTTGTAGCACTAAAACTGATTTGTATGGAATCTCACTATCAAATCATTGATTTCCAATTAGCATACATCAAAAGTGGGTTGGGCAACTTTCCTGCTAGATGTTTTATGCCGTTAAGTGGTATAAAGCAAAGTTTTTAATTAAAAATTAAAAAAAATAAAGTCAAATAAAAAAGTGAAAATGTATATGTCATTAGATTATTAAAAAAAAATTCGAAAAGCGATTATTTTCGAAACCTCATTATGCCAAAATATATATCTAATATATGTCTAATATAGACCCTCCAAAACATAATATGACTATGTGACTCATTCCTATTTTAATCAGTTACATCTGAAGAGATTACAAGGCTGAAGATATATGTCTCTTAAAGTCTTGCGCAGGAGACGACTGTATAAGTGAGATAATGTAAATAATTTCCTGTCTCTGTGGAATATTGTTTGAAAATCTCAGTGCTTAGTGAGATGCTTGCAAAAATTCTTTAGTTTGCCATCCGTGTGCCATGTTGCCCCTGGAGACACTGATGTCTTGCTCCAGCCTTGGAGAACTCCTACGCACTTTTCACATGTGTGCCCTCGATGAGGGTCTGCAGGTTGTATCTCTTATGACCCTGGAAACGGACGGGCCAATCATTTTGATGTGCCTGGCCATCGCCCGGCGAGGAAAAACCTAGGTTGTAGCATTTACGTATGACATTCCCATAGTCGTCACAGACATATGTCAAGTGATTTAGTGAAGGGGAACATCGCTTGAATAAATTCCTACTTGTGAGATGTGTATGGCTCCAAGCATCACAGATCGTAATATTACAATAGGCAATACAAAAGACATAACTAATCAGCAGTATGCCTTTTCCAAGTGTGCGAAGTGATTCTGCGCCCCCAAGTGGTGGGCGCTACATACATCTCCGTCCCCTATTTGATGAGTATTCTAAAGTGTTACTGTTATTTAAACAAATCATTAAAGGCACATTTGAGTGCAAGAAGGAAATCTTGTTTTGTACTGCAGATACTGTGGATTTTTAGAGCCTGTTTGGTCTCACTTAAATTAATGACAACAAACATTTAAATTTACATAAGGAACCCAACTAGAGTATGTGCTACATGATGAAGTTCAAGACAACCAATTTTACTGTAAAAAATATTTTATGTTGCTTAATAGGTATTAACACCTTTTTCAACTGATTAGTTCAAGTTATCAGAGAGAAAAATACAAATCAATTCAGTCATTGAGGTTGCACGACTACAGCTGAGTAGATCAGCTACTTAGCTTTAGAACTTTTAGAACTTTTTATTGCTTTATTAGCAACCAAATCTCTTCTCCATGTGTGCTAGAACCACTTTTCAAACCTGAGAGACGAAAGATATTGCTCCAAGTAGTAGGATGAGTGAATATTGGTTGAGAGTGAGCGAGAACCAACTATGAACTGAGCACCTTCTTTAAATTGAGACTTCTCTCTGTTAATAGGAACATTGGAAGAATACATTGAATCACAATTGAGACATTTGACAATGAATTTGATTACGTTTTAGATAACGTCAGTTACTTTTTAATGTTAAATTTATTATACTTTTTTTTTGTACTGATAGTCATTTTGAAATATTGTCTTTATTCAATGGTAGAAAGATTGATGGATCTAATGTGGATGAGGACAACCTCGAGCTGACAGAGGATGGACGGCCAGTAGCAGCCCCGAGACACAGCCCACCTCTATTGGATTGTGGCTGCTTTGGTCTTCCCAAACGATATATCATCGCTATTCTCAGTGGACTTGGCTTTTGCATCTCGTTTGGGATCCGCTGCAACCTGGGTGTAGCCATTGTGGAGATGGTGAACAACAACACTGTCTATATAAACGGGACCGCCGTCATGCAGGTGAAACCAGAAAGAAATAAACATATAAATCTTGTGTGTGCTAAATAAAATAAGAGAAATGATAGGGTAAATCTTGAAAGTACTAGGTTTGTTGAAACATTTAATAATAAATAAATAATTTATTAATTAGGTTAATAAAATCTAGTAAAGCATATCCTTCCCTTAACAAAAGACACCTCATTAGATTTTGGTTGGTTAATTGCATTTTTGGTCTGTCTTCCATTGGGACCAACCTCTACAAACTCTCTCTGAAACATAGGAATAGAATCAAGCTGATATAAACCTTTTTTGATCAACTGAAATACTCATATTGTAATTATAATTTTCCATTACACTAAATCTAGAACGAAAGACATAAGAAAAAACTAGACATTGCAGTAAGAAATAAAGAAATAAACCAAAGTAGAAATAGACAAAATGAACTAGCACAGGACAGATAATATCTTATCAATGGGTAAAATCAAGGAAAAACTATGTACAAACGTCAAGGGTGAACTATCTAATTCGATAATGAGAGTGGTGGAGTCAGACACTGGACAGACAGCTGATGATAGTGAAAATTGGAAAAACAAGATGCTTCCCAATAAGTACCAAAATTTACAAGTAAACAAAATCACCAGTCATCTGGCAAAACACAGTTCACATGGCTGGTGAAAACAAAATCAAACAAGACAGGAAAAATATCTGCCATCCAAAATAAATCTGGACACTGGACCAACTAGCTTATTCAAGTGAGCATAGTGTTCTCTAGTGTTGGGAATTAGCCACCAATCATCACATGATACAAAACAAATCACAATGGTGCTTCAAGCAAGAGCTGTAATCAGGCCTAAAAAGATTACCCCAGCCTTGCCTGAAAGACTTTAACCTGACATGAATCGGATTTAATTAATTGTCTAATTTATGAGCACGGACCGACCCATGTGTTTTCAAATGAATGCATGCAAACATAAGAATTAGCCGTTTAACTCATATAATTAAATTATTAAACACTAACAAACACAAAAGGCATAGGCCACTTGAAAGTCAAATGAAATAGTAATTTAACTTCATCAGCTCTAAATCAAGCATCAGGGTTCTGCTACCATAAATAAAACGGATAGACCAAAACAAAAACAAACACAAAAAAACACTTGTTTCTGGGGAATAAATAAAGAGAGAGTTAAGCTGGAGGAATGAAAAATGGTTGCAGTTATAATACATTTCAATATTGTGAAATTATACATTTATGATACACTTATGAAACATTTTCTATAATTTTTTAAAATGTGAAATAGTTTAAGAACATCTAATGTGTTGTTGAAATTCTATTTATAGAATAGACAAGACACCTCATTTGACTTTTCGGATGATTTATCATATTTTTTCAGAAATTTATCAGTGTTTTTCGGTAGTTGGCTTTTGCTCAATTTCCTGTTATGAGATTACGAGAGTAAGACATGACTCATGTATAAATTCACAAGGCCATTTTAATATGTGAACCTTTAACATTTTATCCTGTCTCTATTCTGTTTTTTCTGTATATCTTACACTAAAGTAATAATCCTCTAACACTTTTATTGTTTAGCCGGCTGAGTTTAATTGGGATCCAGAGACAGTGGGTCTGATACATGGGTCATTTTTCTGGGGCTACATTGTGACTCAGATCCCAGGAGGCTTCATCTCCAACAAGCTAGCGGCTAACAGGTGAGTTCATCAAAACCCTACGTACCTCCATAGATTACTCCAATACATTGACCATTCAAATTCAGAAGGGTTCTTTCAGGAATGCAGGTGCACTGACCAGGGCTGCGAGGGTTAATTTTGTGCCGCATGTTGATTAGAGGACTGATAGCGCTCTTGTAATAAAAGCCTCACAGGAAAGGAGGACACGTGGCTGACAGAGTTAATAATGAAAGATCCAGCAGAAGATCTGTGGCTGAAACACCAGCCACTGGAATATTACAAGTGTCACTTACACACTGTTTTGGAAAAAAAGAGAGGCAGATGAATGGATTAAATTGAGATAAAGGAATGAACAAACCCAAAAGGACTCTGTATGATGATGAGATGGAGCCAGGTGCTCAGTAACCATTATTATAACAATTAACGCAACTTCAAAGGTTATAAATGAGTTGTATTGTAAATTTGGTCATCCCAAACAAAACAAAACAAAATAATTCGAGAGACTTGACCAATAAAAGACACATATTAAAAAAAAATTACATTAATGATACATAATGATTACATTAATGATATCTAGGAGTCAGCATAACTGGTTAATTTATCCTGATAACATTAACTAAATACAATTCTGAATTTTAGTTGACACAGAGTTATTTTACTAACTATTGACAGCGAAAGAATACAATATTTCACTAAACCCTCTACAGCAACAAGAATATTTACCCTAGCAACCAAATTTACAGGTCTCTATCTAAGCCTAGGTAGTTAGTAAATTCATGACAGTTGGTTTATAATACAAAGGAAATTTTATTAAATGGTAACGCTAACCCTTCTTAAACACCAAATTGTTTATGCCAGCGACCAACTTTTAAGATAATTATAGCTCAGCTTAGAAAATAGTAAAGACAGGGTGTTGGATTACATTATTCATAATGGTAAATGCAGCATTATAGAATTATAGCAACCACACTGTTTATCCTAGCAACCAAATTTGCAGTTTTCAATTTCAGGAAAATAGTTAGTACATGGGGGTTGGTTCATATAATGCATATTGACAACAAAAAACATTCCATATCACTAACCCCTCCGTAGCAACCAGATTGCTTATGCTAACAAACAAATTAGCATTTTTCCATCACAGATCACAAACTCATCTGCTGAAAAGACATAGAAGTTGGTTTATAGAACTTCAAATGAGAAGAGAAACATTATGGGATATCACTGACTCTTCCATAGCAACCAGACTGCTGTATTAGCAACTAAAATTAGCAGGTCTATGTCTGAGAAGCTTAATGACTTTAACATTTTAATGATTTTGAAACCATGCAAGCATCATGATAACATTTACCACCATGTTGGCACCATGCTAACATTCAAGTAAAAAATATTTCAAGCTACCATTATGCAGCTATAGTTGAAAGAAAATGTAAATAAATTTGTAGCCATTACCATATTTCTTCATGAATTTTTCAACATTATTATAACTTGAAACTATTTGAAACTTGAAATCAACTGTCTAAAGTGTAAAAAAAAACATTGCAAGAATAGTGCCAGCTAGCAATAGTGCCCGAATGAGAAGGCAAGACATTTCGGTAAAAGTTAAAGATTTTATTTTTAACCAGCCAAGTTTTAATTTTGATTGAAACATTTGACCCCCTGCTAATTTGTGTTTGAGTTTTTAGATAAAATTTTGTTGCCGAGTACCTGTATTTGTTGAGTACCTGTCGAGAACCTGTATAAATACATTTTTGTTATTTTAATGTAAATGTAAAATTGAATGTAGTTTGCCTCTGACTAAACCTAGCCAATGAATGAACCAACTAATGGTAGGATGTGTCTGAATTGTATCTCAGGGTGTTTGGGGCAGCCATTTTCTTGACATCAGTGCTAAACATGTTCATTCCATCAGCGGCCAGGGTTCACTACGGTTGTGTCATGTTTGTACGAATCTTACAAGGACTTGTGGAGGTGAGTATGCATCACTAAACTTCACCTTCAGATACCAGTTCAGAAAATGTTTTTTCTTTTCATTTACATAGCTAAATATCATATTTATGAGACTTGACTGTTGAAATTACTGTCAACTGTCTATCAATGTCACATAATTTAACTTTTTCAGTAGAACCAAAAGATGAAGATAAAAGTCTGCTTTCTTTTTGCAAAAAAACAAGGGTGCTGTAGGGATCGATCTGTTCTCTTGCGTGGTCCTTAGAACACACAAAAGTTCTGTTATATTTGCCTTCTTCCTGATTTTTTCGTGTTGTCACACTTTTAGGGTTTCAATCTGTTGCTTTTATAGTAGTCGAAATATCTGTATGTAAACCTGTAAAGCTCTGTTACATTTGAGCAGTGTGTGCAACTTTCTCAGAGTGTGTCAGGATGACCGTGGAACACATTCATCTCACTTGCGTATAGAGAATGAGCAATCTATTCCAGTAGATACAGAAGAAGGAATATTTCGACTAAAACAGTTTTGTGCTTACATTACAAAGATTTGATATAGATGGTCCTGTTCCTTTATTGAGGAAGTCAAACTCAAGTCAGATCTAATGCTTTTCTTTAGAAAGTTTTTGGGGTTGAAGGAAAACAATTTTCAAAAACGACATTCTACACCTTTTTAAGAAAGTACAGTATATAATTTTAGTGGGGCATGTACAAATGTGGACTAGTTGACTAGTGGACAAGGCCCATGTCACTCACAGTGTGTTCATGGAGAGGTTTCCCACACCTCGCTGATGATGAATTTCCATTCTTCAGTTACCAAAAACCTAAAACAGAGCCCACCGGATAGCTTGAATCCTTAACGCACTGAATGTGTTTGTAGACCTACTGTTAGCTTTCATAAATACAATAAAATGCTGCTGCATGTCAGTTCATTTCTGTCAGTAAACTGTCAAAAACTAGTTGAGACTGATGGTCTGTTCGTCCAATCAACTACAAAAAGCTTTGCTCATGGTAAATCCTACGGTCATAGACCACCATAGAAGCTGCAGCCACAGGAAGTCAGGTTAAGCATTTCTATCCACTAAAAGAAAAACATCCATAAAAAATGCCATTTCATGCATTGTAAAGAAAGTACATTTTAACATTTTAGTGGGGAATAGCAGATTTATACTGGGGTTAGTGCAAATGTGGACTAGCAATGCTAGTCGCTCCATGATTAGCATTTTATCTAAATATATAAAAAAATATATTTCAACTATTCAAGTCCTCCTCTAGCGGTGCAAGCGGTAAAGTTCAGCTTCCGAGTTGATTATTTTGAAATGAGTTTGTCCCACAGTTCAGCAGATGGCACAGAGTCGTTAGTGCTGGATTTTTTTTTTATTCATTCTGTACAAAGCGTCCTTTTAAAATTGGTTCCATCGTGGTCATCAGATGCATGATGTACAATAAATAGAAAGCGTGTATCCAGTAGTTCCAGTCATTGGCTGATGACACATGCAGAGCTGAGTTCTATGCCTTGCTTGTCATGTTGACAAAAAAATACTATTTTTTTTTTTAAATGAAAACTATAAGCGTTATACTAATACGACGGTGTCGACAGGGTGTCACATATCCAGCCTGCCATGGGATGTGGAGCAAGTGGGCTCCTCCACTAGAGCGAAGTCGACTGGCCACTACATCCTTCTGTGGTAAGCTGGTCTTAAGATGTGTTCACTGAAAAGTCTGGAAGATGTTTTTTAGCAAACATTCAAGGAAATGTATTTAGTTTTTTTTATTTTAGGCTTTGTATGTATTGTTGATTGCCCCTGTTTTGTTCATCTACTCTTTGGTGTTTTATATTGTTTGGGGTCCTGGAAAGGTGGCACATATAAAATGTATATTTTATTAGTATTATTAAAATTATTAATAAATAATTTGTTAACATCGCTACTTTCCTAGGGTAAAATCAGTGGCCTACCTAAAATGTTGGCAAAGTCAATAAATAATTTAAATTCACCTTTGTGCTTTTAACTCAAGTAGTTTACCTAGAGATCATCTCAGCTGATCACCTGAAGTGCACACACACAACCGCACTCACTCACTCACTCACTCACTCACTCACTCACTCACTCACTCACTCACTCACTCACTCACTCACTCACTCACTCACTCACTCACTCACTCACTCACTCACTCACTCACTCCCTCCCTCCCTCCCTCCCTCACTCACTCCCTCACTCCCTCCCTCACCCCCTCCCTCCCTCCCTCACCCCCTCCCTCCCTCACCCCCCTCCCTCCCTCACCCCCTCCCTCACTCTCTCTCTCCCTCCCTCCCTCCCTCACTCACTCACTCACTCACTCACTCACTCACTCACTCACTCACTCACTCACTCACTCACACATATGTGTATACCTTATATGAATTAATTAATTATCAAGTATTGTCATTTTAACTAAACGTTATGTCGTTATGCAAATACTGTTTTATATTTCCTACCCAGGCAGAAATAAGAATACTTTATCTTAAACATGTTTAACATCCACTTTGGAAAACCGTTCCTATGTCTGTGCCAGAGACGTGTTGATATCGTACTGAAATCCTTTTAGTTCTGAATAAATAAACATTAATGTCACCAACACGCAGAAAAGCTCACACAGCCACACCTTCTGTGTTCAAAAAAGATTTCTCCTTTTGACACAAATGAAGAATCAACATGCAGAAGCTTCCTCAAGAATCCTTTTCGATGGCAGAAATAAATACTTTAAAACTCTTTTTCATCAAAACCCCATTTCCTCCAGATGGCAGTCTGTCCTTCAGGTAGAGCCACATCTGACTCCTTCCGATGTTTATTTCACCAAGTTAGCTGGAAGGCTTGAATTTCTTCAACACTTACTGTTTACAATACTCCTGTGTATGTAATTATTATATAACTAGTAAATTTCATTTATTAGAATTAAAGGCCAAATCTAAAGCAACCATCTTACTATAAGCAGAAGCATTCAAACCTTCCTCACTTTGTTCTAGCAGTTATGAGAATGCTCACCACAACAGCTACAAATTACTGAACAGTCATCCAAGGAGATTTTGACATGTTAATTAATCCCCTCGCTGATAAATTAA
This sequence comes from Danionella dracula, assembly GCA_900490495.1. Classification (NCBI taxonomy): domain Eukaryota; kingdom Metazoa; phylum Chordata; class Actinopteri; order Cypriniformes; family Danionidae; genus Danionella; species Danionella dracula. The sequence goes on from UELW01000056.1 coordinate 6,349,678, forward strand.
CTTTCTTAATTATGGTTGCGTGTGTTTTTTTTTTGACAGGATCTTACGCGGGAGCTGTGATAGCCATGCCACTGGCTGGAATATTAGTCCAGTATGTGGGCTGGCCCTCTGTCTTTTACATCTATGGTTGGTTTAAAATATTAATTTGGAATGATTTATATACTCAATATGTATCTAATGATTAAGACGAATATGCTATCATATAATCATTTTACAATCTTCTTAAGTTTTGTTCCCCTATTTGTGTCAGCTGTACACTGAATGGTGTGTATTATTGAAGTTTTTTCCCATTTCCAGGTGTTTTTGGCATTATATGGTATATTTTCTGGCTGTTGTTGGCATATAACAGTCCAGCGCTGCATCCCACCATCAGTGACGAAGAAAGATTATACATAGAGACCTCTATCGGAGCAAATTTGACGAGTACAACAGAGGTAGGTCATTTGTGATATTTTCTTTTCTACAAATAATATAAAACAGACACGCAAATAGAAAACCCCTCAGTTTTAATTCTGGTGCTGTGATGAATTAGTTGAACATTTTTTTAAGTTAATTTAATTTGTTTACTCCTGACTATTGACCATGTTGGAGAAGGCCTACGTGATGTATGGAAGATTGCACTGTAAAATATTTCAGTGAAAATTAAGTTCAGGCAACTGTTAATTGACAGCCTGTTTGTTTCAAAATCAATTCTGCAAACTCGTTAACTGCATTTCATACAGTAAATTCCAATAATTGGATTATAGGTTTTTATTTACTGTAATCTTTTTTCTGTTAATTTACAGTACAAATTCCATGTAATAATTTTTTCTACTGAAATATTTTTTTACAGTGTAGCAATAGCATCTAGAATCATTTTAATATTGATAATAACTAACAAAAAATGTCTTACTTTCTTTAAATGTAGTCAATTTAATTTTTTGCTTTATATTACTGAAATGTTCAGCATTACATTAAGTTTTATTATTGAAGAGATTTGAGGTGGGGGATGGTCTTTTGTACTTTAGAAAAATGTTGTCCTCAAACATATTTGTTGATAGAGACAAAAAAGAAGATGATGAATTTAAATTATAATATGAACGTTATCAGATAACAGAAGCTTTTACTTTGTAATGGAATAAATACTGTACATCCACCCATCCATTCATTCATCCACCTATTCATCCATCCATTAACCCATTCGTCCACGCATTTATCCATCCACCCATCTCTATATCCCACAGTATAAGCAATCTCACAACTCGTTTTTATTAAAAAAAATTATTAAATGGGTTAAAAACTCTTAACCCAAATTTGTTTTATTTAATTCGCCTAAACCAGTTTCTTTTTAATTCTCATTAGAGCTTCTCTCTTGCTTAGACTCCATCTATCTCCATTAATGCCTTCAACTTCTGCCTCAACATTGTTTATGTAATATCAGTTGTGAAGGTTAGAACCCAAATGCAGGAGAAAGGATGAATCTTTAGCCTTTTATTAATTACCATAAAAAACAAGCCCACAGAAATAAGGCAAAACATAAAACATCTAAAGTATGTGAAAGCACCTTTTTTAACTGAACTAAACAAATAACAAACTAGACATGCATAATCAGATTTCATAACTCACAGAACTTGAAATTAACATACAAACTGAAATGAAGAGAATCTTTTTCTGCATACAATAACGAAGCTGTGAGTCGAAGAGTGAAAATGGGAAACTTAGAAAAGGGAAAAATCAAGACTGAACTAACATTTAAAAGGGAAGTCTACTTCTGATAAAATAATGAAGCATGAATGCACATGATAAAAAGACAGAGACGTTAGCGTGGGATATAAAGAGTGGTCGGACAGTTTGATACTGCTTTCCGACCATCACATGGTTCTCACATGGTTCAAGAAGAACTAAATAGTTCCTAACAAGTCTACTGTGTCCTTGCACTCCATAGGTTTTCAATAAGACATGATTCGATTGAATTTAGTAAAATTATCTTATTTTACACTATGTATCTCCTAGCTGCTTGGAGTCCAGTTGCACAGGCATCTTCTTATAAAATGTAAAACAAAGTGTCATTATTAAACTCCCTGAGGAGGGATTTAAAGCGCTTTCATTGTTAACTTGACACTTGATGCGTTACAAATAAACGGAATCCAGATCCATTATTAGTGTTGAACTATGAGAGCTCTCCATGACATGGTTGACTAGTTATTTGCTAATGTTTCCATAGCAACTAGCGGAACTATTATCAGACAAAAACAAATACAGAGGTGAAGATAAAATGATGAGAAAAGATTTTCACCAGTTATGTGAACCAGCAATGCCATATTACTGCTGAAAACAATCATCACTAATGCACTAAAGACAAATTAAAACTGTGTAAGGAACCCTAAGCTCCACCAAAAACTAAAAGGCCTCAGGCAGTACCAAAGAAAGACACTAACAACTAGATTTATATGTTCAGATATGTACTGAATGAGCCAAACAGATAAACTGTTGCATTTTTCTTTTAGAAATTCAAAACACCTTGGCGTGAATTCTTCACATCTATGCCAGTCTATGCCATCATTGTCGCAAACTTCTGCAGGAGCTGGACCTTTTACCTTCTACTCATTAGCCAGCCAGCTTACTTTGAAGAAGTGTTTGGCTTCCCGATCAGCAAGGTATACAATGCTTTGCGACTACTTTACTTTTTTACTACTTTAAAAACGCTGATCATGTGGTATCCTTTCAGGTGGGCATTTTGTCAGCAGTGCCGCACATGGTGATGACGATCATTGTGCCAATAGGAGGCCAACTAGCTGATTTACTCAGGAGTCGGAAAATCCTCTCCACCACAACTGTGCGAAAAATCATGAACTGTGGAGGTACACAAAGAGAGCCAAAAGATAATTTGTCCCTTTAAGTTAAAGTACTTCTATTGTAATTTTGAAAGGTTCCTTATTTGATTTTGGAGGTCTCAAACAACAAGTTTACATGCATGCAAGGTCAAAAATACTTTTTTTTTAATATCTATTCAATTTTACCGGATTTGATCCCATTTCCTAAAGGATTCATTTAGTGTCTTGTTCGTAATAAACCCCTCCTCTACGTGAAGCAACCAGGACAGCTTATGAATAAAGTCTATCTGTCCCGGTTTTGACCACGTTTAGAGAAATTGCATTGACAGAAATGACAAGCAATAAACACCGTACAATCAACACAACATCAAACTGCTTGTGATTACATAAAGAGTCGAGGTTTGAGCCGAGCACACCAGAGATGCTTGAGGCTCATCGTGAGAGTACTTAATCGTGAGAGTCCCCGGTGTGTAATACAAAAGTCGTTGCAAAATTCTTGGATTTAACAATGATTTTTTTGTGTGTCTTGACTAAAACTTAGATTAGTCGTATGTAAAGAAAGTTAGAGGCTCGTCCAAGAATTTAACTATGAACAATGCCTGTGAATTATTTTTAAAGATTATTGTCAGATGTGCAATCAACCAACTGTACGAAAAATGGGTAATGATCATCTGTCAATTTATCATCAGTGTAACACATAGGTAAAAACCCAGTCATGAACTGAAAGAAATAGCTGTGTAAGAGGCTTAAGACCAGGTGAGAAACATTGAAACTCAAAGGTGATACTGAAAAAGAATTTTTTTTGTCATGGCAAGTTTGAGCACAGCAACAAAACACAAGAAGTTATCGTGAATCATCACGGTCTCTCCCAGACACAGATTTCAAAGCTGACTGGGCTTTCAAGATGTGCTGTTCAAGCTCTTTTAGATGAGCAAAAAAGAAACCAGCAACATTGAGATTGTCCAAGAAATCTCAGTGAAAGAAACATCAAACTTATTAGCCATGAAAATTGAAAGTTGATGGAGAAATAAAACACACAGGGTTCAGGTGACATTTCAGGGCTTCAATTTGAAACAAAGCCTAGTAGTTACACCTCGTGTCATTTTTCTCATTCTCAGGATTTGGGATGGAGGCAACCTTGCTGCTGGTGGTCGGGTTCTCACACACGCGTGCAGTGGCCATCTCGTTCCTCATCCTGGCTGTGGGCTTCAGTGGATTTGCAATATCAGGTGAAACATGAGACAAGCGTTTGTGGTTAGATTGTTAGTCACATTATTCTTTAACCCTTTAGTTTTTGCCATTTCATATTTTAAAAGAAAAGTGAAAGAGTTCAGACGGAAATTCCTCTCAAGTGCCACCTTAAACATTCTTAATGCATTTTTTTTTACAGATTGTGGGTAGATTCGGTTATTTTACTAACTAACTTAATAAGTCCTCAAAATTAGCAATGACATATGCAATAAAAGAGACCAATATGTATTATGTCTATATTGTGATGGCCTCGCCTCTTCAATTAAATTTGTGTTTCAAAAAAGTAAACCACTAGGTATTCTTTGTATGAGACCTGTTTTATATTCCCTTGCATACTTAATATTGCTATTTATTTATGTAAAATATACTTGGCTAATCAGTAGAATACTCTATTACAAAAATATTTGACAGCTACAACCCTAGTTTAAAATAATACATAATAATTGTATAAAGATACTTCATACTTCTTACTTGGACAAAAAAGTTTTACCAACTTAAAAGTACAGAATAAGATACTAAAGTCGAAGTTGTAGTGGAAGTTGAGTTCTGTGAGGGAGACTGGACGAGATGAACTGAGGGGAGAAGTGTTGCAAAAAAAAACCCCCAAAACAACAGAAGTTGCTCAGATTGCACAGATGTCCAATAGTTTCGATATTGTCACCTTGAGAAAGGGAAAGGATTCAGTTGGGCAGGGTTGATTTCTGACATTGTTATTCCAAGTCCTCTTTTCATATAAAAGATTATTTTACAATGTTATTTGGAAATAAAAATCCCAGTCTGTAAACAACAGTAAAGCTGCTTAAAGTTGAGTATGTGGTTCCACAATCAGTGATGGTTTGGGGAGTCAAGCCATCTGCTGCTTGTCCAATACTTTTAACCTCTTCGAATGTGAATATGTAAAAGTTTCTGAGAAAAATCTCAGCTATCTGATGTAAAAAATAGTTATAATTATTTGTAGTTGTTTTTTTATTTACATTTTTAAGTTAGAAAACCTGATGTTTTGTTTTTTTATTTAAATTATTCTTTGTTTTAAAACTGATATCTCTCTATTTCACAAATAAACTGAAAAGTAATTCCATCCACATCAGTTAATGTGAATAAGACTACTAAAAATCTTGCTTTCTTCTCCTCTTGGTGTGATGTGCTGCCATGTTTCTGTTTAGAGGAGTGAAATTTCTTCACATTGTATCATACAATGTCTTGCTACCATTTGATTGAATGACAAATGTCCAAGTTAATCTGTAATTGGCTTTGTACAGCTGCCGGATAGTTCTTTTGGAGATTAAGATTTTAAATTATTGCAGAATTTCCAGAACAAGATGCTTTTATTAACTCAAATGTTTGCCTGTTATCCATGACAGGATTCAATGTAAACCATTTGGACATAGCTCCTCGGTATGCCAGTATTCTTATGGGCATTTCAAATGGAGTGGGCACTCTCTCTGGGATGGTTTGCCCCCTAATTGTTGGAGCACTCACCAAACACAAGGTAATTTATCATTTTTACAGTTTCTTTATGCCACGTCTTTTGGTCAAACATGCTAAATTAAACATTCAACTTCTAAATGAATAGTTTTCCCTTTTCCTATTATTTTGTGAAAAGTTTTCAAACCTTGAACATTTTGTGATAATCCAACATCTTCTTTGGTTTTGCAGACACGACTGGAGTGGCAACATGTCTTTGTGATTGCATCTATGGTCCATTACACTGGAGTGATCTTCTACGCCATCTTTGCCTCTGGTGAGAAGCAGGACTGGGCAGACCCTGAGAACACCAGTGATGAGAAATGTGGCATCATTGGGGAAGATGAGCTGGCAGACGAGACTGAGCCCAGCAGTGATAGCGCACTAGCAACCAGACAGAAGAGCTACGGAACCACAGACAACTCATCAGGACGCAAAGAAGGATGGAAGAAGAAGAGAGGGGTGACCATGCAGGCAGACGAAGATCACGGTCCAAATCATTATGAAAATGGAGAATATAATAACCAGTATCAATGACATTTCACATCATGTCTTATCATGACAGTATCAATGACAAATCTGGGTGACGAGTTGTCGGACTCTACATTTAAGTACCTACTGAAATAATCCAACTTGGGGCTCCAGCATTCCACACAGAAGTACATTTGAGTAGATAAGAGTACTTTTAATGGCTTCCTCTGATTTTATTTGCACAAGGATGAGAATGATATTTGATGTGCTTTCCAAACAGATTGATCTGATAGAGATTTTTAGCTAAAGGCAGAATCGATGTACAGTACAGTAATAAAGGGTATTTAATGCAGATTTAAAGTGTTTTGACAGTCACATTTTTAAAAGAAAATGTAACACACTTTTATTTAAGAATAATACATGGGGACACTACAGAGTTGCAGTGTGAAGCGCTGCTCTCTCTCTATTAAAGGTTCCTGGTTCAGTCCCTACAGGAAAATTGTATTTGATTCCTCTGGGTCCTACAGTTCCTCCCAGTCGCAAACAGGCTTCACATGGAAAGAAGACTTTGAATTGACCACGGGAGAAAACGATAGATGAATGTGGCCCTGCTATGTCCAGGATGTACCCTCCCACACTTAAAAAAAAGACAACAAAAAAACAACTACAACAACTCTTGTAGCATTTTGCTATTTAATATTATATGGATTCGATTATGTTTAGAAGATTCCTTGAAATGAAAATTCTTTACACATGCATCTCCTGCATGCAGATGTAGAACCCTCTCCTGAATGCTAGATTGCATTTAGTGAACAACAGAGAAGTTCCTGGCAACAGACTGAGACTTTTCTTCATAAACTTGTTTCATTGCATTCACCGGTAAAGAAAAAAAAACATCTCTTCATATTGTGTCGTGCCCCAAAGCAACAACATGAAGAGAGTTGCGTTAGAAGATGCCATGTGTCCTGTGTGTCCTCTTAAGGTCATCACACATTTAGACTAATTTCCAGTTCGAAGTTACACATGCTTTGAGACATAACAACGGGTTCTTATGCGAGCACACAAAATTTCAGCTTTGCTATGTCACCTTGCCTTTTCACGAAGCTAAATTGCACAGTTGACTATTAAAAGTGGGCTCACTTGATAACATGCTTAGAGTGCTGTTGAGACATAAAAGAGGAGCTGGCTGGCACTGGATGCACGCTCTGCATATGGCAGGTAACAGCGAAGAAATATAATAACATGAAGTAGAGCCAAAGAAGAAATTGTGGAAGAGTACAATGTGGACACTAAGAATCTCGTAGTATTGGTGTCCATCAAGCGTAGTTTACCAAACCAAACAAAATGTATAACAATTCTGGGAAAAAAAGTCCTCTGTCAGTAAAAGTCCTATAGTAAATATGAATGTATTTAGTTCAGCTATTGCCTCAAAAATGATTTGGATGACAAATCTTAAGCTATTTTTCCATGACGTACACACACATCACCCTGTCACCAACTAGATGCTTAAACCCAGAAAAACATACTACTCCCTCAAAACAGGGGAAAACCCCAGTTGCATAATATCATGAAGATGTTTTGCACTGTAAGGGAAAAGTAGTTTGATACCAACCCTTTATGATTGATTTGGAGTGTCAGACTGGGTCTATATACTAACTGTAAATCGATTAATAATTTGAGGATCTTTATGAAAATCACGGAAAACTAAGTGCATATATATAAGTGCGGGCGAACTGACAGATGGACAGACAGAAACAGACAGATAGATAGATAGACAGATTTTTGACATTGCATGTGGTTAAATCTTGTATAAGTGTGAAACTAAAATGTAACCTAATATATACAGAATGTCTTTTTAAGTATTTTTTATGTATTTTTATACAAAATTCCTTTAAAGCGTAACAAAAAATAATTTCAGGACTAAGTGCAAAAAGATAATAAAGAGACGTTTCAATAATGCATAATGGATTTACAAGTGACTGAGAAAAAATCCCTCCAAACAAGAGCTACAATTTTTATGCAGTTTTATCCCCTTGCTTTTCTTTATTTTCTGCAATGTTTAAGCTGAACACAGACACTAACAATGCCTAGTAATAGTAAGATTAAAATTCAACATCACCACTAAGCTAAGCTCTTTTTAAAAACCTAAAATTTAATGTCATTCTGAAAAAACTTTATATTAACTTTAAAGCTTACACAACTTCAAGGATAATCAATGAAACATCCAATTATAGAATAATCAATGATAAACTCAATTTTTTGAATGTTGTCAGGCTTGTGAAACATGGTCATACATTATTAAAATATAACCTGCTGTTTTTGAGTGTATAGTTCTTCTCACAATAATTAAACGTGTTTTTGCAATCTTAATAAACTATTGTCTGAGAGTGATCACGAGTAAGAGATCCTTGAAAAATACAATACTGCATGTCAAACATTTGATCTCATAATTCTGTGTACATGCAGTTTAGTGGCAGAGCTCTGGTGTAATGTACATTTATTGCATCTCTGTGTGTTGGAATCCGGAAACAGCTGCATTTTGAAAAAGAATGTACATTTAGTTTAATTCATGGAATCAACATTTAAGATCAAAATACTTACGTTGCAAAAGAATATCATAAAGCAATGTGCCTGAATTTGCCTTTTTGCATAAAATCTGATGTTTGTTTGTGCACTTTACCATTGCATCACTGTGACCAGTGTCTATTGAAATATTTGTTTGGTGAAGATTAAAATGTTTTAAATAGATAATTTTATACTCTGGTTGATTTTTATTTTATTTAAATAGCAGCTGGAAAGTAATTATCCTATTCTGTTGTTATTGAGATGATCATACAAAAGTATTCGCTTAACTGCTTTGACTCAAACATGAATGTTGGATGCTTTTCCACCCTTTGCAGCTATAACATGTAACTCTTCTGGGAAGGCTGTCCACAAGGTTAAGAAGTGCATTAATGGGAATTTTTGACCATTGTTCTAGACGCACATTTGTGAGGTCAAACACTGATGTTGGACATGAAGACCTGGATCCTGAACTCCACACCATAACTCCTCCTCCACCAAACTTTACATTTAGCACAACACAATTTCTTCCTGGCAATCACCCAACACACTCTTTCATCAGACTGCCAAATGTAGAAGTTTTATTCGTCACTTCAGAGAAAGTGATGCTGCTCTTGAGTCCCTTTGCGGTCTGTATGTCCTTGGCTGTCCTGCAGACCCTACTGGACCTATCAGCGAGAGACCAGGAAGAAGCTAGGAAAGGCTCAGCACAACAGGTTGATTCCAGACAGCACTGTGTTTATTTAGAAAGTTGCCACCATATTTACAGTACAAACCAAATGAAGATTAAAAAAAATGATATTAAGCACACTATAGTGGTGCCTAATATCCACTAAGAGGCTAAGTGGTGGGAATGAAATCTGGGAAAATATGTTATTTTCTTTAATGTCACGAAAATAAAAAAACTAATCTAAGGTGAACATTCAGAGAATGTAACGATCAAATGCATAAAAATAACATTAAAAAGAAAGTGAGCGTCCGCACTCACTCACCCTCTTACTATTCATTATTCCAAACAGGAAATGCCATCAAGTAAATATCTACCAGCGTGACCATGTGACCCTGTTACACAAAAAAAATATCTAACACACAAAAACAAATGTAATCGGTGTCTGCACTTACACACACACACACACACACACACGCGCGCACACGCACGCACACACACTGAAAATGACTAAAGAAAAAAATGCTCTCAGCAGCAAAACACTTGTTACACACTTAGAGGGGCAAACCAAACATCTCATAGCCAAGCACAGTAACTCATTCCACCCCACCCACTCCCTGCCCCTCTTGACTGACACCATCACACCTCTTTTATATACACTTTTCCTAAGTAAACTCGTATGTAAAATTAAAGTAAACATTTTTGTTAATATCATTACTTTCATACAATTTTGAAATGTAATTTAATGTATTACTTAATGTACTACTAGTTGTTAGGCTCTGCAGAAAGTTGGAGAAAATTGCATTACAGGATTTGTTGTGCAAGTTGCATCTTATCACGTGTCAGTGCTGGAATTCACTAAGCTCACGAGAGCAACTTTTTCTTTCACCAATAGTTCAAAAAATAGTCGGCATGCTTACTGTAGGTCCCTGATTGTATAAACCTGGGGCTAATGAAGTGATAAGAACACCTAATTCCGATTAACTGGATGTAGTGTATTGGAGTGTATCAACCGTGTTAGACCTTCTGTTTAAATAACATTTTGCACTGTTAATGAGTCAAGAAGGGAACAAAAGAAACTGAAGATGGGAGGGAGACTCAAATCTCACCAAGGGTTTTTTCATTGTTAAGAGGATGTTTTTGCTGGGAAGTGTAAATTGGTTCTCTGTCTTTGTTGGGAATGAGTAGAACACTCCTGCTTTCTGTCATGTGGGAGTATAAACATCCTTCACATTATCACTCTTCTTAAAACACGCATACATTCACAGTGACATTTACTCCACAAATTAGCCTGACCACCCAAGGGTTTGGGAACTATGGTATCCAGTAACATTATATATATATATATATATATATATACATATATATACAGTGGTGTGAAAAACTATTTGCCCCCTTCCTGACTTTTTATTCTTTTGCATGTTTGTCACACAAAATGTTTCTGATCATTGAACACATTTTAATATTAGTGAAAGATAACACAAGTAAACACAAAATGCAGTTTTTAAATGAATGTTTTTATTATTTAGGGAGAAAAAAAATCCAAACCCACATAGCCCTGTGTGAAAAAGTAATTGGCCCTTCACCTAATAACTGGTTGGGCCACCCTTAGCAGCAATAACTGCAATCAAACGTTTGCGATAACTTGCAACAAGTCTTTTACAGCGCTCTGGAGGAATTTTGGCCCACTCATCTTTGCAGAATTGTTGTAATTCAGCTTTATTTGAGGGTTTTCTAGCATGAACCGCCTTCTTAAGGTCATGCCACAGCATCTCAATGGGATTAAGGTCAGGACTTTGACTAGGCCACTCCAAAGTCTTCATTTTGTTTTTTTTTCAGCCATTCAGAGGTGGATTTGCTGGTGTGTTTTGGGTCATTGTCCTGCTGCAGCAACCAAGATCGCTTTAGCTTAAGTTGACGAACAGATGGCCGGACATTCTCCTTCAGCATTTTTTGGTAGACAGTAGAATTCATGCTTCCATCTATCACAGCAAGCCTTCCAGGTCCTGAAGCAGCAAAACAACCCCAGACCATCACACTACCACCACCATATTTTACTGTTGGTATGATGTTCTTTTTGTGAAACGCTGTGTTACTTTTACGCCAGATGTAAAGGGACACGCACCTTCCAAAAAGTTCAACTTTTGTCTCGTCAGTCCACAAGATATTTTCCCAAAAGTCTTGGCAGTCATCGAGATGTTTTTTAGCAAAATTAAGACGAGCCTTAATGTTCTTTTTGCTTAATAGTGGTTTGCGTCTTGGAACTCTGCCATGCAGGCCGTTTTTGCCCAGTCTCTTTCTTATGGTGGAGTCATGAACACTGACCTTAATTGAGGTAAGTGAGGCCTGCAGTTCTTTGGATGTTGCCCTGGGATCTTTTGTGACCTCTCGGATGACTTGTCTCTGCGCTCTTGGGGTAATTTTGGGCGGCCGGCCACTCCTGGGAAGGTTCACCACTGTTCCATGTTTTTGCCATTTGTGGATAATGGCTCTCACTGTGGTTCGCTGGAGTCCCGAAGCTTTAGAAATGGCTTTATAACCTTTACCAGACTGATAGATCTCAATTACTTTTTCTCTCATTTCTTCCTGAATTTCTTTGGATCTTGGCATGATGTCTAGCTTTTGAGGTGCTTTTGGTCTACTTCTCTGTGTCAGGTAGCTTCTGTTTAAGTGATTTCTTGATTGAAACAGGTGTGCCAGTAATCAGGCCTGAGGGTGGCTACAGAAATTGAACTCAGGTGTGTTAAACCACAGTTAATTTATTTTTTACAAGGGGGGCAATCACTTTTTCACACAGGGCTATGTGGGTTTGGATTTTTTTTCTCCCTAAATAATAAACACATTCATTTAAAAACTGCATTTTGTGTTTACTTGTGTTATCTTTGACTAATATTAAAATGTGTTCGATGATCAGAAACATTTTGTGTGACAAACATGCAAAAGAATAAAAAGTCAGGAAGGGGGCAAATAGTTTTTCACACCACTGTATATATATATATATATATATATATATATATATATATATATATATATATATATATATATATATATATATATATATATATATATATATATATATATATATATATATATATATATAGAGAGAGAGAGAGAGAGAGAGAGAGAGAGAGAGAGAGAGACATAATGGATAACATAAAATAAAACAGATGATCTACAGTCACTAAGTTTTAAAGTGTTAAAATAGTATTAATCGTTTTTGTTTAAACACAATATTAGGTTCAGCCTAAAATTCAAGTATTCAAGTTTCGAGTCCCCACTTCCCTCAAAAACAAAATCACAACAACAAAACAAATACATTTATAAAAAAACTATACAAAAAAATAGTCACTTTGTATATGACAATTTCTATACACTATCTGTATTCATAGCCAATTATTCATATTATGTAGTAATTTTGTACAAAATTCCATACAAATCCTTAATATAGATTTTATTCATTTTAAGTGCAGTAAAAGTCTTTTGTGTTTTTGCATCTGGAGGTTTTATTGGATGTTGGATTTTTTTTTTTTTCGTTTTTAATTTTATGTAATGTGTGTTTGTGTGTGTGGGTGTGCGTGCGCGCGCGTGTGTATGTGTGTGTGTGTGTGCATAAATATGTGTGTGTGTGCGTGCACGCGCGCGTGTGTGTACGTATGTATGTAAACGATTTCTTGTCACATCAATACATAATAATACAAAACTTAAAACCATTAAAAAAGAGCACAAAAAACAAACAAACACTTGATTCTTTAAATATAAAATGACAGAGAAGCTATGATATTACCAAACATCTCAACTGACTGAACTTTAAATGTCTTTATTTTTAAATGACAAAAAAATTTCATTCACTATTCCAACTAACCTCTGATTTCCACTGACTCCTGTGATACAACTGTCAAACTTTACAGTCAAGACACAATTAATGCCTTCAAACTAATTTTCAAAACAACAAATTCAGATAATCAATAAACTCTAACACGAAAGTCAACTTTAATGTGGAGTCCTCTGCCTTAACTGACAATATTTCTGAGGTCTAAAAAGGTCCCTCTTTGTTTTGGCAATGACATCTAAAAATAAACGGCTGAATAAATGAACTCAAACACAAAATTACAAAAAGCGTGTTTGGAATACCAGTTTAATTCCACAGTTTGTTTGTAATACAAGAAGAGCATTTGATCATGAGTAGAACGGTTGAAGTGGGTGATGCTATCAGTTTTAACAGGGCCAGGAGTATTTGTCCTTCACTCAAGGCCACGCTGAGCTCACACTCAGAACCAGGCGGATCCACAAACAGAAGCAGTCTATGCAAAGGTCTGTTTAATTTCAGAGAGCTTTGTGTTGACTCAGAAGTGCCCTCTGTGGATGGAGCAAGAGCCGGTAAATCATTAAGAGCTTGTTTTTAGATCTATTTTCAATTATATTGAGAGGACAGTCATTTCATCTGTTCACAATTCACGAGTGGTCTTCATAACTAATATTGTGGGGGAGTCTTATGGGCGGTGATATCGATCAGGGTTGTGAATCCAAAGAATCAGAGGAACGATTGGAGATTGTCTTTTCGTTTTAAACATTCCATCGAGCAGCATAATAATAGTATGAACATGGGCTGGACTGAGGTTTGGTGATTAGTGTTAAAGTAGTGTCTGAAAATAACAAACATGAATCTTCAATGTATCACAAAATAAAAGGTTATCAATTCAAGGTTAATTTAACACGTAGTACCATAGATGAACAACTCCAACAAACAGTTGTTTGGATGCTAGCTCAATTTAGCTAACCAACGGACTCGATACCATTTAGTTACATTCAAATCAAAAGTTTTTGAGGTTTAGGTTTTCTTTTTTAGGATTCTTTTTTACATTAAGTAATATCAATCTTAAGGATTTATTAATTGTGTTTTGTTAAGTTAAATTTTAAAATAAATGTTTGATATTTCGTTGGTATTGTTTTAAAAAGTCACATTTTGAGGTGGCGTGTCCAATTCACACTTTTTCCTGTGAATGGCACCACAGTGTATCATGTTGGTTTTTTTTTTGTTTAGAATGTTTGCGTTTCACAATATTAAATCTAAAACTTGCTTCGTGGAGTAAATAAGAATGAGAGAAGGTTAACCATCCAACTGTATCTTCTACACAAAATGCCGGTAAGTGCATTACGATGTGTAGATTTAGATTGTTGCCGTTTGCAAACAATCTCTGGCAACCCCGGAAAGTTTTTGAGCATTTACAATCATTTTAACCCTTGTATGGTGTTCGGGTCTGTGGGACTCATTTTCAGTTTTCATCAGAAGAAAAATTAAACAAGCATTTATAATTTGAAGCTGAGATTCACTGGGCTTGGCTCATTTCCTGTGAAAAACATTATCAGAACTGATTTTTTATAACCCCACACGTACGCCCCCTACACATTTATATTTACATTTATTGGTGTGTGGGTCTACTGGACCCGGGGCATGTTAAAGTGTGAAAATGGAAGATTCTTTACCTTAATTCTCTCTTCCCACACAAACATAAATCACACATAAACATAAGATTTTACATTTTAGAATAAAGTGTGATTGTGTGAATTAAAAGCGCCAAAATGCAATGGGTCCAGCAGAGCCACCAACCCTGCCAAAGTAACAATAATGAGAACACCACACATGGTTCAAATTCTAAATGTGAAGAAATTAAGGTTAAAGAACAATAAATAAAGTATATTTGCTGTTTATATCACTTGTTTCTTGGCTAAAGGAAATATTGTTTAAGTTTAAGAACACTTGTGAGTGTTCACAAGTATTTTCTCACACTTTAGTAACCCTAACTTTAATTTTTAACTTTTTACCATTTAGGAGCATTTTCTCAATCTCAAGTAATTTAAAAAAATCTTTATATGTACATAAGAAAAATAACACTTGTGAAAATATATTTAAGACATAGAAATGTCAATGTAAGACTTTTAAAGGCCCAAAATTTTATCTTATTACATTTTTTAATTTTAAAAACCCTGTAAATAGTTTTAGTGTCAACCCAACAAGTGTTTAGAGTCCATTTTAAACCAAGCTGCAGTAATCAGGTTTTCATCAATTCAGATCCTAAAGCTTCATATGAAGAGCACAAAAAAAGAAAAAAATATGTTTGCATGGGGATGTTTTGATTTCAGGGATATGCTGTTCTCGTTATCTCTTATGTTAAAGCAGTAAAACCATTTTTTTAAAGATCTAAAAGCCTTAACGGGAGAGGGAGGGACGGCAGTACTCTTGAAGAGAAACAGATAGATAGTTTAATTAATAACCACTGCCCCTTTCCACCATGACCCCATCTGCTTAGAGAACTGTCCATTTGCTACAGACACTTGCTAGCTGTCTTTCTAACAACTGATGTTTAAAAATATCAAGACGGGCGCTTGAGAGAACACAGCAGCGGGTAAGAATTAAACATTTATGCTGAAGAAAATCTGCTATTTAAGTGGGTTACAGGGTGTGTGCATGCAATTTTTGATTGATTTAAGCATATCTTAAAGCAGGAAAAATGTTGATCTGACTCAATCAATGCAATACAGTTCAGATTTGTAGTTTATGACACTCTGACCTTGTCCACATCATCTAAATCACAGGGCATGACTTCAACTAAAAGAACAACTGTATCTTATTACTTTAGTTACTTATAAGGCGTGATAGTCATAAAACTGGTCTGTTAGAAGGATAAGAGTGTGTTTAGTTATAAAAAGAAGCTTTTTAAAAAAACTAATTTTAACTATATATAAATATGGATAAATAAATACTGATATTTAACAGTGTTTAGCGTTTTAAGAATGCAAACATTTATAACACTGCAAATGGTGATTTTCAAAACAATGTTTGGTAAGTTTGCCGTTTTATATAATACATATGTAATGTTTTTCTGCAGGACTGTGATGTTTTTCAATGTTTTGATTATTATAAATCCATCTAAAAGGAAAGCATCTCACAGAGGTTTAACAAACAAACATGTATATGAAAACTATATATTTGGTATTTAGTAAAATATATATTTTGGCATTTAGGTATTTTAAAGTTTAAAATATTGTTCAGTAACTTAGCTGCAATCCTTTTTAGTTTTTTTTTTATTGTTGTTGCTACTATTTTTTGCAGTGTAGATTAGGTTTTTACTAAGAATGTAAGGAGTTCCGAGCATAATATTTTTAGATAATTGAATTTTACATTTTATGAAAATATCAATTTTGTTGTTAACTTATTGACTCTTTGTTGCTCTACTACTTCTAACTAAATGTTTTAAACAGAAAATTATAATTATACAATTTACAAACACAATGTACATACATTAAGTTCAGGTTGTATTAATATATTTGTTCAAATTAAAGTTAAATTATTTTGTTGTCCATTATGTGAAACATATGTGTTCTGTATTGAATTGGTTGTAAATGTATAATTATAATACATCCATAAACACTGGTTTACTGATTTCAGCCACAACTATTTCTATTTATAATATTGCAATTTTCTGTTTTCTTTATAACATTTAGAACCTGGCATGTTGGTCTAAATTTTTTAAGATCTTTTAATAGCACGTGTTTAGAAATGTAAACAATGGTGTGACAACTATGTAAAATTTGTGTGTACATAAAATGACCCTTAAATAGAAAATAAAAATGAATATAAAACATGTATAATAATTAATACAGAGATTAGTTTACTTTTTAAAAACACAAATATGTTAAACACAGTAAATTAGGGTTTTTTTTATATGTTTTGGTAAAATAACAGCTACATTTGGGGAAAAAAGTTATATGGCTCTTCAGAAATGGGTGTAAAATGTAAAATAGTCAACAAGAAACATCACATGGTGGATTACTGCTTTCAAAAGCATGTAGTCTAATAAAATAGCATCTGGTAAAACATCTGGACTTATTTGCTGCCTTTTTTGCCATTTCTACAGCCACAACTGGTCTAAATATGTTAAGATTATTTAAGAGCAAAACTGTACAAATGTAAACAAGATCAGGGAAGGTTGCAATACATTTGCTTCTTGCTTTTAAATGTTTAGAGCAAACTTAGAACACCTGTAGTGTTCAGCTTAACATTAATATTTCTATTAAACATCATCTATTAAAGTGGGGCGTAGCACAAGGTGCCTAACATTCCGATATATATTCGCTGAAGCAACAATAAAGCAACACTGAATGTTTCAGAGCTCAAAATTCTTTGGTTTTTAAATAAATCTAATTTTCTTATCCATACCCATGTGACATCAGGAGACTTTTTAAAGACCTCGCTCTCACTGAGTAGTACAAGTCTCTTAACGCTGACTGGCTGAAAAGCTATCTTCAGTGCTGGACTCAAAGACCAGTCACATTAGCTTTTGACACCTCTGATGATTGTTCTATGTACGAGTGGCAGCGAAGACCTGGCACAAAACATATCAGGCTCTACATATAAATTATCAATACAGCAGCAGTTTTCATTCTAATTTACTGCACAACAACACGGTAGTTGTTTCATGTGATGCGGTATCGCAGGTCAAAGTTGAATTCAGTATCGAAATTGGAAATTGCATGCATAAGCTGAAACTTCCAGTTTCACACCATTGTATGCGATCCCATTCAAGTCAAAGGAATTTTTGTCAAAGTTTGACTTCTGCATCATTCCAGATCTAAAACAGACTGAACCTGAAGGTAATTCCCGGGAAATATGTTAACTTCTTTCAAACATTGGCTTTCAAAACTAAGGAAAAGCCATTCAATTCCCTATCTAATTTTCTAAACAAGATGACTAGAGATGAAATGGGAGCAAAAAAAAATGCCATCAGTTTTATTATCACAACGATAATTTTCAAAAACATTGTCCCATATGAATCTGGTTTTGTTTTTTGCTGCCTAAATTTCCTCAATCATCTTATTTCTCCCTGTTTTACTAGAATGTGACAATATCTCAACGTGTGATAAAATCTGTCCATTTACGAGTATTCACTTCCTTCTTTTATCTTTGTCCTGAAGAATCAGAATCTCTTCCATCATTTCCCGTCTGGACTGAGTCGCATTTAGGCGCTGGAGACTGACACACAGGCTTCTGAATGAATGACTGGGTGGGCCATGACGTCCATGTGGTGGGACCTTTCCAGATCCCACCCAACGATTCCTTCTCCCTTTCAGGCAGCCCACAATTTTTTGGTGAGTATTTAAAAAAATTTAATTTCTTTATAATCGTGGAAACAATGAACCGATGTTCATGAAAGAAATGGAGTTTAAATTTAAGAAATAAATTTCAGTTCTTAGGAGCAGTGCCCAAGTTAAAGTTTACAACCACGTTTCAGCAGATTTTTCCCAGAAGACTTTATAAAAGTAGATCGATCATACCTGTACGCCAGAGGGATTTGCAGCAGTCAGGTTAATGAGCAACTATAGCAACCTTTGTTCTTGCTAGCACTTATGTATGAAGGTGTTTAAGAACAGTAGTGCTCTGAAAAGAGGTGCAAAGAAACATGCTGAGGAGCTAAACAAACCCAGTTGGATGGGAGCTTTGAACGGAGGGAAATGTCTGTGAATCAGGAGAAGGCTTCAGGTGAGTTAATGACATTTTTGAGTGTGATTTAGCATGTGTCACTGAAAAAAAGTGTTTCCTGATGATAATGTAAAATAAAAATGATGACTTAAAGACTGGTGCTGAAACAAAGTTCATGATATTTTAGACAGTCTGTATTTTATCAAATAATACAGATAGAATTCACAATTCTCTATAATTAACCGATTTACAAACATAAATCTTTATATTCTTCATTCTGCTTTTTCTAGATTCATCAATTTTTTAAAGAAAATATTTGTCAAAAACATGGTGATGGGCATTAATAGTGAATCATATTTGTAAAGTAAGATTCTTTATTATTTGTAAACTTATGTATTTGTGAGTTTATAAATATGTCTGGATCTATAAACAAATACTGGTTCATATAGAGCAGGGGTGTCAAAGTAGTGGCCTGTGGGCCAAATGTGGCTGACTTTAAGAAATAAATAGTTATATTTGGGCAGAAATAACAAATAGAACGTATCTTTTAAGTGGCTTGGGCAAAGAACAACACAAAACCAATTGTGAATTGATTTGAACACAGAAAAGATACAAGTTTCATGTTGTGTGTAATGTGAATGAGCACTCAAAAAAATTTGGATTTCAATAAAAAAATCACAATTATTTCAGGCCTGCAGTCTGAACATAATCTTAGTTGCATTAATATAGGAACAATTTTCATTTGGTGCCTATCAGTTCATTCTGTGCAGACTGTATGTCATAAGTTTATATCAATGCACTAAAAAGATTAACTGATTTAAAACATTATCCTCTGAACAAAGACAAAAAACAGACATGAGAAACATATATTTGTAAATAAGTCAAAACACATACTTTTGAATAAATCATGGTCACTGATAATGAAAATAGAATAGCAATATCACAAACACTTACTTAAAATGATTTGTAGTTTTAGGTATTTCATTTGTTTTAGACATTTGTTTGTGATTTGCTTCAATAATTTATTATTTATAAATATTTATACTTTAGGAAGCTTTTTGGGGGCTGTCACCCCCGTTCGGATTTCAATGTAGAATGTTGAATTTGAGAGACATAAAGAGACCAGTTTTTCTTTGAAGATAGATGCAAAGCTTGAAATGACAAATCGGTATGCAATGAAAAAAAAGTGCTCAACCATAAGATTACTTGGACACAGATCTATGTTTTTGGCTTAGCTCATATAAAGAGCATGAAAGTGAAGACAAAGTTTTCAAAGCCTTCTTTCCTCTAGTGCACATAAACTTGAAATCAATCTTTGTAGAAAAATATAGAGGGTAATCAAAAAATCTCATTATGTTGCGTAATTCCAGAAAGCCTTTGGTTAATATTTTCCAGTTTTATTCTTGGGCGTGTTTGACTTCTGTATTATATACTGCTACTATTTGGTTAAGGCAGGTTGTGTTCTTAGAGGGTGTTTTGATAATCACTTCTTAGGTAGTGGGCGTTGATGTCAAAAATTACCCCTGTGCACTATAGTTCCTCTAATTGTGTGCCAAAGATCTGTTTGGCACGCCACTCTACACAGAAGTGAACCTGAACTTTGCATAACCACGATACTAACTACTCCCGCCTTCTTCTCAGATATTCTGGCAGAGCAGAACAGTCCTTTGCTACAGGACCAGGAAGTCATGCCCTTCACCAGCTATCCCAGCATGCAGTTCACCTCAGAGCCTTCCATGTCATCACCATCATACTACTCCAGTCAGCACTGCTATTCACAGTACAGTGGGGAGGACTGGTACTCTCCATCATCAGTTTTTGAGATGAGGAAAGGAACCCTAGAGAGTGGATTTAATAGCGATTTGAATGAACCTTGCCCTGTCCCAACAACTTCATGTAAAAGATCCAGGCACACTGGCCATGCGGGAAAGAGCAAAAGTGAGGAACTTTGTGTGGTTTGTGGAGATAAAGCATCGGGCTATCACTACAATGCACTCACCTGTGAAGGATGCAAAGGTGAATGCAAACATGTTTCATATTTTGCTGGTGTTTTGGCGCTTTATGGGCTCATTGCAAAAGAACAATTGATGTAGTGGCCAATTAAGTAGTCTTAAGTAGGGATTCACCTTCTGGCAACAGCATCTAGATGCAAACTCCAGCAGAAGAGCAGAATAGGTGAGGGTCTGAAGCGCAAAGACATCAGACTATAAGACAAGAGAGTTGGGGTTGGCAAAAGATTATTAAGATTAAACAAAAATAATATTAAGATTAAAAAAGTTATGTTAAGTAAATTTTTTGTATTATACTCTTATTAGTTGGGGTAAAGGAAACACAGTTAGAAAGACATTTTTTGGGTCGGGTTAAGGGAAGATTGCCGATAAAGACGTTCTTAAAAATTGAGATGGGGTTAGGAAAAGGTTTTTTTTGTACTGGTTTTTAGCATTTATGACTGTGCGAAGACTGGGAGATGCAGGATTTACGAGTGATTTACAGTAAAGCCATGACTGTGTACCATCTTGAATCCATGTGAAAAAGGCAAAGCAGCTATTGTGAGTAGTGTGTTGCAAATTGTGCAGTGTAGTGGTGCGACGAGTGGCTAAAGAGCTAGAATGTTCATGTGAGGTAAACTAACAAAACCACATATTGACCTATCAGGTTTACTTTCCAATTAACTTTGTAATCATTTCTGCTGACTTTGCCCCCACTTCTGGTGTTCAATAACTGGTGCTCTATAATCATATATTCACACCAAGAACAGAGGTTATTTTTTTATTTACATAATCTAGGGCTTTTTTTTGTAATCTAGGGCTTGCTAGAGTAATCACAAACTAATCACACCAGGAAAACCCAGAAATCAGAAGTGGGGAGTTTGTCTATAGGAAAAGCGAGCGAGTTGACAGTTTTCTGCAGTAATTCAGGAAAGTTCTGCTCATTTTCCAATTCTTAGTGTGAACACAGCTTGACATTCACATGCTGCTGCATGAGATGATTCTTGCTGACTCTGCCCTCACTGCTGGTGTTCTGATTCTGGTGCTCTCTGACCATGTGTTCAGACAACGAATTGAAGTTGCTTGATTTACATGTTAAGTCACCATTTTGGTGTAGGACCAGTAGGACATCATCTGGAATCAAAGCAGAAAATGCAGAGTGAGTATTGTGGCGTGAATAGCACAGAGTATCAATGTAAAATTTATTATAGATGGCATGTAAGTCACATAAAACGTTTTCCTTTTTCAGAGTTTGCAGCCACACCAACCAATCAGGAGCTCCCTAGAGTAATCACACAAAGGAAACCCAGAAACCAGCCAAGGGGAGTTTGCCTACGGGAAAAGCGAGCAAACTTGTGTTCATTCAGGAAAATTCTGCTTGTTTTCCTATTCTCGGTTTGAACACAGTTTGATCATAAAGTGCTGCGAGAGATGACTCTTGTTGAGTCTGCCCCCTCTGCTAATGTTCCGAAACTGGTGCTCTATGACCATACCTTGTGTAGTTTGCAAATGATTTACACGTCAATCATTAGGAGTACACTTGTTATGGAAATAAAACTCATGAGACATGATTACCAACACAACCGCAGCATTTACTAAAGAAACATAAGTCATACAAACATTACATTGTGCATGTTGATTAATGCAGGCGCACTCACCCAGACCAGACAGAGAGAGAACAGGAAGAAGGAAGGGCCAATCACCTTCTGGGACAGTGTTTTTGTCCCTTTCAGTAGGACGGGCCTACACGTCTGTTCCGCGAGCGTTGCATCTCTCTCTCTCTCTCTCTCTCTTTTCATCTCACTCATCCAACATATACATCAACACATTTAACTTATTAAACTTAGATGTTAATATTTCTGTTATTGTTATCAAGCGCGCATGGAAAACATTGAAGAAAGACATTAATTTCTTATAAAGATGAAATAATATATTTTTAGTGGTGCATTATTTTGGGATCAAATAAGTTAAATGAGCCTGTTGTGCTCATTAGGTAGTGATATGGTATAGAATGCCAGTTGAAGACAAGTCCTACTGTATTTACTTGGATCCATTCTTTCTTAGCAGACAAGAATTTTAAGTTGTTGCAAAGAACAAAAGCATTTAGAAAGCTTTCTAATATGCCAATAATAAGGTGTCATTTATTCTGCAGGATACATTTGATGTACCCATTGCAGCCTTTGATTAATTAAAGGTTCTAGATTTAAACAACTAAATTAATTGTTCTAGAGTACACTACTCTAGATTCAGATAAGCTAAGAGGTCCTTCATTAATGTTACAGATGTGTTTCATGATAATTGAACCAAAAATATGCAGGGCTCAAGACCAGATTTGGTGATCCCTTTTCTCGACCTTTTCAGAGCCAGAGTAGAAGGTAACCCAGAGTTACCGTACAGTCAGTCTTAGTCAATAAATCTAGCACGATGACCCTAACCATACACCCCATCCATTCTGAACACTACACATTGTTGAAGTACAAATGTTCCTACAAATCTTTGTGCAAAAAAAAAAAACTTTTTATTAAATTTTAACTGTTTAACATTATGATGTGGAATGATAAAGTCCCCACCTTAGCATTCTTGATTTACAACAAGGATTTATAATAATATAAATTCTTCTAAATGCTTCTGGTGGTTGGTTTGCAGCTTTCGATATCCTTTGTTATTATAGAAATAGTTTTAAGTTGGGTTTTTTAAATTATTTAATAACAACCAAATAAGTTGCTAAAATTCCAAATGTTAGTTATATATGATTATATGTATAGTATATTTATCCAACAAGGGCTCCATTTGTTGACCATCTTAGATTTTGAAGGAGCAGTCAAAGAAGTCATCACACTTGGCATTCATCTCCTTAACCCTTAACATACCAAGCTTATGTCCCCAACTTACCAAGTTTCGATCACGGGGAGAACATGCAAACTCCACACAGAAATGCCAACCGACCCACGAACCAGCAACCTTCTTGCTGTGAGACGACCGTGCTACCCACTGCGCCACCGTGATGCTCCACTGTACAAATCATGAATAAAAACTGAAAGGAATGATGTGGAGGTGCCAACTTCTAATATTTTATTCATTATAGAACATAAATCACGGAACAAAAGTTGAAACTGAGAAAATTTACCATTTAATGGGAAAAATATGTTTATTCAGTATTTCGATTTCAATCCCTATCACACCTTCTACAAACCATCTCCCCTACCATCACACCAGCCCTCACTCACATCATCAACTCCTTGATCACTACCGGCATTTTCCCCAACATCTTCAAGGTTGGCAGAGTCACCCGGCTTCTCAAGAAACCTACACTCAACACATCACTGGTGGAAAATTACAGACCTGTCTCTTTGCTGCCCTTCACTGCAAAACTCATCAAGCGGGTCGTCTTCAATCAACTCTCTACCTTCCTGACTCAGAACAACAAGCTTGATGACAATCAATCAGGCTTCAAGAACGGACACTCAACTGAAACAGCTTTGTTGTCTATGATGGAAGCGCTGCGAGGGGCCAGGGCTAACCACAGATCAACTGCCCTCATCCTACTAGACCTCTCTGCAGCGTTTGACACAGTCAATCATCAGATCCTTTTCTCCACTCTCTCTGCGATGGGCCTCACTAGAACTGTACCCAATTGGCTTGCGTCCTATCTCACTGGTAGATCTTTTAGTGTCGGGTGGAGGCGTGAGGTATCAAACACTCATAACCTACTCACCGGGGTTCCCCAGGGTTCAGTCCTTGGCCCCCTTCTCTTCTCCATCTACACCACCTCCCTGGGCGCTATCATCCTCAGACACAGATTCTCCTACCACTGCTACACTGACGACACTCAACTCCATCTGTCGTTCACCCCTGATGACCTGTCAGTAACTACCCGCATAACTGACTGCCTGAATGACATCTCTACTTGGATGAAGAACCATCACCTACAGCTCTACATGGCCAAGACAGAACTTCTGGTAATCCCAGCCCATCCCTCTGTGCATCACGACCTCACCATCCAGCTGCAATCCTCTACAGTCACCCCTTCTCCTTCAGTCAGGAATCTTGGAGTGATTTTGAATGAACAGCTGTCCTTCAAAGACCATGCTGAACATGCAACTCAACTCCTGGTTCAGGGTCTGGTCCTCTCACGTCTTGACTACTGCAACGCTCTCCTAGCAGGACTTCCAGCAAATGTGCTCAAACCTCTGCAGATGATCCAGAACTCTGCAGCTCATCTTATCTTCAAGGAACCGAAACGAGCTCGAAACGAGCTCCTCTTCATCACTCTTCATTGGCCCCCCAATTGCAGCTCGGGTTAACTCTAACGCTGGCATACAAAACTATCTCCAGATCAGCCCCTGTTTACCTCCATGAGGTCATACACTCCTACATGCCCTCCAGAAGCCTGCGCTCAGACAAGGAACAGCGACTCGTGGTTCCATCCAACAAAAGCAGAAGATCTCTCAGCAGAACCTTCTCTCTCACTGTCCCTGGCTGCTGGAACAAACTCCTGATCCAGTCAGGAAAGCAGCAACACTAACAGCTTTCAAAAAGCAACTCTTCTCTTCAGGGAACACCTACTATAAAAAAAAAACTTTCTTTTTTCCTCCTCTGTCTTTATTTTCTTCCTCTACTTCTTCACTGCTTTGGTTAATTGATCAGTTGATACAATTTCTATTATGACAAGCTGAGATAGACTTGGACGGTGTAACAGATTGCATATCATCGCTCCCCTAATGTAAGTCACTTTGGACAAAAGCGTCTGCCAAATATATAAATGTAAATGTAAATATATAAAATGCAATAACGTATTCATCAAATGCATACTTTAAGATAATGTTCCGTCAACTCTTTTCCAGTTTTAACTATGTACATTTGATAATTTATTGTTTGTATATAATACACACACGCACACACTTGACCAGTTTGTTCACTGCTAAACCCCTAGAGAACTGACATTGTGCTCCTATAGTGTAGTCATGGCTACCCAGCTTATGAAGGACGTAATAATTGACATGGAAGCCCTGCTACCAATTTTAGCTCTTTGGAAAATCATTGGCTGAATGACTGCAAGTGTAATTCCACCTGTGCATCGACAATGGCCAAAGGGCAGATGCTAGGCTATGTGTCCCGTGTCCCGCAGGCTTGGCTGAGTTTGATGCTCCTTCACGTTTGGTTTGGATTGGGTTCCCTCTCAGCTTTCTGTTGAATAATGATGGAGGCAACCAGAGCCATATCCCTCCATACAAAGTTAATGTGTGCCATTGTGCTCATGCTGGAATAATTACCTGTTCCAAAAACTACTGGACATGTTTGTCTGCAGCACAGACCTAAGAATCGAGGATCCTGTGGTATTGTTATTAGCGTAATGTACTGACTGCAATGAACTTATTCCTTGATCTTTGGCAACAAAGTGACCCTTCTTGTTTTCCTAATAGTTTACACAAGTGTATGGGGTTACTGCTGCTAGTGTACTTTTCCCATCAAACACTTACTCTATATGTCAGAGAGCTGATTGTCTCTTGAAAATAAAATGCATTTAAATGTATGGGGTGGGACAGGGTGAATTATGATCTAAATTGTATGAGCTCTTAAAAGGTTTTTAAAATAGTTAAATGAAAAAAATTGATTACCATACTGTTAGTGATTTCACAAGGTCTGTTTTTTTTATTTTGTGCTACATTCTCCAGGATTCTTCAGAAGGAGCATAACAAAGAATGCTATATATAAATGCAAGAGTGGAGGAAACTGTGAGATGGACATGTATATGCGCAGGAAATGCCAAGAGTGTCGACTCCGGAAGTGCAAGGCAATGGGGATGCTGGCGGAATGTGAGTAAGAGCATGGCAAACGGCATACAATTCACTCCACTTATTTTTTTTCTTCGTTTTTTATAACTCACAATGTCTGATATTGACTATGATTGTAAATGTAAGTGCTAACTTGATCACAAAGCCTTGACTGGCTGGATGCGGGTGAAACAATAGCAGAGTGGGTTATAACGACAGTCAAGTAACAATGACAGTAATGTTAAAAACATGCAAAAAAGTATAAAAATGGATGCACCGATATGGATACTGAAGTAAACAACACGCAATAAACCATCAATATCCTCCAAACTAAATTTTTGTTTCTCTTCTTGGGTGGCAGTTAGTTTATAGTCTTTTAAGACCACTTTCTCTTATTTTTGAGGACTCTCTGCCATTAACAGATAGCTTAGTAAAGCCTAATTTCTTTCATTGTTAAAAAGAAACTTTAGGTCTTTAAACCTTGGATCAGTTGTAGTAGCGATCTTCAGCCATAGTGCTGTCCTTCTTTTTTGATTCAGTAGGTCTGAGGAAAAATCAGGTTTAAAGATCACCCTCTGTCAAATTATATACCCAGTTATAAAATAATAACTTCAAGTAACAGTAAGAAAAATTGAGCTAAAAATATGTTTATTTTTATTTAATCACTTAAATCTAGTAAAAAACCACAAAGATTAGGCACAAGTACAAATCACAAGAGTCAAAACAGGCAACCCTGAGCCTGGTTTGAACAAACTTGTGAACAGCATGTGTATAAATGCACCCATTCTAAAGGTTCTCAAACTTTTAAACTGTTGTAATAAATTTTAACGTTGTCGCTGCAATAACATTTACCTTTCTGAAAGCTTTCATTAGTTTGTCAGCAATCAAAATAGTTTAGCTTGAAACGGAACAGTCCCAATTTTCATCTCTTTACATGTTTTTGTAGATCTTAAACATATTTATTTATCTTTGTGAATCAATTATACCCCACAAGTTATACATTTCAAGTTAATTGCGTGCGTTAACAGCACTTATGTATAAATATATCAATCTGCTGATGTTTTTTTAATAAATTTAAAAATAAATTGTGTATTTCACAGTCTTTTTTTTATCGTCAGGTTTGCTGACTGAAATCCAGTGCAAATCTAAGAGGCTGAGGAAAAACCCGAAAGCTTCCTCTGATGAAAGCATAGGGGATGAGGCTCCAGACAGCAGAGAAACAAAACAGGTTGTTTCTACCTCTAAACCATCAAAGGTAAGAAAGAAACAAATCATTTGTGCTTAAATAATCACAATGTTTACAAAACTCCAATTATAAAATAAAAATCAATTTTTCATACCTTGTTATTTCATAAAATGGTAAATAGATGTAAATTAAAGCAGTCAGCAACAATGATGTGAATGGATGAACGAACGAATGAATATTCGTCCATTTAATTCATTCATTAAAGCAAAAGTCTTTCAGTAAAATTAAAAGAAGCTAAGATATATGGTATGGGAGATTTTTTTTTGACCCTGTGTTCATTTTGAACTTTTCTCTGCATTTACAGATATGACCAGTTTTTCAACTGCAAAATTATTTCGCTATTATATGAAAGAAAAAAGTGATTGACCCCAATCAATCAAAAAGATTTTGGCTGGCATGTATAGAGTAACTATGTGAATTATAAACAGAGTAACAACATGCTTTTTCGTTTCCACTGTTGAAATCTTTCTGTGTTTTCTGTCTCACTTTCTAAAATACTCCTCCCATTAAAGTTGCAGACTTCTAATTTCATTAACTGTGGCCGAATGTTGAAAATCAGCATGGGGTCAATTTTGTTCCCCCTCACCCTTTAAAAAATTAATTTCCTGACAAAAACAGCCTGATTCTAGCTTTGAGCTCATCACTCATTTTAAATGCTATAACAGGAAGCACTTGCTTTTTCTTGATGTTGTACTTGTTAAATTATAACTTCTCGTGTACAATTGCAAATCAATTCAAGTGCGCTTCAAGGCAACTTTTATTGAAGTGCTATAAAAGGTGAGAGGGCAACCTCTCCGGTTGCACCTTTGCTACAATAATGTGTACTTCTCACTTTACTTGTTAATACAAAATGGTTTATCAAAATACAGATGGTTATTTAAATTTAAAACTGTATATGCTGTTTAATTGAATTTCCAATACTTTGATTAATGGAACAAATATCTTTAGGGGTTAATATTTTGTTGTTTCAGGAACATGTAGAACTCAGTCAAGACCAGCAGGCTTTAATAAATTATATTGTTGATGCTCACAACAAACATCGCATTCCTCAGGACATGGCAAAGAAACTTGTAAGCTTTTCCTTTGTTATCTCATCCCTGATCTCCTTCTTTTGTCTTTTTATGATTATTTAATCTAGAGATCATAGTAGCACAAAGCTGTCAAACGCTACTGTTAAAATCAGTTCACATCTCTGTGCTCTTATCACTGTTAAATCATTATGTAGCCAAGGTTAACACCAACCCAACATCATAAAACTACCTCATCCTCTATTTTCTCTTCTATTTTGGCTTGCTTACAGCTGCAAGAGCAATTTAACACAGAGGAAAACTTCCTTCTATTGACAGAAATGGCTACTAGTCACGTTCAAGTGCTGGTTGAATTCACCAAAAACATACCAGGTAAGGGTTTCCAAATAGAGGGAGGAAAAGATTTTAGATTGCTATAAGAACAATCCACTAGTTGCAACTGAACTCACTTGAATTTTTGATTTCCTGGCAGGTTTTCAGTCACTGGATCACGAAGATCAGATTGCTTTATTGAAAGGTTCCGCTGTAGAAGCAATGTTTCTGCGTTCAGCCCAGGTCTTCAGCAAGAAACTTCCTAATGGACACACAGAGGTGCTGGAGGACAGGATCAGAAGGAGTGGTGAGTTGTAGTTCTACTATAAGAACTATCGCACTCGTATTATATTAACTTTCATTCAAAAGGAAGTCATTAGAAGGGTTATTTTCACAAAATGGAAATAGTTGCAAGGATAGAAAGAGCCCAAAAAGGTTGTACTGAAGTAAAAGTACATTACCTCTGTAAAAACTACATCGATTAGTCTGTTTATAATGGTTTTAATTAGTAAAACACGAAATCGTTTCATCACCTCATTGTCTCATTGTACTTAATTATTAGGCCACATTTGATAAAGTAGCCCACAATATACTTTTGTCTACACTGGAGGATATTGGCCTGACTGGAACGGTTCACTTCCCGTCTTTCCAATCAAACACAGTTTATTTATATTGGATCTTTTGGTTAGGAACCATTTCTAGTTACCTCTGGGGTTCCTCAGGGGTCTGTCCTGGGGGCATGTCCTTTTTTCTGGTCTATATTCTTCCTCTTGGCAACATATTAATGAAAAATCTAATTACCTTTCACAACGACATTTTTTTTCAGTTCCAAAGTTGGACAATTTTAACAAAGGAGTGAATAAAACATTGCTCACTTCTGCAATCAGTGGCCTGCTGAGGAACTGCAATTTAGTCACTTCCTATTACACATCAAGAGGGCGAGCAGGAGGTTGCCACTTGATCTGACTCAGCGAGCTTTGCAAAGCTAGGCTAAGTGTTATCTGTAAGGGAATACATTACAAATTTTCTTAACCCAGAATGGTACAAATATAATTAAACAGATAATAAAAACAGAGTAGCAAATGTGAACACCATTTAGAATCAAATGTGTTATGTTTGTTTATGAGAACAATTACAAAACTCATCAATAACTGTAAAAGATTTTTTTTTACCTTAACAAACACCAAAAAAAATAATGTCAGAGAGTCAAGTTTTTGAAGACAAGTGTAAAGTTATGTGTCTTTTGACCAGTTTCTCTGTACAAAAGAGGGGAAGAGATTAAATACAGCAGAATTAAATATAAACGTTAACAGTGGTGAAAACTGAGAACTGTATATACAGTAGCATCATCAACTTTCCATCAGACTGATAAAAAGACTAAAGAGAAAAAGATTAGAGAGACTGTGGATCTGAACAAAGTTTATAAAGTTCATTAGGTACAGTACATGAGTAAAAGGTAACCAAAGTCCAACAGGTTTCAGTTTAAGACGAGAGGACTGCCAGAACTGATCAAAAGGAAGGTATTCCTAACAGAGGGATGGTCATTTTTTCTTTTAGTGTAAAAGTTAAGTGTTCTTAAAGAAATAATATTAAACACTTTCCTATTAAAGATTACATTTAAGAGAAACCATGACCAGTGACTGGTACTGTAATGCTTTACATCTCACATCAATCAGCTTAAAAATAAAGCAAACACAAAATTATGAGACCATTAAAGACCTCTCTACAACAATATGCATTACTAAAATATTGATTAAGAGTCTGACAGGAGGAATCCGGGGCACTGAAAAAAATCAATGCGCTACAATCAAGCATAAGGCTCGCTCCACAATGTTTGGTGTACACAAACATTTCTGAAAATTCAGGCCAAAGTGAGTTTTTGACTTGTCCAGAACTGGTCAAACACCTTTTGAGGCTTCTGATTGACAACTTTACTTTAGGGTTAGGATTAAGTATGCATTCTTTAATCTAACTTGCTTTTTAAGCGAATAAAACCATACATGCGTGGATGAGATCCTTTTCAAATGCACCAAAAAAGATGTGTCAGGTTTTGGACTGTTCTTCTCATTTTGCTCCTTAGTTTGCCATTCTGCCCAGTAATTTTCCACTTGTTATAGTTCATATTTCCCTGCTGTGTCTAGCTTCCTCCTGTGTATTAAACGCGTGTTAACCGTGTATTAAACGCTGTGTATAACAATTTTTTTTCCCCTGTTAGTTGCTCAGTTATCTTTTATACTCAGCTATGAAACTCTAACTCTGTTACTTTGTGTAAGTTTGCCTCCTCTGGAAATTTTTCTTTGATAATTAATGCTAAACTCAAGTGTGTCTTTTAAAGGTACCATATCATGCCCATTTTAATTTATTTTTTATCAATATCTGACCCCTCTAGACTATCTCTGCACCTTTAACAACATTCTAAAGGCAGTAGTTATCATATATAATATATGTGATTCCCCTCAAATGGGGCACTTTTTTGTCTTGTTTTTACATTGTTGTTTTAGTTTTACACAAACTTACTTTAGGCAGACAATCAATTGTTTTTTTGCCTATTAAACGTAGTAATCATATTTGAATAACTGTTATGGTAAACAGCTAGAATCATCTGTCTTAAAAGCATCTTTTTGCAGCTTTCTGGTTTTAATACACCGCTGAGAAACTGTTTTTAAAAGACATCTTTGATTAAAGTTATGAGAATTGCTCACTAGTATGACAGCCTTGGTTTGTACATGAAACATTATGAGAAATTGTCCAATAGTTGATTCATATTTTTTTCTTTAGCAGAATATCCACACAAAAGGCCAGCAGGGATAGACATACTGCCTAAAGAGACTATTGTCTTTTATCTAAACATTGAGAGGTCTATTGTCCCTGTTGCTGATCTTGAACACCTCTGACATTTCTCCGGCTTGAGGCCTTCGTGAAACATCAAGGATTTGTTTAATGTTCATTGCTATTTCTTTTGGAAAATTATGGACAAAGGTCATCCTTTCATCTCAAGGGAAGTAAAAAAACAGTGAAAGGAGACAATGTGTTGAGTACATTTCATCTCTTGGAGACTACTAATAACTATTCCTCATAACATTATTATAAAATTTTGATAGCTTAATTTTTTAAGGTTTTCAAGCGGTTAAATTGATAAAATCCTATCGGTGAAGTTATTACGTACATAGCACCTAAACCACCAGTCATAAGCTGACGAGCTGCAAAGCTATGTTCTTATAGTTACAATAGTGATACCACTGTTTGTTTTGGAAATGCAATCTGCTTTATAGGGGAAAATAATACTGTACATACCTGTAGCATAGCTATAAATACATTTATTTACATACATTGTTTTCAGCTAAAATAAAATGTGATGTTTTTCTAAAAACTGAAATGCCCAGCCTGTCAATAAACCTCAGAATGTTCGCCCAGAAGTGAACAAACCATTTCAAATCATGTTTTAATACCCCTGATGCTCAGGTGTTTGGGTTTCAAATGTGGATTTGTCTGATTGGTCAGTTTTGTAAACCAACCCCTTATGGCTAAAAACAAACGGAATGCTTTACATCAGAAAAGAGCTCTCGGCTCACATGACGAGCAAAGCATGTTAATGATACCAATGATAATAACAAAGACACTACTAAACCGTGGAAGCTCTTCAAAGACAAGCTGTTTCCCAGGATCAGGCTGAATGTGGAGAAGTACAGCTGTGGGGATCTAGACCAGATTCAGATCAGTGCTGACCTCACACAGTACCAAACTTGAAGTCATGGGCCCTGCCTCTGCAAGCTTTCCAGAAGTCTCTTCTTCCACAACAGACTGACACACTGCAAAATCATCTTTTGGTCTCTGAAAACTCATCTATGTTTAAAAATATGTTTATGAAAATTATACCACTCATCCAGTTGCTTTATTTATAAAATGTTGGATGTTTTTAAAGGGAAATGTATAAAGCACTTAATGGGAATTTAGCAGCTCTTTAAACCAACTCCTTCTTGTGTGACCTATAAATTAAAGCAACACTGCCACCAAGAGGCCCGTGAATGTAAATGACTTTTTCCATTTTAAAAACAAAACAGGCATACTTAAATTAGTTGCCAAAATCACTACAAATTAAAGTAGACCATATGGGTGTATATTATAATCAAAATACCTTGAAAGTTTTATCACCTGACTTGAACCTAGCAGATTACTGTTTTACGATTGTGTATAAGAAAGCTTGTGCCTACAGTGATTGTGAAGTGCATCATTTAGTCTTCAGTGTTACCTTGACAAATCTCAGTTATTTTGTCTGTTCACAGGAATTTCAGAGGAGTTTATCACTCCAATGTTTAACTTCTACAAAAGCATCGGGGAGTTGCATATGATGCAAGAGGAGCATGCTTTACTCACCGCTATCACAATCCTCTCACCAGGTAGGAAGATTTATGTATTTTCATTGACGTTTCTATAAAACGCATACTTTTATCAGTCTCCATTGTATCTTCAGATGGAAAGGTCTGTAATGTCTCTCAAATGCATCTTTGTTCATTGTATATATATGTATAATGTGCTATATATATATATATATATATATATATATATATATATATATATATATAATTATATATATATATATATATATATGTATATATATATATATATATATATATATATATATATCTGAGTAATTTTAGATGAACATAATTGTCTAGACAACTCTGGTCTGGTTCTGGTCCTCTCACATCTGTACAACTCCAACGCTCTTCAAGCAGGACTAGATAATCCAGAACTCTGCAGCTCGTCTTCTTTTCAAGGAACCTAAGCGAGCTCATGTTACCCCCCCCTTCATCACAACTAGTTTAAATCACTGATGCTCGCTTAACCCCTGTTTACCTCCAAAAGCTCATACACTTAAATAGACTTTCACTGTGTAACAAATTGCATATTGTCTCCCCCTACTGTAAGTCGCTTTGGACAAAAATAAATGGAGAATGGAAAACAAAAAAACTAATATATAGAATATTTAAAGCATAATATAATATAATATATATTAAGTGTATGAATGTGTGTACTATATATATATATATATATATATATATATATATATATATATATATATATATATATATATATATATATACGTACACACATACATACATTTAATATATAATATATATTATATATTCTAGGTATTAGGTTTTTTGTATATAAAATATGCTCAAGATACCCAGAATTGAGACTTCAAAAACATTTAACACTATTTATCTGCACCCGTTCATGTATATAGCTTTTCGGCTTTTTTCTGGAAAATGTAAACAGAATGTTCACTCTTTCACATAATTTTTTCGTTGCATATGACTGAGAAATGTTCTGTTTGACCCCAGACAGGCCATATGTGAAGGACCAGTGTGCAGTAGAGCGTCTGCAGGAGCCCATGCTGGAGGTACTGAGAAAAATTTGTAAGTTACAGCACCCCCAGGCGCCCCAGCATTTCGCCCGGCTTCTCGGGAGACTAACAGAGCTTCGCACCCTCAACCACCACCATGCGGAAATGCTGGAGTCATGGCGTATGAGCGACCACAAGTTTAACCCTCTCCTCTGTGAGATCTGGGACGTTCAGTGAAACACAAAACAAACTTTGACATTGACTAAACTGCCAAAGAGGGGAGTTTACATTGGTTTATTGTTAAATATGTTTTTTAAGTCTCAATTCAATAAAAAGAACAACCTCTGTATTTTCATGCCTTCTTTTGGTTGCACTTTCAGAGTTGTCTAAATTTAATTAAGTCCCCAAAATGTTTCTGTGACCTGCTCAAATGATAAGTTCCCCATCAGTCGGTCACTACGACTTATGTCGGTGACAACTATGGGAAGCTCTACTCATTCCGCACTACTCATTCCACACTGTTTCAAAATGCCAATCAGCAAATGCGCTGATGGTCAAGTGATCACGCCGTCCCGCATAAACAGGACGTGAGCGCGTCACTCTTTCTGTTTTTCCTCTGGACTTAAGGCAAGGTTGGAGTACTTTCAGTCAACCATCGGAGGCTTTGTAGCTCGCGCCCGTAAGGGTCAATGATTGCATGTCTCCGGAGTGGAGTCGGAGTGGAGTTGAGCAGAGCCACGCGCGCCGGCTCCGGCAGCTACCACTACCCCCGTGCGTCCACTATCCGCCACAGTGAGTTATCGGATGATGCGCTGTTTGCCTCTTTTGAGGACTCCTGACTTCGAGGGCTTATACTGCGGCGGGTCAAGCTGCCGCTGCTCTGCATGCCATGGCTGCCTTTCAGGTGTTCTAAGCCAAGGCTCTGAAAAAGATGCAGGAGGGGAGTTGTGGCCCAGGTCTTACAGAGGATCTGAGGGCGGCTACCAATTTTGCGCTCAAGGCGACAAAAGTTGCAGCTAGCTCGCTCGGTGACACAATGTCTACGTTAGTAGTCCACAGCCGCCATCTTTGGTTGACCCAGGCTGACATGCTCCCTCAAGACCGGAAGCGTTTCATCAATGCACCTGTGGTCCCAGATGGCCTCTACGTCGCGGGTCTATACGATCAGGAAGCAAGCGGAGGGTCTGGGAGTATTCATGACGCCGCGTAGGAAGAGATGTGGTAGGTCCACTTCTAAGTCGGCACCCCCACCACCTGCTCGACGCCGGAGAAAACCTCCTCAGTCGTCCCCTGATCATCAGCCCCCATGTCGAAGACGTCGACCAAGAGCGGCTACGAGGAGTCGATGGAGGAGCAGTCCTGTCCAGGGCCCCCCCCAACATCATCAGGGAAAGAGGGTCCATCGGAAGCGGCCGTAGGACTGGCCGCCCAGGGAGTCCAGCTGCTGCCGGGCCTTGCCACCACCCCGCCCCCCCTTGGGGGTGCCACCAGCATCAAGCAGCGGACTCACAGGTCAGATCTCAGTTTTTCATAAAAAATGTGAAACTTGAACTTCCTGGATTATGTGCGCACCCAGGAGGTTGCATTGCAGATCCGAATGCAGTTCTCATCTCAGAGGCACATTCAAGGGCGTGGCGTCTGATGCAGTGCATTCCGGATGGGTCTCTGCTTCCGTGTCAGAGTCAGCCTCGAGTGGGACCTCCGAGCTGGAACCGGATGCTGCTCCGAGGTCGAGCCTGGATGCCTAGGTAGGTCTCCACCTAGGCTCCCTTCAGACCCCACCTCTAAGTCCGCTAGTTTGGGGCCCAGCTATGGAAACTATTGGCGAAGTGCATATGACGCCATTAGTAGAGTTTCAGGAAGCTTGGTGGGAGCTTCCCAATATTTCCCCTTGGCTCGTGCGCACTATCCGGCACTGCTATCGACTGCAGTTTGCTGCCAACCCGCCCAGGTTCAACGGGGTTCTAATGACCTCTGTCTCAGCCACAGAGGCCCCGGTCCTGCACGAGGAGATGGATTCCCTTCTATGCAAAGGTGCAATCGAGCCGGTCCCTCCTGCTGACAGAGAAATAGGGTTTTACAGCCCATATTTTCTAGATTCTAAGCGCATAGGCGGGTTGCGTCCAATCCTCTATCCTGCGTAGTCTGAACGCTTATCTTCTGAGACTTCCATTCAGGATGATATGGGAAGAAGTTTGAATCCTGGCTTACTTGGACGACTGTCTGATACTGGCCCAGACGCGGTCCCAGTTGATTCGCCACAAAGACAGGGTCTTATGCAACCTCAGTCGTCTAGGGCTTCGGATCAACTCAGAAAAGAGCCTTCCAACCCCTGGCCAGAGCATATCTTTTCTGGATATGGAGCTAAACTCATTGAACCTGAGCCTGCTGAAGGCAGCACGCAGAGTCTGCACAATATTAGTGGTCCCTCTCAAGAACTTCCCAGAAAATGCTCAGTGCCGGCTGTTCTATGCTCTGTCCCAGGCTCCTCTCGGGATAGATGCGCTGGCGCATTGCTGGCCCAGGAAGAAACGCCTATATGCGTTTCCCCCAGTGAGCCTCCTTGGAACCCTCCTGTGCAAGATCAGGGAGGACGAGGCAGAGATCCATGTGGTGGCTTCTTATTGGCCCAACCGACTTTGGTTCGTAGAACTCTGCTCCCTCGTGACAGTCCCTCCCTGGCCTGTTCCCCTGCGGTCAGACCTTCTGACCCAGGGATGTGGGCACAAGCACCCGTGTCCAGACCTCTGGAATCTCCACTTCTGGCACATCATGCCGCAGAGGACCCCGGGTAATGCCACAGTCTGTGGTTCAAACTCTGTGTCTTGCCAGTGCTCCCTCTACTAGGGCCTGTTATGCTGGCAAGTGGGGTCGGTTAGTTGACTGATGTCACTCTCGCCAAGTAGACCCGAGTAGCTGCCCCATTGAACTCGTGGTAATCTTCCTGCAAGAGGGTCTGGATTGAGGACTGTCTCCGTCCTCCCTGAAGGTCTGCATAGCTGCGATTCGCTTCTGGTTGAAAGCAACACGTTGGGACGACACGAGTTAACAGTCAGATTCCTCAGAGGGGCCAGAAGGATTAGACCATCTGGGCCGTCCCTAGTCCCCTACTGGGACCTTTCCATTGTCCTTAGGGAACTTCAAGGTCTTCCATTCAATCCGCTTGAATCAGTAGAGCTTAAATTTTTGTCAATTAAGACAGCGCTCCAAGCCCAAGCCTGGATATGTTCCCAAGGTTCTTACCATCCTCTTTAAAACTCAGTTAGTGAACCTCCAAGCTTTGCCCGGAGAGGAGGCACGCATCAGCCCCTGGTCCCAATTGCCCAGTTCGAGCACTGAGGATCTATGTAGAAAGGACCCGGAAACTTAGAAGTTCTGATCAGCTCTTTGTATGCTTTGGAGGACAGCAGACGATAGGGAAGGCTGTCTCCAAACAGAGGTTGGCCCACTGACTAGTGGAGGCCATCTCTACCGCATACACAGTGTCCGATGTCCCTTGCCCCCTAGAGTTGAGAGCCCACTCTATCAGGGGTGTCATGGCCTCCTGGGCATTGGCAAGGGGGACTTTGCTGGCAGAGATCTGCAAGGCTGCGGGTTGATCGACACCCAACACCTTCGCCAGGTACTATAACCTGAGCGTTGAATCCATCTCTTCAGCCGTGTTAAGTGGTGGTAGCATTGTCTGAGATGTACGAAGGGGTGTCCAGCTTGGGTTGCGCCATTCGTGCGCTATTTTTGCCCCTGGAGATAACCTCCAGCTTTTTGGCTCCTCTCGCCCCAACAGGCGTAGTAGAGTAAGCGGAGTATTCCTACGTTCTGTCCACGTGTGTGCCCTCTATGGGGGACTTCCGGCTGAATCTTTTATGGCCCCGGGCACGGGAGGGCCGAGCAGTTCCCCGAAAGGCTAACTCTCGAAAACTATTGCTCTAGCTAGCTCCATCTATGCTATCTTCCCTCCGAAATATCTTTCCCCAGTGGTTCAAGGCGTATTTCCGTAGGTCCCTCAATGAAACTTTGCGTGTATTAAACTGCCGGAAGTTCTAAGTCCAGCCTTCGAGGTGGCGAATACGGCCTCCGTGTGTCTCCCTTCAGCTCTGGGATCGATGCTCCTTCCTCTGGTATGTGTCGATATGAGAGAGAATTCGCAGATTGTCCATTAAAAATTAAGCCTATACTTAAGGCCAGGGCAGAGGAGGGCCCGTTTGGTGGCGGACTACTGATGTGCCCGGCTTGCCTGGCCGTCGGCCGATGCGGAAGGACCTAGGTTGTGGCGTTTTGCAGGGTGTTCCCATGGTCGTCACTGACATAAGTTGTAGTGACCGACTGATGGGGAGTGTAATGGTTACTTTCGCAACCCCTGTTCCCCAAATAGGGAACGGATACTTAACAGAAAGAGTAACATGCTCACGTCTAGTTTATGCCGGACGGCGTGATCACATGACCATCACTGATTGGCATTTTGAAACAGTGTGGAATGAGTAGTGCACCCCTAGCGGAGCTTCCCATAGTCGTCACTGACATAAGTCTCCGTTCCATATTCGGGGAACGGGGGTTAAGAAAGTAACCATTACGATTAAAATTTTTTAAGCTCATATATTTCCTGATTGGCTACTCAAGAGAGAGTAAAGCGCTCCTAGAAGAGTTCCTATAGTCGGCACTGACAGAAGGCTCCGTTTCCTATTCGGGGAGCAGGGGTTACGAAAGTTTCCATTCCCTTATTGAAAGTGAAAGTAATCAATTAACCTTATATGGAATTTGTGCTATGCATCTAACAAATACACTGTGAAAAATATCCGAAATCTGGTGCTTTGCTTCCCTGGATTCCTAAGCGGCCATCTGCTAGCCAGTTTAGCTGGCAACTAGTTTTGGACTGAAGGATGATAAGGCTGGACTTTCTCCCATTTTAATATTTTATAAGATTGTCAGTGTTAAATGTCATATCGGTGCAAGATTAACTAAGGAAAAATGTCCTTAACAATAAAATTATGAATAATTAGGCTCTCTGCCATTTAATGTAAATACAGTTCCAGATAGTTCTGTTTAATTTACTTGTAGAGCCATGTTTTATAAAAGAATTAATCAAGGATGTGTCTTCCATTTAAATAATAATTCTCATCTGATGGTTTTGCACTGCACAAAATTGTTTTTCCTCAGTGAAGGTTTTTAAGGAGTGCCCACTGGACCAATCCATAGCAAAAGCCACTTTCACTCTCATATTCATTCTCCAATAAACCTGGAAGTTTTCACATAGTTTATTTGCATTGATTAATTGAAAAAATGACACAATCCCAACATGTAATAGCTACGACTTTAGATCAGTAAATATAAATGTTAATAATGTTACTAAATACAACAGTAAAAAAGTTAGTTGACTCAATTTTGAGCAAAGGTGAAAAGACAAATACTTTTAGATGACTCCATTTTTGTTGAGTTGTTGACTGAAATGTTTTTTTTTTTGTTAGGTTATTTGTGGCTGTTGCTAAAAAAAATGTACACATGTTTTAGCTGAAGGAACACAGAATAAATCAGCATCAGTCTCTCCACAGACACCAGAAGAAGTCACCTGCACTCACTTTCAGGTGTTAGCCATGGTGCTAGCAGTGAAGCTAGCATGAAAATGCTCACAATAGCATGCTGATGCTCAGAGGATGAACAGAAAGAAGAAGTGGAGATGTTCAGGACTGAATAGGTGTCATTACATGTTCTACATCTTATGGCTATGATTATATTCTTTGTCAGTTGGTCAGTGGAGAACTTAAAGCTTTCGCTTCTTTACTAACATACATTTTTAAATAACATGCTCCCATGCAAATAGTGTTAACTGAGTCTCAGCCTCATAAGTCATGTTGTCTATGTGTCTGATGAGTTAAGTGCGATATTAGGATAGCGCTTCAAGACTTCTGAAGTCACAATGTGATTGGTTAATTTAATTCGTTTTTCTGGGAGAAGTGTCACGTTTATTTTTGTTCCTCTGAAACTGATTATGTGTATTGAGAATAGAGAATAGCTAAATATTGTATTGAAAAATTTCTTGCATGTCGGTACATTTTTGTACTGACATTTCCACGCCCAAAAACATGACGCTTATGTGAAGGGAAGTTAGATTGGTTGACATGTCAGTCAAGTGGTTTCTTGGGCAGGTTTTAGCCAAAGAAAGCTGCCAAACAAAACTGAAGGTTTGGCTATTCGAGACTAGTGTTACATTATTAACCTTGCATTGCATTGAATAACTTTATGTTTGAATACAACTCAACGTACAGTAAAAACCTGATAAGTACAACTAATAACTTATGATCTTGCTGACAATGAGCGAGACTTGACAGAAAGTTGCCCCAATGATCTTTCACTTTTTTTGAAGAAAGCCAATTAATCGAGACAATTTAAACATAAAATATCTGTGGAACTTTTTGTTAGACAATTTCATCTTGAGTTAATAAATTTTTATATCTAGCTAAATAATACAATGACAATTCTAGTATGCATGGCGGAATATATTTAAAATCTAACAAAATGAAAATCTACATTTACTAAGATTTTCTAAATGTTAAGTTAATTAAAGGTGGGATATTATACCTTTTTAAAGCATTCGGAATACATTTCTGCCCCTTTTACCTCTGCTTCTACCACTGTCATGTTCCACCACGTTGAGTGTTGAGGGCTTTCTAAAAAAAAAGATTTAATAAGGCACTGTTGTTTGGTGCAGGTCTGCTACTTTTACAATTCCAGGTCAGACAGAATGCATTGAAATTAGTTCGTCAGTGGAAGGGGCAAAAATAATGGGAGGAGCTATGACTTTTGAGCTCCAGAAAATTATAATAGGATTACCCGAACACTCATGAACCAATCTCAATATGACTTGAGTCATGTTTTTGATGAGGAACAACAATAAAACAGGCAAGAGTTGTCAGGAAGGTTGAGCTTACATAATATGGTACCTTTAAATCTATACACCATTTACTCTAGTTTTAACATCAAAATAGTACATTATTTACAATAACATATGCATTGTGTTAAGCACCATCATAAGAGGTTTCCAGACACTGAACAATGTGAAACCAAATTAAATGTTACAATCCAGTTAGTTCTCAGGGGAAC
The DNA here is from genome assembly GCA_900490495.1 of Danionella dracula. Lineage (NCBI taxonomy): Eukaryota > Metazoa > Chordata > Actinopteri > Cypriniformes > Danionidae > Danionella > Danionella dracula. Next base: position 6,391,177 of record UELW01000056.1, read on the forward strand.
GTTCTGTCAGAATTCACGTTTTCAATATCAGGGTACACCAGGAAGCCAGAGAAGGTTGTGTATCGCCCCTGGTTGCTGTACACTGCGAAGCCATCATCATGTTGACTGTAGAGCCAGACACTTTCTCCTCTTTTGAGGGACAGCATCAGACTCTGACTCTGCATCTCTCTCCGTCGTGACATGTCCTCATCAAACACCATAGCGCGCACCTCCCCTTTTCCCGTCATCAGCTTCACTGAAACTGCCCGACGAGGGTGCTTCCCCACGGTAAACGCAAAGAAATAAGCACCAGGGAACTGACAAGTGAAGTGCCCTGATGTTTTGTTAAAATGCCCCCCTATGTTAACATACTCCACATCAAACAGAAGAGCATCTCTGTCTCTACGACCTTTACTCTCTCCAAGCACTGAAGTTGTTCTTGCCACTGAAAATGCAGAACGGGGTTCCTCGCTGATTCTTCGTCTTCTTCTCCAGTCATAGTCGGCATCTATGACCGGAGGACAGCCTGGAAGGTGAAGGCCTGGGGGAGATAGGTGATTGTTGAGGTATCCAACTGAAGATGTGGAGTCTGGGTGGACTAAATAACCGCTAAATGTGATGTACGGTCCAACATTACTGTAGATGGCATAGTCGGGATTCTCCTGAAGAAGCAGAGAGACGGTGTCCATGGGTTTGAGACTGATCATCACACTTTGGCTTTGCATCTTCCTGCCTGGATTTCGATATCCATCATAAGTCATGGCCTGCACTTCTATCCCGTTTTTCACCAGCATCACCGACAGCATCTTTTTAGGGAACTTCCCCATGGTGAAAGAAAAATAGTATGCTCCAGGAAGGCGGCATCGGAACGTGCCTGTCTCTGGGTTGAAATCTTCCCCAACATTGACCAGAAGGCGATCAAAGGTCACGATTCGCTGAGTGCCACCCAGGACACCTGTACTGCGTGAGGCAGAGAAGCCTGAGCGGACGTTAGAGTTCATTGGGGGGATGTTGAGGGCTGCCACGCTGCTTAGACAGGCAATCAATACCATCAGGCAAGACATTTGTCTATTAGGAATCAATAGGGTCCTGCCAGCTGCTGTAAAAAGACAGATTATCATTAAAATCTTGCTTGTTGAATTAAAAGGTCACCAAGGTCAATGTTTTCTGATGGCTAGAATACATTTATATGATAAAAATCTATCTATGCTAAAACAAGACATTTTGGATAATAACAGTGATTACTTAAAGCATGCAAATTGTTTTCATGACATACGAAGCCATTCATGACATAAGAAGTCAACATATTAAGTGGTTTAATTGACATATAATGTCGTTTAACAACATAAGAAGTTTTGATTCCATATAAAGTCATCTTTGCAACATAGTATGTTCTTTTTACTACATAAAAAGTTTGTCTTTATGACAAACTGTGTCATTTGACAACTTTAGAAGTTGTTTTCACGACATAAGAAGTAATGTTTACAACATAGTATGTCGATTGACGACATAAAAAGTAATTTGACAACAAACTGTCATTTGACAACCTAAGTAAAAAAATTACATAAGAAGTTGTTTTTACAACATTTTAAATGGTTTTTATTACTTAATTTGTTATTTTTACAACTTTTGAAGTCAACTTCACAACATAATATGTAGATTTTACAACTTTAGAGCCACATTCAAGATAAACAAATATGATATAGCATCTCAACTAAAGACATAAGTAATTTTGACAACATACTGTCATTTCTTGACAAAATAAGTTTTTATTTTTCAAAATAATAACTTGTTTTAATAACATAATTTGCAGCTTTTACAACTTTAGTCTTTGATTATTGTCATGAAATAAGAAGCCATTTTAACAACATGGTGTTTTTTTTACAACATACTGTGTTGTTTAACGACACAGTAAGATGTTATTATAGCAAAAAAGGTTTTCTTCACAAAATAATATGTAGTTTTTACAACTTTAGCAGTAATTTTTCATTAAAACATAAAAAGTCATTTTTACTACATAATAATAATGACATATGATGTTGTTTGATGACATGAGAAGTTATTTTTATGAATAAATTAGCCATTTTTCCAACATCAGAACAGTTTTTTTTAACAAAATAATTTAGTGGAAAAATTAAACTGCCGCTGAAACTGTGTATTTTTCAGCTTGTTTACAATTTATTTAAATTTTTCCTTCTTTTTTTTACAGAATGTTCCCTGTACCCCTGCTACATAAAAAAATACTGTTATTTAATTTTGTCTTTTTTTTTGTCTGCTACATTAACAAATTAACTTTTTAACAGAAAATAATGCTAGGTATTTTAAGCACAAACATGATTAAAGTCTTCAGCTCATTTGCTTTGTGTGAAGGCTTACCACAAAATTAATGTTTTAATTGGATACTGTAGGTATTTTTAATTGTTACTGACTCAAAACACAGCTTCAAAGTGTTGCACCCCTGGAATATGAAGATGTGTAATGAAGTGGTTGAAATGCTACAGAACCGTGCTAGGAAGTTAGGTTTAGTGCTGTCAGAATAGATTCAGCCGTTCATATCATGTGCTCAGTGGAAGCAGCAGTCCCTCTAATTCTGCTCCCATTGTCTCTTCACCGTGTGCACCGCGTAAAAGCAATAGATTAGACACTGGTTCAACTGCTCCTGTGTCAGGGAACAAAGGCATTTTTGGAAGGCAGGATTGAAATATGTCATGAGCGCAGAACCATGGGAGACTTCATGGTCAAGTAAAGAGTCAGTCAGTCAGTAACAGATGAAAAGCACACCGTTGACCATAAGATATATGAGAGGTCATCTAGTCAGGAAGAGGCCATTGGTAATATTTCCTTTCTTTCTTACTTATGGTCGGAATGACTCAGGTTAACAGTCAGGAAAGATTGGCTCCAAAAGTGCTATGTGATTTTTTTACTCTTTTTGTGTGAAAAAAAGTTAAAGTACTGAAACTATTAATTGTAAAACTGTAAACATTTGCTCAGTATTTTTTTAAATAGTGAATTTTAATGTTTTGATTTGAATGCATTCTTTTCAGAATTCAAACCAATTTAGCTATTTCTACTATATTTTAGGAAACACTGAATATATATGAAATGTATTCATATATTTTGTATATTAATATCTAAGTTATGCAAATCTAACCTAAAGCAATTCTTCAATTGATTTCAACTGAGAATAGTTTAGTGACTAAAAACTACAAAATCAGTTTTTAGTTTCAGAAAATCTGTTTAATTTTCTTTCAATTCATATTGTTTTATCACTTATGTTCATAGGATGATTATTAAGGAATTACTTGAGCTAAAGGGAAATACATTTTTGTTGATAAGAACCTGAAGAGACTAGAGGTGTAACTTATTGACGGATGAGCTACATAGACTCACAGAGTTAAATGTTTTAAGTTTAATTAGAATTCAATTGATAATGAAAACGATCCAGCTTGAGACGGCCCTTAAAATAAGTTCTGACTTTTTGTAAAAAAAATAAATGTATGTTTAAACAGAACATATCACAGTTTTCTACACTTTATGACATTATTCATACACAAGTTTTCTATGTGGAAACAATGCGTTGAGAATTTAATATCTTTTTCTAGTGCTTTCTTACGGCAAAGATTTTTGTCATTTTTTAATGACACACCAATGAACTGCACCAGCCACATTTAACAAAGTGAACCTAAAAATCTACTTTACTTTTAAAATTCACTGTTTTTACTTCCATATTGTGGCATTGAATTATGTTTTTGAATCACGTAAAAACCTTTTTTTCTTGGTGTTTTATCTAGTATGAAGTGCCAATAGTTTAGCTTTTAGTCATTGATTTGTCACCATTTCCTTATAGAATTGCTTGAATTAAACAGGTGTCCTTAAACCAACATTCGTATGAACACATAAAGCTAACAAATATATTCCAATAAATGTATAAATCATGCTATGGTAAAACAAATTACTGTCTTTCATTTACTAAATGTTGTACATACCTTGTTTATGAATCTGCTGCATCTTCATTTTTTGTGACCTGCTGCTTTGTGTCCTGTGAGCCACTGAGAGACTTCGTAGGTGCACGGTTGTGAAGAGGTCCAACTGTTATTTCAGTCCTACTCTTTCTAAACACCAGAGCCTCACGTGTTCAAATAATACAGGAGTGTTAGGAGGAAGAGAGGGAGAGAGAGAAACAGAGAAAGAAAGAGCAACAAGAGGAGGTGCTTCACATTTTCAGTTTTTCTGTTCTATCCATTCAGTTCTCTTCATGTTGCTGTCAGATTTTTTGCCAATAACACCATAATGTGTATTACATGTGCATACAGTGCATTGTAAGTATGGGTAACAAACATTCAATACCAGTCAAAAACGTTGGAAACACTCCAAGAGCTTTTGCAAATTGCGTTTAACCTTGTGGTATAGACCCATCCATAGCAGTTGAGTAGCAAGTTGCTGGATCTGAACGCAATTGAGTTGTTCTGGAATTGTGTGTAAGGTCCAGGCAACCAACCATTAGGATGGTTCTCTTGGAATTTCAGATGAAGTATCGCTAGAATGTCGATTTTGTTTTGCTATATTTACTATTCAAACTACATGAAGTTATTTACAATTGGATACATTTGTGTGAAATTCTCCAGGCTTTAAGGTAGCTAATCCTAAACGAAAGCATCTAGTGCTTGCGGAACTGGAGGAATGCTTAAAACACAGGAAAACTAATTAGATACAGAGAGAAAGGCTCCTGTCTGGTCATGAACTGGCAACCACTTTGACTTGATAGGTGACTTGATAATTTATTAATATATTATTAATCATTTGGTCATTTTTTTTCTTATTATAGTTTTATTGTTTAAATAAACTGATTATATTATTAAAATGATTAACTTAATAGATTTTTGTCTATGTTGTTGACTACTTCAAGAACAAATCAAATGAGAACAGAAACATTTTACATTTTTTCAAACTTTTTTAACAATGTAAATTTTACAACAGGTTACAAATGTACAAAATAAAAAAAGTTATAATAATAAATTAAAAAAAGCGTCATGGTGGCGCAGTGGGTAGCACGGTCGTCTCACAGCAAGAAGGTTGCTGGTTCGAGCCTCGGCTGGGTCGGTTGGCATTTCTGTGTGGAGTTTGCATGTTCTCCCTGTGATCGCGTGGGTTTTCTCCGGGTGCTCCGGTTTCCCCACAAGTCCAAAGACATGCGGTATAAGTGAATTGAGTAAGAACAATTGTCCATAGTGTTAAAGTGTGAATGTTTCCCAGCGATGGGTTGCGGCAGGGAAGGGCATCCGCTGCATAAAAAACATATGCCAGAGAGTTGGTGGTTCCTTCCGCTGTGGTGACCCCTAAAGGGAAGAAAGCCGACATGAAGATGAATGAATAAATGAAATAAAATGCATGCTCAAGTCAAAATAGAGAGAGCAGAGAAATCAATAGAGAGCGATAGACAGAGCGGGGGGGTGCATAACAGATTCCAATCTTTTGCTTTTACAGCTTTTGAGTTTTAAAAGTTTAAAAAGCTCATAGATAGTTATAAATATATTTTGTTTCAAACTAGATTTGAGAGTTATCCTTAAAAATAATACACATGTGTTACCATACATGAGATTATTCAGAAATTCAAGGAAAGTATTGACCCTCTATGTACTTTCTGTGCCATTATATTTTTTTTGGAAAGGACATCAGCATCTTGATCATTCTGGCAATAATACATTCTCAAAACTACAACTTCCATCATGTATTTATTACACGCAGACGCTTCCGTGTGCGTCCTGACACACAGCACCGGAAGCCACGCGAGCACTGCGTCTCTGCCGTCAATGCAAGAAGCATCGAGTCAAAGCTGAAATCCGCATTCAAGACAAGATGGCAGGGTTGCCGCGCAGGATCATTAAGGTAACCGTAAAGTGAGACACTGCACAACTATTTGTGCTTGGTTTAGAATCACTACGTTTATATATTATAAAATGATCTGGCTAAAAGGACGACAGATGGCTAAGTGCCTCTTACTGTATTTGCTATCCACTTCCGTTTCTGTACTTTCACTTGTATCCCGAATATGGGTGTGTTAAAAATACATCAGCAGTCGTGAAAGATGGCCGATGGTCAGTATCTTATTAAGTTAGTTAATGAACGCAATAATTCAATATTTCCATTATTAACACCACGATTACCGTTTAGAGAGAAAAGAGAGTGCATCCAGCCGTCATTCATTGCTGGAGCTAACGTTAGAGCTCGCAAGCTAATCGCTCCAGACGGCGCTATGCTAGCTATGCAAACCTCCCGTCAAAATATCCTGTTTTTAGTCTCCCACCTTGTTTAGTCAAAGTAACCAACTGAAACTCAAACATTTCTGATATTTTTGTAATCCCTGTTCGATGTTTTAAGTCTGTTGTTAATACCCGGGCTCGTTGGCTTCCTGGATGCTAAGGAAGCAGATGCGGCGCTAAAGAAGCTAGCGTGAGAGGCTCCAGGCCCCAAATGCTACTCCTGTCAAATACAATTCAATACATTTGGAGTTCCATCACGATTTTAAAGCACTTGTTTGCGGTCATAAAGATATTCTATACTCAGAAAGCTTATTTAATGATCAGATTATGATATTTAGCTAATGGTTAATCCCACCTGGATATTATTTGTCAGTCTCAAACGTAGTAGTTGACATGACATGCTTTGTGTTTGTACAGCTAGTTTTTTGGAAATAACTTTTTGGGGTCTATTTTTCATTCAATTTGCCGTCCACTGAAAACGAATAATTCATCTAAAGTGTTAACTGTCAAACTTTTCCTCCACTGAGTTTGATAGAGGATAATATTTATTCTTTACTGTCGTTGAGCACTTGTACTTTCAAGTAGTTTCAAAAAATAGTACTTTTACTTTATTAGATTTCGTAATATTTTTTATTTTATTAACATTCTTTGTGCTTGTTAAACAGTTGCTTCAAATCAGCTTCACAAAGTCCTAATGTGAATGAAAGGGTTCCTATTGGATAATCATATGTGAAAGAAGTAGGCTTACCTTATACTATTACCTTATGCCGAGTACAGACTGCACAATTTTATCCCTGATAATTATGAATAATTACTAATATATTTATTTTCTTTTTGCTGCAAATGAGCGCACATGCTATTATATGGCTAATTTCTTGCCCGTTACCATTATAGTTGATTATCCCAGTCTCATGTGACTCTGGTCATTGGTTAGTTACAAATATTACTAATTCAGACCCTGCCAAAGTTAATTGCTTACACGTTGTTCCATTTCAAGATAATTACAAGACATACTTGGCTAAAGCTGTGACAGATGATAAAACTGGCTAATAACTTAATATAAAACTGGATATTTAAAATACCCTAACTCTACAAAAAATACTGTAAATAAGAATAGTATTTCAGAATAGTAACTTTTTTCTTTGAATGTTTTCTAAATTAAAAGCCCACTTGGGCTTTGTCGTCTTCAGTTTTTCACACCTTGCTGTGGATTCAATCCTCCTTTTCTGTCATAGACATGTTTAATATAAGCTTTTTGTATGCAAACCTAAGTTAAGAACCCAAGTTATAAAAATGCTAGATTGAAGGCTTCATTATAATACAAAAATGATTTATAAAATAGTCACAATTTATAATGACAATTACTTTAGTTATACATTTTTTTTTGTAGTTGTTTATTGAAATTTATAAACTATAAAGCTATAGTTGGGTATTGTACTGAAAATGTAATCGAGTAACTGAGTAATCGGATAAAACATGTGACGTCACTCGGCCACTTCCGTATTCTGCCGCGTCACTCGCTCAGACATTCAGTTATAGAATGTGCTGAAACATTGATTATTGTTACTTCAAAGACACTTTAAATGTGTTTAAAATCAAGCGGAACAGTATGTGTAGGTTACCAATAACATGACATAATAAAGATTAGGGTCAAAGTGTCCTAAAAAATAAGTTTGTCGGTGGAATGCGATGTTGTGGAGCACAAGTTAGAGTAGAAACCCCTGTCTGAAACAACACTGTCTTTAACTTTGTCTTCTGAACAGCAGTTTCCATTTTATACATGTAGTTTTTTTTTTGTCCCTTTTACTCCACAGTCTTTTGCCAACACTCGCATAATTAAGTTATTAATAATATCTTAACTGCAATAAGTGTGTGGAACAATAGAGCTGAAGGTTTTATTCCAGTCAGTCTACACCTTGCTTTCACTACACCGACAAAAGTACTATGCAATGTTTACTTCGACCTGGCAACATCCTTCCCATATTAAGCACCCGCTGTAAAATGAAAGCTAACGAAGTGTTACTTGACAACAAACTCTCTAATGAACTGTTAACATATTAACATAAATTAAAACAGGCTAATGTCAAAATCTTGTTATTTTAGTCTCTGGGCACTCTAAAATCTTGATTCTAAAAATCATTGCGTGTGCGTATGTGTATCTTTTTATACAAAGTGGAAACTACTGATCGGAAATGAAAGTTAAAGGTAAAATACCATTGATTCACATTCTCTAACTTGCAGCAAAGAACAGCACATTCCCCTTTATAAGGTAATGTGAATAAAATGTTAACCTTGAATAAAAGCTTTAGGATTTAATGGTTTTATATAAAAATTATCAAATAATACCAATAAGGCCATAATACCTTTAATATGATTTTGCCAAGGGGCAGCATGGATATTGAGAATAGGATGAGTCCCACAACAGATCCTTGAGGAGCTCCATACTCTACTACTATTGTGTCTGAGGAGTCTCCATTTACATGAACAATCTGACTCCTGTAAAAGAGGTAAGAGTTAAACCATGCCTGTTCGTTCTCTAGTCTCTCGAGGAGAATCCTGTGATCTATCGTACCGAAGGCTGCACTGAGAATGTGAATAAAATGTTAACCTAATATAAAAACTTTAGGATTTAATGCTTTTATATAAAAATGATCAAATAATACCAATAAGGCCATAATACCTGTAATATAATTTTGCCAAGGGGCAGCATGTATATTGAGAATAGGATGAGTCCCACAACAGATCCTTGAGTAGCTCCATACTCTACTACTATTGTGTCTGAGGAGTCTCCATTTACATGAACACGCTGACTCCTGTACAAGAGGTAAGAGTTAAACCATCCCTGTTCGTTCTCTAGTCTCTCAAGGAGAATCCTGTGATCTGTCGAATCGAAGACTGCGCTGAGATCTAGCAGAACTAGAAGAGAGGTATATCCTTGATCCCATTCAAGAATAACACTCTTTGAAATTTTAACCAGCGCAGTCTCTGTGGTTTGATGCGCTCTGAATCCAGATTGAAGATCTTCATGAAAGTTGCTCTTATGTAAGAAGTAGCTGGGCTGTGCTATTACAACTTTCTCTAATATTTTTGACATGAACGGAAGGTTAGAGATTGGCCTATAGTTGGATAACTCAGTAGGATCCAGGTGCGTTTTCTTGATTAGTGGTTTAATTACTGCATTTTGAGCAGTTTAGGAACATAACCTAGCGATAGAGATGAGTTTGTAATATTCATAAACGGTGCTTGAGCTATTTGTAGCAATTCTTTCAGTAATTTTGTTGGTACAGGATCGACAGCTGTGGTGCCCTTGAGCAAGGCACCAGTTTCCCGACTGCTTCCCGGGCGCCGCAGCCATTGCTGCCCATTGCTCCGGGTTGTTTTCAAAGTGTGTTTGTTCACTGTTGTGTGTGTACACTGGGATGGGTTACATGCAGAGCACAACTTCCTGGTATGGGTCACTCCATTAATGGCTAACTGGTTACTTCACTTCTTTTCACTTCACTTTACATCTATCGATCCAACCCTAGAGATAAAAAAAATGAACATTTAGGAGTTAGATTCTTGTTTTGGTCAGTGTTGATTACTGGGGAGGTGCTCTGTATCGACCAAAGCCACTGGCCTGAAATCTATGGCATTGTGCATTATAGAACTCATGTTCAATATAATGCAGGTAGATTATACTGTGGTTTGTGTTGTATTTAAACAGCTTTGAGTTTTCTAGATGTGGATACCCTAAAAGAAGTTTGCAAACATTATGAATATAAAAATACAGTTTCACATGACAGGCGTGTGAAAGTATTGTTTGTGATGTTGTTTGATGCATGTGGGAGGGCTGGGAAAACACCTATGATGGCCCTTCCCACAAGCATGAGACCATGAGAGGGAGCCCCTCTCTTGTCTGTGTTTGCTCTGCATGGTTTTGTCTGTGGGTTATCAGAAACATTTGAGGAATTTCGTTCTCAGGACAATGTACATTGTAAGTTAGCTGAAAGAAAATAGGTGATAGAAGCTTCTGTTTCCATTTATGATGTTTTCTTAGAAGAGATAATTCACCCGAAAGTGAACCCTGTCTGGGTTTTTTTGGGGGGTTATGTTATTTTAAATGCTTTGTTTTTTTATCTACACAGAATAGACTCCTCTGAATGAAATTTCTACCAACAACATGACACATTGAAACGAGACTTTAAAATTAGGATTTTGTTTTTGCTCTATTATTGATTTAAAATTCTAACTAACAACGAATTATAATATTTTCAGCAGTCTTTATGCAAAACAAATCTTTCTTTAATTTAATCTTTTTTTTTTTTTTGCAAATGCTTCAAAGCAGCTTTACAAACAGGCTTAAAGTAGAAAAGATCAAAGTTTGGGTTCAGTAGAAGCACAGCGCATACGTTCTTGAACATACATTCAGATGGAACACGATCACATAACCACACGTATTTACGGGCGATGTTGGCCATGACAGGAATATCCTTAAGCGCGGCACCAGAACCACATTCTTCGCTTGGCCAGGGACTGACTTGCGTATGTTGGTGTTGATGCTGGTGCCATTTCAGCAACAAGTTTAACGTGTGTTTTTGTGACATTTAGCTCGGGTGGTTTCATGTGATTTGCTCTGCATCTTGGGTCAAGCAAGCCTGCTGTGTTCATCATACTCAAGGTGGAGTTATTGATATTTGCCTTCGATCTGCTCTAATAGAGACTTCAGACGTGTCTCGTTGCTGTTCTCTCGGTCTAAAGCCAAAATATTGCCAGATAGGTTAATGTACTCCTTTTTTTACCAACCAAAATCCTAGATGCCATTATCATGATACAGGGAAGATGTCATTGTTCATTGTGATGTTTCTCATTAGACATCTTACGATGCCAAATTGGTTGACATCGCCCAATCCTAATTGTATAGCAAATTATAAATTATTATTCTTAATTTCAAAATGCGTGAATTCATTAAATTGTTTCACTTAAATAGTTCATTAATTCGCTCACTGTAACTTATTGCAACATAATAAAAGATGAAGTCATGTTAATGAATGGTATCTTATTGATATCAAACTCCATCAATTCTGGGTTTATCATATTTCCTTCATCAAATCTGGGCGTCTGTCTTGGAGGTGTTTTATTAAGTTGGAGGTGTTTCCTGCTTTCGATATAAAACTTCACCGGCATCTTTGCAAATTGATTTATGGTTGTCTAAGATGTTCCCTTGGTCATCAGCCACAACGTTGCTCTTTGCTCCTTTCTTCTCAAGAGCGAGAGCATCATCAGCTACACTGGTTGCCATGTCTGTTTGTAAGGTGCGCAGTTGCGTTTTCTACAACAACAAAAAAAAAAACAAGATTGACAAGACCTGGGTTGACTGGACTTTTGACAACACTAATGTGAATCATTAAGTGTGTTACAATCTAGGACTGAACAATTTTGAAAAATAATCTAAGTGAATTTTTTTTTAAACAAATATTGCAATGGTGTTTTGCAAGGCGATAAAAAAAATAATTTACTCCCCTGTTTTTTTTTTCAACAATAAGTAATGAATCATTAAAGTATGGAAATTTATATTACAACTAGATTTAGACTACAAATCAATCTAAAGCAAAAATTACAACAATTGTACAACAAAAATAAATGACCATAACCTTGCAATAAACATGAACATTAAAGTCAGTAAGAAGGCACACAAACTTTAGTGTAGATTGAAAGAACAACATAAAAATGACGGACAGTATTATTATTATGACTGATATGCTCTGGACTGAATGTTTCCGGACAGACAAAAAAAAAATATTACAAAAATAATAACATTTCTTTTTAAAGTGATGTTTTTTTAAAACCCATGTTAAAGTACCAAAGAAATATGCCTGCCATTGTCATTCTCCTTTATGGTTCTCGGTTTTCAGAAAAACCGTCCTATTCACTTTTGCTGGGTTTAAAGAGAAGCGAGTGCAAGTCACTAAAAAGCCTTCATTGCTAAAAAAGGTTTTCGACCCCTCTCTCAACCCGGTGGCAGTGTTTTCCCCTTTGTGATCATCTGAGAAATAAGCAGATTGAAGGCAGTGAGCCTCGAGCTAAAGCTCTTCTGTGATGAAATGTACAGTGAGACTTTGGTAGGGCTCTGCTATACATCTACCATTATCTGTGGTAAACAAAAAAGTTGTTTCTACCTCTACAAAGACTCTCTGCATGGCCGCTGGAGCTGTTGTATGGTGATTGATCCATTCGTGTTTGTTGAATTTTTCATATGTCGAAGCAAGTTTTACATGTAAAATGCCTAATCCGTTCCAAGCCACACAGAAACAAAACTAAAATTTAAATGAACATAAAAATCCTGACAAAAATAAACTTGAATTCTTAAAGCATCTAAAATACGATATTAAACATCTGATAAATAATAATAAAACAATAAAAACAGAATAAAATAAATGAAAATTAAAAACCCCTACTTTTTACTAGGTGTTGTTATGAAGTGTTTTGTGGTAGTGGAGAACAGATGGTAGCGAAAGGAGAGCTATGACCATAAATATATGCTTTGCCAAAAAAAAAACAACACTAAAACATTCACAAATTTAGGACACCAACACAAAACTGAAATGTCTGAATAGAAAGAGAGGTCTTCCGAGAAGATGTCATGGGGAGTCTTGCAACCAGTAGGAGAGCGGGATACTATGTGGTGCGTTGAATCCAGTCACGTGATGCCCTGTGTTGTCTTCCGCCTTAATTTCCAATGTCGAATATGTATTTCTCGTACGTGTTTTTCATATCTTAAAATTGTTTTTGTATCATGAAATACATTATTTTTCATGTTACCTTTAATGTCTTGAAATTTCCGTAACACGAAGCATTCAGGTCTTGAGGTACCACTGTATAGTTAATCTAAACAGGGTCTTACAGGGACTTTATGATGTACTATCTGGTCTGCAACTACTTGTGAACAATGAGAAACAATTATTGGAAAAACTCAGCATGTTGAAATTTTAAATAACATTTCATTTAATTGTGTTAATGGGGGAAAAATGTATTCAGTTAGTGCAAGGTTTTCTATGAGGAGTACGTATATGTCTGTATTGAACAAGTCCATCCTCATTCTTTACACAGTTACAGAACTGGTGCAGTGACTTTGGGAGAAAACCAAACATGAAAGTATTTTACATGTCTTTGCTATAGAGTACAGTGTGGTAAAGGATTTCCCTATGCTTTCTGCAGACTCGTGCATTCTACAGGTGATATTGGATTTGCATTAGTCATTTGGGTGTGGTTTCTAGAGGGACTAAAGTTTCAGGCCTTACTTGAAAGTCCTGAAGTAATAAGGCCATCTTGATTGGGTTGTACTTGGCTTGATTTCAAATGAGACTTTTAAAGGTGTTTTTAAGAGGTTTGTGCTATACAAAATGTGTTTCTACAGTACAATTCAAATTTACATTCTACACAAGAAAGTGATCAAACTGTGATTGAATGAGTCACCAGAGGAGTGTAATGAGTGTTTACTCAAAACATTGCTTCTGTCTGACCAGCAGTGTTTGTGATGATAAAAATCCTCTTAGGTCCTTCTGTAGGATATTTGGTTTCTGTTTTCAATGTCAACATTGCTGATGTGCCATCAGTAAATGTATTTGTACCAATTTTACATAAAATGCTCTGCATGCATAGAGGTATGTATATATATATATATATATATATATATATATATATATATATATATATATATATATATATATATATATGTATATATATATGCATCTATAATTAAAAAGGTATTGATATTTCTTTTTTAAAAGCACAAATCAGACATTGATAAAAAAAAATTTGGCATTAACAATTATTATTTTTACATTTGCTATTGTAAAAAAAAGCTGTGTATTTTCTACTAATGTTTTTTTTCTGCATCTTCATGATGCGAAAGGTCTGTAGATAAATCTGTTGTGGTAAACTTACACATGTTTTGTTGCTATTATAAAACCGATTTACCAAAAGAATTTTACTGCCTCTATTTAATTGTTGACGCTTTTGCAAAAGTATCCCTTGATTGGTTTATAGACTCTTCAGCTTTGTTTGCCAAAGGAATTCACTTTCCTCTGTTTATTTCAAAATGTTTGGTTTTGGTTAAACATCATGTGATTTAAAAAAAATGATGATTATTATTATAATTTTTTTTTTGCAACTGCTCGTTACACATTAACTCTTACTGCTAGTTTTATTTTGCTAGACCACAGAGTCATAATTTGTGTAACTATTGACCATTCACAGTCGAGCCTAATTCATGATGATGTAATTTCTTTGTGTGTAGGAAACACAGCGTTTGTTGGCAGAGCCAGTGCCGGGTATAAAGGCAGAGCCGGATGAAGGAAATGCTCGCTACTTCCATGTGGTCATCGCCGGACCTCAAGACTCCCCATTTGAGGGAGGAACTTTTAAACTTGAACTCTTTCTTCCTGAAGAGTATCCCATGGCAGCTCCAAAAGTACGCTTCATGACCAAAATATATCACCCCAATGTAGACAAGCTTGGGAGAATATGTCTAGATATCCTGAAAGGTAAGAGAGCAACCTGTGCATTCATTTTGATACTCCTCACTTTGAGTTGAGAAATTAAATGAATAAGATTAAAACTCAACATCTGAATGAACACAAGGACAAAGCAGAGAAGCTAGAAAGTTAAGAGCTATTTGAGAGTGAGTATAAGACTTACTGAAGGAGACTCCTGTTCTATGCAGTACAGAATTCCAGGTTATGCAGGTACATTTGATTATGGTGGGGTTTAGGGTTGGGTCGATAGACGATGGCATCATTCATCGCTGATGCCAGATAGACATTGCGATGTTGAGTCAGCATCGGGAATTCTCCGGCTCTTCTTTCACTCTCCAGGAGACTCACCATTTAAGCAACCAGTTTAACATGAATTTGTTGCGCTTAGCTCAGGGGGTTTCATCTGATTTCATTTATATCTTGGGTTAAGCAATGCTGCTTTGTGTCTCATACTTATGGTGATATTGATATTGATATTTTCCTTCGATCTGCTCTCCAAACTTTTTCCGATGTGTCTCGTGGCTGTTCTCTTTCGTTCAGTCTAAAGCTAAAGTATTGACAAATAGGTGAATGTACTCCTTTTTTTTACCAACTTAAAATCCTCAACGCCATTATCACACATCACTCTGCCAGAGTCCCGCGGACAAAGTTATAGACAAGTGGAAATTTCTGTGTAACTCGTATTTATTTATTTTATATTTTTGTTATTGGTAAAGCAAGACCATGCGGGCTTGTTTCAAATAATAAATTTTATGAATTAATTATACAATACAGCAATTCCTCATATTAAAGGTCACTGGTGCGTCGAGGTGTTGTTACAACAACAAGCAAGCCATTTCCTATACCAGCCTTTTACGGTGTGTTATTGTGACTCGTGAATTGTTGTTTTGTTTTCAAAGTTGTCATTCTGAGTAAGGATATGTTGTTTTATTTGTTTCAGACTGCCACAGTGCTTGTCTCTGCCATTAGCTTCTAATCCTTAATATTTTGTGATAATCTAGGAGACTTAATTTTAACTATGCACCATAAAATTTGGACTGATACCCAACACCATCCTAAATGTTGAACAGAAGTCACACTTTTAAGAAATCCAATACATGCCTTGTTCTTTGTATGAAATGTAATAGTCATTGTTGGCCACAATTCCATGATTTGAAAATAGCTATATCTATACTATAATGGTTCACATTAGCTATCAATTCAATTTAATTTCAAGCTGATCTAATTCTTTTGGTTTTTGTTAAAGTTCTTCAAAAAATTTACCAATGTTCATAATCAACTTTATTCCTTTTTTTTTTTATTCAAATCTGTTTCATTGTCAAAGGAGTGAAGATTTTTAGACCATACTCCTGTAAACATCTGTTAGCCTAACCCTTACACATGAAACTTACTTCTGCCATCACTCCCAACTCACTCTGCTTTTGTACATTTTCTGTGTCATTAATAGCCCAATATGACTGCTGGCCTTTTGATTAACAGAAAAATAAACTATCAATGGATTTTGTCATTAGTATATGTGTACACATATAATACAAGATATTAAAATATTTCTGTTCAAACAGACTTTTCATATAAGTTTCTGACAGAACATTTTTGTGACTTGTCCTCCCTGTGAAATGAAGTAGGTTGTCCAATTTGTGTTTCCATTTTGCATGTACCAATACATGATAACTTGTCCAAAGTTGAAAAATCTATGGGTTATAACTAGAAAAATGGCCTCTTTAAATGCCAGTCTTCTTACCATTGCCTCGAGGGAATGGCAGCTTTCACGCTTTCTCTTCCTAGGCATTTTCCAGCTGTGTAAATTTGGAGCTGAATTATTCTGTTAGATTGAAGTGCTCAGCTTACACTTCTGACCCTGCAGCAAATGATGTCTTTAATTAGCTACAGGGCACATACGGAAGCTAGTTGCCCCTACAGTAATATATATTTTTTTGTCTTTCTCCATGACATAATGTCACACACAGATAAGTGGTCTCCAGCCTTGCAGATCCGTACAGTGCTGCTATCAATCCAGGCATTACTTAGTGCTCCCAACCCAGACGACCCTCTAGCAAATGACGTCGCTGAGCAGTGGAAATCAAACGAAGCTCAAGCCATAGAGACAGGTGGGTGCTATGAGTTACCATGATCAAGTATTAAGTGTGTTTATTGTCAATTCTGCCACATGTAGAGTGCATACATACAGAGAATTGAAATTGCGTTACCCTCAGGCCCTTCGTGCATACATAAATTACACAGAACATAAGAGTAAGTAGTAAGTAAAAATAAGAAAAAATAAGAGTTACAGATGCAAAAAATGATAGCTAAAAAAGTACTTTTATAGCAATATCTAGTTGTTTTGTTTTTTAACTGCATGAAAAAACATTTTACACTGCACTCCCATAGTCTGATTCAAACATAATCAGCTTACTTTATTTCCTGAGATGGATGCAAAAAATGTTTTTTAGTGAATGGGAATTTTTTTCATGATTTCAATCTCTTTAACTGATACTAACACAGAACAACATATTGATAAACCCCTTGTTTTGCGGTCCATGTTTGCATTTACCCGGTTTTTTTTTTTTTAAACCATAGTTTTTCTTCCCCGGTTTACAAAAACAAAATTGAGTCTAAATCAGCACGGACAAGGAAAAAAAGTTTTTCCACATGAAAATGGTAATACGTTCCTAAAATGCTGGAACTGTTCAGTCAATTCACAATTCACTGAGTCAATTCAGTACGGCAGCAGACTCCTCAACCCTCAAGTTATATCGACCAATCAGAAAGCCTCTTTCAACCCTGAAGCATATTATGCTTCCTTTCAATTACAGTGAAATACACTACACCGAATCTCTAAAGTCTGCTAAAAACATCACATTGGTCTGTATTTTCTAAAATACCTGTTTAAATGCTGGTCTGTGTACGTCTGGACAAAGAGCATAACAGTGTTCAAAAAAATTTGGTCACAAAATAACCAAGCTTTTGTGCTTCTTTTTTTACAGCCCGAACATGGACCAGGCTTTATGCGGGAAACAATATCGAAGTCTAAGAGCTTGTTGGTCGTTGAGGCAAGAGTGAACTCGATGATCTACCAAGACCTACTCATTTTCTTGTAAAGAACACAGTCTATATTACGATCAAATTTCAATAATATATCAACTCAAAAAGGAAATTTTGGGATCAAATTTTTCCCCAAAACATGCGTCTTTGATTTCAGTCACTGCAGCCCAGATGTGTTTGGTTCTAGTTGAATGCCTTTCTAATGCGGTGATTGTGGAGCCAGTTAAGTGTGCATAAAAACCGACCTTAAATTGTTTCTTCCATTTTTTTTTTTTTTTTTTTACAATTCTTTTAACCTTACTCTGTTGCTCTTTGTTGTCGCGGAACAGCATACTAGCCCCCCTGTGACATTTTCTGTCAGTTATTTGTCTTCTGAGAAAAACGGAGTGATGGAAGCCACATGAAAACAGAATTTCTGCTAGATAATGGTTCAATTCGGAAATCTTTCCACCATCTCAGTAACCCTAATATAGATGTGGATTGTAAGTAAGGTGTAGCTAGATGGATGGGAGATTTTGCTTAATGTTTCTTTAAATAGAACAATCCTGTAATTGTATCTGGTTTTAGTGTTTTTATTTATCCTGACATTGGTGTTCTAACTGCGCTCTTACAATTTTCTTGTGTCCAACATAGTTTGGTTCATTGAGAGCAAGTTCCCTCAGATTCTGAAATGGCAAGGTTTGCTCGAGACTGAAGATGAATTATGGATTAGAGATTTTAGTGAGAAGAGAGGGTCTGCAGACACTTTGCATAATATCAATATAGGCTTTGTCTCAATTTCCACAAATGTCAGTTGTGTACTCTCCTACTTTCTTTGGAAAGGGGAATAAATCTGATTTTTAAATGTGATGACCACAGTCCAGACTCCTACATGTATTTCTGTTCTTTCTGTAAATAAAATCTGTTGATTTAATAAAGGTTTTAGTGTTAATTGCATATTGCAAAAAATGATTGTTTTTTGTGTATTTGAAATTGAAAACAGTATTTTAAATGAGAAAGATTTGTAATGTTAAGCATATTACGCAGGGTCCTTTAAAAGTCTAAAATATAAAAGCCTGTTCTAGTTCTTAAATCATTTTTAACAGCTCTTGTTTTTGTTACTGCTATGTAAAACTCATCTGATATGCATTTTTCTTGTTGACTTGGGTCGCCAGAGATTGACAAAATGTCCCTAACTACTAAAATATTATAAAAATAATGATGTAGGAAAATGTGCACCAATCCTAAAAAACTTAATTTAAGTTTAGGCCTGTCATTTAGATTGCTCAAATACACTCAAAATCATAAAAGTGAGGGTTAGGGCTGCCAGAGTTTAAGAAAATGCTTGTGAACTCATTAATACACAAAATGTTAAAAATGATTATTAGGGTAGCCGGATATTGACTCATAAATGTTAAAATATGCAAATATGACCATTAGGGTTGTCAGAGTTTGAGAAAACCTTTGTAAATGTTCAAAAACATAAGTGATGACTAGGGTTAAAATTTATTCTAAACTGTTTTTAAAATTTTAATAATTGACCATATGAAATTTTTTACCTAGGCCTAGGTTATTCTCTCTCAACAGTCCCAGAGTAACACTGGGATAGGTCACCTAGTATGCTTCTTCATTTTTTTTGTTTTTTTTTGTCTTTACTACCTGTCCTGTCCTGTCCTACTTCAAAGCAGCCCCATGAGAAGGGAGGTGCTTCGTATGAGTTGGTCAGTTTTGCTCTTTCCAGAGAATTTAAGATATTATATATTGAGTATTCCTCTGGATAAAAGCTTTTAATTTATTTTATTGATTATTTATTTATTTCGCATTCATCACAATAATTACTTTAATCAATCATATAAACATACATCAGGACAGGAAGGTGTTAATTAAAAAGGGGAAAGAGGAGAGAAGCTTTGGAGGGGGAAAGAGAAGGTGAGAGGTAATTATGGGGGAAAGAGGCAAGATTGAGTTTAAAATTAAAAAAAAATAAGATTAGATACCTACCTTAGCACATCCAAGCAGTTCACATCTATCTACACATATGCATACAAATATAAATATACATACATACACGCAGTTAATGATCTATTGACCAAACATAAATAATAATGATAGTAATTAGAAAAATTAATAATTATACATACATATATATATAAATATATATATATATATATATATATATATATATATATATATATATATATATATATATATACATACATACATACACACATACATACACATGCACAGACAACTTAAACCTCAAGCATCTAGCAGAGACCAAACATCCCAGGTGTTGTGTCTAACCTTCTATGTCCCAAGTGAAACTTGGGATCTGCCTCAGGCCAGGCCCCATATATGGTCAGGAGCTACCCAGATATCCAGCCCACACCCCCACAGAACGACAAGTTTTGGGGCCTGGGACCCGGAGCCGGACCTGCCCCACCTCCCCTGGGAAAGTTGGCAACCTCAGAGAGCAAAGCCCGGGCCCCGGTGGGGCCGCCGCAGCAGAAGGACGACAAGCTCAAAGCTAGGCGGGCATGCAGCCTCCAACAGTGCGGGCAGAGGCCCCACCCACAAGCACCGCCATGCCCACATTCCCCCACGGTAGGCCCCCATCCCGGGCGCCACCGTTGACCTGCCGGGAAAAAGGAAGGACGGCCAAGAGACCAGAAGGGGGCGGGTAGCGACACAACTCTGGACGTGCCAGAACCACCCCCCGGCCACACCCCGACCCCATGCACACATCAACCAGCAGTCGCCCAAAAACCCAGCCCCCCAACCCTAACCCCACGCACACTTCTTCATTTCTTGTCAACTACGCTTGCGACACTACGCAATTATGCACAAGTGCAAACTCATGAAATAGGTCATAAAACTGATTCTAAATTGTTTTAAAAAGTCTAAAATTTGACCTTATGAAATTTGTAGAAACCCCAAATTATGTGTTAAAGTTGAACTGGTTCCCTACTGTTTGGAAAACAACTCATTATATTGTAAAGTCTAGCATATTTCCATGAACTGGTTCTTTTCAGAGAAATTCTGTTATCTCGGCCGGTCGTTTTTAAACAATCCAGTAAAGCAGTATTCAGTGGTTTACTTTCATAATTTGAGTTTTCATTCACTATTTCCCAAATTCCAAAATATGGTTGTCAATTTTTTTTTAACAATGCATCACAATAGCTATGTATGTTTGATATTTAGCTAAGTAAAAACAAATAATTTACACCTAATTTGTTTAAAAATCTTCTTTTTCACACATACACATTGCCTACTGCTAAATTGTTTGCGCTAAAATAAATCTTTTTTTAAAGGCTTTTTTATTTATTTTGGTTTTCTAGAGCAATCTTTCAGAAGTGTATAAATATTGCAGGCTAATGAACGAGAAGAGGTGTAGTTACATTTGACTGAAAACAGGATTGGATCAGTCATAGCAGCCATTTTGTTTGTAAGCGCTCTTAATTTGGCTTTGGGCTTTGTTCATTTTGCCTTGGTGGCTCAGTTGTTTTTTCATATAAATATTTTTTATTTAAATTACTGTAGGTGTTATTTATCATTTTTATTAGTATTAATTGCTTTTTTTTTTGTTACTAAGATGCATTTTCCCCATGATTTCCCATCACAGTCTTATCAAAGCAGCTAGAATACATGGCTATGATTTATTTTCTATTTTTATGATTAAAATAGACTGACCACACTTTTTAAAAACTAGTTTTGTTGTTGTGATTTAACAAGATATAGTCAGTGTTTTAGCACATCATTTAAATAAGAAATATTCTATAAAACTAATAAACATCTAGCACAGCTAACTGGTCGAAGGTCACATGTCAATTTTAAAAATGCTTGTTCAGACCTGGCTTATGCGTTGTTTTGAAAGTTGGGGCTCTGTTTAATAGCGTATTGGCATGGTAATGCTTTAAAGGGCATAACTTGCCTGTATTATTATTGCTTCTTCCCAAAACTCCGTGTCTAAAATGCTGATCTGCCATAAAGTACAGAACAACACAAAGAATTAGTGTGAAAAAATAATACAAGTGATACAATAACTCAATGTTTGTGTATAGGCATGCGCTGTCTCAAATCTCGCAGCACATGTGCCGGTCGTAATCAGTCACTCATACGAGGAGATGGTTTGTAAAGCACTTTATATAAGAGAAAGAAATACAAATTAAAAGACTCTCCCTCAGGACTGGAGCACAGCAAAACGCACCAGCATCTAAACATCTCTGCTGTCGTAGCATTTTTTTTAAAGACTTGTTTCGCAACAATCTCACTCATTCAAATCACAATACCAACATAAAAAAATTATACATGTCAATATACATAAACACTCTCAAACGAATAACAAACACATTACATTTCGAAGATTCAGAAGAAAAAATTAAAACCAACATTCATTTATATAAAAGAAAGAAATACACATTAAAAGACTCCCTCGGGACTGGAGCACAGCATAAGGCCAAGACACAATTTTATTTTACTTAATTTTTTTTACTTAATCACCACTCACTCATTGCAAAACCATACGCAATGGCAAGAACATGGGGCATTCACATTTTATGCCAATTTTACAAATTTACCTATTTCAAATTAAATAAATCATGTTAAACATCCCTCCAGTTTTTACTCACTACACAATACTTTAAAACAAAAACTTTAGCCGATGATCTTGAGTATTTAAAATGATGTTTATGACTGAACGAGGAGAAATGCGTACCATCAGCATCTTCACATCTATGCTGTTGTACATTGAGTGAAGTGGTACAAACTAATTAACAGTTTTGCCTTGAAAGCCTCGATGCACAACAAAACCAATATTTTATGAAATTCACACGTCTTGTCAAATTAAATATTTTTTACTCATTACACGTAGCAAAATCTGATTGAAAAAAAGAATCCAGCGATTGCTTAAGACATTGATTATGCTAAATTTCAAGCTGATTTTTCGATATCTTGATAGTTTGTTGAGGTGTCAAAGAAGAGTGATAACAAATGGTTACAACAACCTCCTCAAATTTATCATCCGAACATCTGCATTTGTATTAAACAAATAAAAACGGAGGGCAAAAATAACTTTGAGGAGTTTAAAGGCAGACAATAACCAGACTAATTTGTAGGTTTCTTAAAAATCTGAATTCCAATCACACATTTCTAGCTTGTCTGATGCAAGGTGTGTGCATCCAGCGTCACGGTGGCGCAGTGGGTAGCACGGCCGTCTCACAGCAAGAAGGTCGCTGGTTCGAGCCTCGGCTGGGGCAGGTGACATTTCTGTGTGGAGTTTGCATGTTCTCCCTGTGATCGCGTGGGTTTTCTCCGGGTGCTCTGGTTTCCCCACAAGTCCAAAGACATGCGGAATAAGTGAATTGAGTAAGAACGATTGTCCATAGTGTTAAAGTCTGAATGAGTGTGTGAATGTTTCCCAGCGATGGGTTGCGGCTGGAAGGGCATCCGCTGCATAAAAAACATATGCCAGAGAGTTGGCGGTTCATTCCGCTGTGGCGACCCCGAAAGGGAAGAAAGCCGACATGAAGATGAATGAATGAATGAAGGTGTGTGCGTTTAGAAATATCTACAGCCTCTGGGAGTGCTGTGCCATACTGCCTCAAGCTCTTAATCGCTGGTTGCAGCTATTTTTAAAGAGTTACATAATTTTTTTCCTGATCATTAGGTGTCATTTGAAGTGATTTGTCAAGGTTATATAAGATTATAAATGCATCTTCTGTTGGTAAGGGTTTGATCTGACAATGTTCTTTTAAGTGGAATTATGCTAAAAATGTGTAGCTTTGTCAACTTGGATGAAATTCATCATCTTCGTTGCCTAAATGATGTTCATCAGCAGGTGGATCTAGAATAAAGACATTATTTTTCTTGCTACAGTATGGCTTTTGTCTGAAGCATCGCATTGAATCAACATGGCCATTACTAATTAAAATAATATGTCAAAGGTTTGCTTTTGGTGAGGTGTTAAAGAAGAAATTAATATAAATAGTATTAATATATCATTCAATCTCATTTTAAATATATATTAAAATATGTGAAAAACTCACCAAAGATAGATTCTTAATTCCAATCAAATTGACGTAGAGGGTGTGCAATTAAAATGTGAGGTACTGACCTCCAAGAGCTGTCGTCTTAAATGCTGTTTGCAATAACTGTTAAAAGTTAAATAGTTAGGGGCAATTTAAGCAATATTTTCTTCAGCAAGAGCTTATGCAAAGCTAAAAATTATTCTTTTGTTGCTAAGAATCTGATCCCAAGCTGTACTTTATGGTGAAATTATTTTACATTATTTTTAGCTTTGTCAACTTCGAGATCGACTCTCAAAGGATCTTTGCTGTTTAAAAAATGTACACCAAATGTACATTCTAGAGGGCGCTAGAATACTGAGAATGTTCCTTGCTGTAGTATGGTTTTTGTCTGAAGTATCACATTGAATTAACATGTCTATTAGTAATACAATTTCAAGTCCTGCTTGAAACTGTTAAACTGCCCTCATTGAGGGACTGTGAAGCTTTCGAATATCTTAAATGTTTGCCTTTTGCGAGAAGGTAATAATTGTTATAACAAGATTACTAACAGTCTCATCTTCAAATTCATTTTTATTAAATAAATTACAATTATGAGGTTAAATAATAATGCAATTGTGGGGAAAAGTCACGAAAATGTAGAAAGTAATCTCAATTAAACAGTTCTGTCTTGAATTTGTCTGATGTTGAGCGTGTGCAATCAAAATGTGAAGAACTGGACTCTGAAAGTGCTGCGCCATAGAGCCCTTAATCGCTGCTTGCTGTCAATGGTGCAATGTTAGAGGTTTTTTTTTTTAAAGATTGTTTTAATGGAGCTTATATAAGGCTCTGATGTGAAGATGTTGTTTTTTATTGAAACTATGCTAAAAACCTTCAACTGGTTGTGGGGGGGGTTTTTCAACTCAAAAAGAGGATGAAAATTAGTCTTCGTTGCCTAACTGATGTTCACCAGCAGATGGCGCCAGAATATCAACATAGTGTTCCTTCAGTATGGCTTTTGTCTCAATTATTTTATTGAATTAACATGTATAATAAAGTTTGAGTCGTGCAACACTTTTAAACTGTATCCATGAACTGTGAATACCTTTCTATTTTCTTCCACACGATGATAAGGAAGCCTCGTTAATACCTTCATCAAGGGGAACGCCTATCTGTTGATGGCATCTGAGGTTTGTAACAGATCCTGTTGCAGCTGATTTAAGGCGACTGCGCAGAGCTGAGGAGCCGCAGCGAGAGGAGTGTTTAGTTCACAGAGAAGCAACCAGCCACCATGCTCGAGAAGACTACAGCACCTCATCTCATGGTCTGCCCCACAGGATTTATGCTTTCAGCGTGATTCGCTCCTCATCAACGCTAACTGTATGATCAGCCTGGGAACCCGGGGACGACTTTCAGATCCTGGCCCGAAGGAGAGCTGCGTTGCGCGCAGGATCCAGAAACTAGGGACCCGAGAGCACTTGTATTCGTGTTTCGTTCGGAGAAAAAGCCACATGATGAAATTCAAGCCCAATCAGACCAGGACTTATGACGGAGAGGGCTTTAAGAAGCGAGCCGCCTGCCTGTGCTTCAAGAACGATCGCGAGGACGAGGTGAGCAAGCGCGCTTGAGAGCTCTTCTTCTGCGGTCTTCTTCTTCCTCTGCTGTCTTCTTCTGCGGTCTTCTTCTGCGGTCTTCTTCTGAGGGGCTGACTGGCTCGCTCCCACAGTATAGCCTTTTAAAATATGTTTGTGTAGTGTTTGTCAATAACGCGTCAGAGCAGTTGTTATTCGCCATATAACGCTTCACTGACGTGATAACAGTTTGGCGTCAAGGTCCACTGGTTGGTTAATCGATTATCTAACGTTAAGTTAAGTAGTAAACTAACTGGGGAATGGAACGTTCGTTCTTGTTAATAAATATACATATTTAAAACATAAACATGTAAAAACAGCTGCTAAAACTGAAAATAAAATACAAATGTATACTTAAATTAACCAGTTACTGGTGTAAGATTGTGTAATTTGATGTTTTGTTTTTGCCTTTTTTTATCACTCAAAATTTTCCATTATGGAAAATGAAGAGGTGCTATTTAACAAAATTGTACTATAACTACTTACAATACAGACTTATCTGTTTACCTAATTTAGCTTACAGTTAATTTATTACAAAGTATTTTTTTTATTTTCATACATAGTAAATCCAATATCAGTTTTGACTAGTGAATTATTTTTGTTGTTATTTTAAATACATAGTAAATCCATTATCGGTTTTACTTTAATTTTAAAATATTAACAAAGAATAATACATTTGGATTCTTGTCTTGTGTTTTGGGTTGGTGAAGCTGTGTCTTTTGAGTGTTAATAGTGACATGGGCTTGTAACCTTTTCAAAGTTTTTTTGTGAGCTGTGACCCTACTTGTATCCCTACTTTTTGGAATCATTATTGGATCTAAACACCATAAATTAATTTAAAATATACATCACCGTACTTACTTACTTAATTTGTAAAAGGTCCTCAAAACAATCACACAAGATCAGTGTTATTTCCACATTCAAAAACACAAAATAGGATGAGGAGTAACAAATAACATGAAGATTAAGTTTTAATGTTGTGCAAAGCGAACTTTAGCGAATGAAATCTTGCTTTTTTTTAGCTTACTTGCTAGCAAAAGTGCACATATTATAAAAAAATTTGCATTCAACATAAACATTTAAAAGTAGCAGCTAAATCTGAATAAAATAAAAATTAATACAAATATTTTGTTACTTTTTTTGTTGGACACAGGCAAAAATATCATTAACGTCATAAAATGTACATACGTTTTTAACATAACTTATTAACAACTTGATGGCATTTTTTTAATTAGCAAAATTGTATCAACTTATAATGGACAACCGAGACTTAAGGCTTATTTGTTTACCTTTAGCTTACAGTTAATTGGTTACAAAGTATTTTTGGGGTTATTTTAATGTGTAGTCCGTTCAATATCAGTTTAACTTTCATTTGAAAAGATTAGTAAAGTGAAACCAAAATCTGTGACTGCAATATTTTTTTTACTGTTGATCTTTTGATGTTTTATCATAATATTACTGTTGTTGTTTGTCACACTTTTTTCTTATTGGCAAGATTTATTT
Organism: Danionella dracula; assembly: GCA_900490495.1. Lineage (NCBI taxonomy): Eukaryota > Metazoa > Chordata > Actinopteri > Cypriniformes > Danionidae > Danionella > Danionella dracula. The sequence goes on from UELW01000056.1 coordinate 6,418,089, forward strand.
CTTCAAATATTTAGCGGCTTGATGGATGGCTGAAGGAGTTCATTATAAATGGAATTTAGGCCCGAGTTAGACTTACGCTGTGCATTTTGCATTGAGTCTTTCAAACAAGTAACTAGAATTTCTGCTGATAAAATATCACTGTTTGTATGATTTGATGTTGGCATTTTTTTTGTACACTGTGATTTAGTGAAGGTTAGGGAACATAATGTACTTCATCAGCAGGGTTGTTGCCTAATCTCTCTTGAAGCACTGCAGAGATTTAGTTTAAAACTAATGGTGTGTTGCATCTGAAGGTTGGGGGAATAGCCCACAATTGACACTTATTTTACTGGTGATGCTTTTTTATTACGTACTACTGTTGTACTATTGTTTTATTATGTACTTAACTGTTGTACATTATTAAATGTTACCACCCGTTTACAATTAAAGCTTTGCTTCAAAAGTGAACAGAACATATTTTTTTTTTAGCAGATTCAAGTACCCTAGCTTTTGTAATCCTTATTGAATCTAGAAACCATAATTGGGTTTTAAATATACATCAAATGGACTAATTAATTACTTTACTTCTTAAAGGTCATCAAAAGTTAAATTTGAGAACAATCACACAAGCTTGCGTTAATTTTACTTCTAAAAAACAATAAATATGAAAAGAATGGGATTATAGAATATCAAATATTTGCCTCTATCTAACGTTACCCTTTTACTGACATATCTGCTGCTGCACTGATCACAGTGTGTTCTCCCGCCTTACCAGGTCGGCTAACACTGTTGTCAAATCTGGCACTAGTGTCAACTTTGGTCTTTTCAATATCTGCTAACGTTTGAGTAAAGGGTGCCTTGTGCAGGACCTCTTTTCTGACCGAAAGTTAGATTTTTTTATGTCTTATTGAGCCGTGGCAGAAGCCAAATGACTTTAGTTCGCTAAATGATGCTATTCCTCTGGGGTTTGTTTATATTCCTCAATCACGTGACTGTGCCCGAGGAGGTGTTCTCGAAATAATCCACACTGTGGAATGATCTGCTGCTCTGGTCTAACAACTGCAAGCTGACTCTTTCCGTTTTTCTGATTATATGCTACTCTCATTCAGTGTTAATTTATCATTGTCCAAATGTAAACCTTCATGCACAATAGCGTGTAGAAAAACTAATGACATCAACTTGGACATGTTATCTTCGGATATCAACTACCTTCCCAGTACTGACTGTTTGTACACACCAGATGAAGGGCTCTCTCACTACAACAATAATCTCCATAACCTCTTAAATAATCCTGTTCCTCTAAAAATACAGAATTGTTTCATTTACTCTGTTTGACCTCGTTTCACTCCTGGTCTGAGACAATTACAAGCGAAAGAATGTCAGCTAGAAAGACTAAAGGAAAATGAACCTCACTGTACACAGGGACACGTATAAAGTATATGTATAAAGACTGTATTTCTGTTTCTAAAGCCACAAAATACTCCAGTTTAATCAGCTCTAATGAACGCAATGCTAAACCCTCTTTTCTCTCTTTACTAATATCACAAAACCATCATTTTCACTTTCTCCACACCTATACACTGTTGATTTCTATAACACCTTAGCTTAATTTTTCTCTTGAAAAATTGAACACATTCATCAGCAAATTATGTCCACCTCTGTTTTGAATCCACCTGTCCAAACCTTATTCACCTCCTCTCATTCATTCTCAGAATTTCTTTTAGCCTCAGTAACTGAAATATCTCTCATTTTTAAATCCAAACCTTTACTACTCTTGTAAAGGCTATATCCTCTTCCCTGACTCCTCTCATCACTGACATAATTCACTCTTCTCTCACTACTGCAATTGTTTCTTCCTCTCTCAAGGTTGCTGCTGTATTTTCAAATTTAAAGAAACCTGGTTTAGATCCCAATAACCTCCATAACTTTTGTTTTATCTCAAATCTTTAATTCATCCAAAATTTAATTTTAAAATTTTTATTTTAAAATTGAAATGCTTGTGTTGAAATTTACTTTAAAATGGTATAACTTGTTCATTTATGAGTAAGTAATGTTGAGTTAACATTTATTAAAGAGTTAACAATATGGACTATATTAGTTAAATATTATTAAGTCGTGACTTTACATTATGAGGCACTGCATCAGTAACTCATCATTATTTAGTTTATCTCAAATTGTGAAGTAATGCATTACTTAACAATAAGAAGTGATCTAGTAATTAAAGTAGTAAAAAACCCTTTTGTAACATATTTTATTACATATCAACTAATATTATTATATTAATGAAATTTCAGAGAACTTTTTTCCTCCAAATACATGTGACCATTGCTTCCTCTAATGCAGGTTTTGTTTAGACTAAAAATAGTGTCCTTTATGAAACATGACAGTAACAGTCAAGGTGTTTTTGACTTCTGTGCTTGACTTGATGCTGTGTAGTCAGTTCAGATTTGACCGGAAATTTCTCATGTACTGTATAAACAAACACTCCCACATAGTTGTCTTATTTTCAGTCAAGAAATCTGTTCAAGATGTTTGTCTGAAATGAATTGAAATGAGTGAAGTGTTGTTTAAAGTTCCCAAAAGTCTAATTGAAAAAACATCACACATGTGCAGTGTTTAAGGACATACTGATTTTGATGCACAGAAATCATTAAATAGGACTGGAAACCACATAAAAAGTGTTAGTCCTGTCCACCAACAACAATGGAAGTCGTCACACACAGAAGATAATGTTTTTGTTGGTCAACCTCTGTTCAAGTAACAAAAGATCACTGCTCAGTTCACTTGAGAAGATTAATCGGAAGCTGGGCTTTGCTCGAATGTAGGGTTGGGTAGCAAAACCCGTTACGGAAACTCAAAACGGAACTGGTACCTCTAGAACCTCTGTCAACCAGACTGAAACAGAGCATACGATTTTCTGTTTACTTAAGCTTTTGTGTTTATTTTAAGCACTAGAATTTTTGTTCAGTAAAAATGTATTCTTGAGTCATCCATCATAATTTTGTGGCTTTTTAGTAAAAGCATCAATTTGACACCGGCATCGAATAAACACCAAAACGACACCGAACCCTACCAGAAGGCTATTAAAAAAAGAATTAATCTTGCCATGAGAAATAAAAGTAAATGAAATGCTGGCTTTTTAAAATGTATTTTAAAATCTAATTTGACTTCAATAAAATAAAATCTAAAAGGCTAATAATTGACCAGTAACCAACATCTGTTGTCAACCCCTGAAGTAAATGTGACATGTGGCTCAAGTTCCACCTACAGGTGCACGTCGCTCAAATGGAGTGAGAGTGGAAACGGCCAATCACATGTTAACAGTAAATGCCAGCAACCAGTAAATGAACTTGGATCGTCTAAGGGAATGAGCGTCAACTTTAAATACTGTTTACGCTTTCTTTGAGCCAGAGCGCTAGATATACAATCCAAGAGCACTGCAGCTCTCATCTTTTCCGGTCTCCATCACATGTTCGTGCAGTAAAAAACTGCAGGGGACACATAACGCCTTTTCAAAAAGAGCAAGGGACATTGGAGTTTCATTCATTTTAGTTAGAAGTTATAGAAGTTTTTACACACAAGGCTTGAAGACTAATGGTGGACCTAGCAAGCTGCGCTGTGGTTAAATGCGTTGCACAGTGTCCCAAAGTCAAGCTGGTAATGCTGTTAATAAACACACTCCGCTAACACAGATGGAAAGAGCGCTAGTTTTGAACAAGAACCAATTGAGCCTCAGATAACTGAGGATGTTTTGAGCACAAAATAGTCATAGGTGTGGCCTGAAAATGACTTTACTGCACATTCACACAAAGAGACAAAGTTGACTGGTTTATATGTAATACAGTAGGAAGACTCTTTCAGTGTGACAAAAGCAGTGGGTATTGGAGAGATGTCGGAATTTGTAATTGATGAAAAATGTTAAATATTTGAATTTTCATGGATATTTAAAGCCATGAGAACCAGTCAGGAGCTTCCTAGCATTGTCACATGATGGAAAAAGGAAAGCAGTGATGACAGGGAAGAGAGTGAGACGTGTAAAGTGTGTGGGGAGAAAATAGTTTTTTTCTGTTTGCATATAAATGAGATCCTAAAACACAATAGACACTTTACATTAGCACAATAGGGACATTTTAATTAAGAAGTTCAGCTAAAGCTGTTGATGTGTGATTACATAAGGCGTGCTGAGGCTTGGGAGCCTCAGGCCCTGAATACTTCACGTCCCAACAATCCCAGCTAGCCTCCCAGGTCTCTCCTTCATGTGATTTGCTCTGCAAGGGTGAGGGGAGGGGTGTCAGGGGTAAGTTACACTATGTTCCAAGGCTCCAAGTGGCCCATCAGCAGCAATTTATAGAAGTAGGATGACAGCACTCACTGTTCCAACAGAATAGTTATCTTTCCATTTTTAATTAGTTATGTGTCTTTTCTATGTTTTAATTATCAGAAGTTTTTTGATGTCTTGTCTTTCATTTTGGAAAATTTTTCTCTCTTTTTTTCATTATATCAGTTCCTTGCTGATAATTGGTCAGTAAATTCCTGTTGCAGTAACTGAGCACATTTGACAGAGAGAGAGTTTGCTCAGACCTCACCTTCAGTTGAAGGTATATTTCCTCATACTGGCCTCAAAAATATGCAGCGTGTAAAAAGAATATTAAATTCACTTAGATTTTTTTCTGTTATAGTTTGTGAAGTTAAAGAAACACAATCAAATAATTCTTCTTACAAAAATGATCAATTCCTATATTTAAAGGCTAGAGATGAAAACACTCGAGCAGGAGAATTGTTTAAGAAAACTAAAGAACACTGCATATGATTTCAACCTGACTGAGACTTTAGCTGTAAAGTCAGTTGTTCACATGGAAATATGGGAGAAATATTAATTTAAAAAGCACAATCTCTGGTTTTACAAATCTGTGTGGAAACCAAAAATCACAAACATTTCATTTTCAAAATGTCCCAATATCACTACATTTTACAGTCTGTATGACATTAATGCAAATCTTCTTCTAAAATGCAAACATTAAATCTGTTCACTTATCCTGATCATCTCTACAGAAATTATATTACTATATTATAATAACTATTACTATTATATAACTATATTTAATTTTAACTATTAACCTGAATAGTCACAAAATAGCCAGGAAGCCATGTCCTAGAACATTTTTACTTTTGAAATGCATCAAATTTGTGAATAAGTGATTTTCATACTTTTTTCAGGAAGCTCCAGAACTAGCTGCTTCCTTTTTTTAAATAAATTAAATAATTAGAAAAATTGACAGCAACCACACCTTTTACACAGAGAGATCACCAGATGAATGCACTTACCCAGGAAAACACAAGCATTTTTTTTTCAGAAGACTGCAGACCCTTTAATTTTACCCTTTAAGTTTCCTTTAAATTAAAGGATTTAACCTAAAAAGTTTTAAGCATTTTGTTTATTTCCAATTTTATAATTTTTACCATTTTATGAATTTTTAAAAAACATTTTCAAAAGGGTTTCACATACTTGCTCTCACCCCATGCGTGACCTGGAAGTCTCAGTTTTTTCACAATTTTGTCTTGGCTAGGAAAACTAAACTAAATAAAAATGTATTTGACACAAATCATTGTTTTTGCATTTTAGTAAATATAATGCTAATTAAAGCTGCAAGCAGCGATGGGAGGGGTCTCGCAAGATGCGTCCACTGGAGCGAAGGCACCGCCTCCCGTCCTTTCGAGTTTTTTCACTCGTTGTCGTCGAGAGCTCGAAACGAGGTGAAAAGGCACTTTACTAAGTACCGGATGATACAAAGCTTTAAACGTAAAGACAATCTATATTTGTACACAAACAACTCGTATAAAAACAAGAGTCTGTGTTATAAGATCAGCATAACATTAGCATATCAATCTGTTCAGAATCACAAGATTGACAAGCCTCATTTTTTTCATGTACGTCGGATGAAGGATGTAGAAGATACAGCCACAAATATACGCTGGCAGCAGGTGGCGCTATAAGCGTATCATCACTTAATCATAGCAATTTGGTCAGAATGGTAGGCTCTTAATTCCATAATTTTATATGAGAGTATGAGAGTGCTACAGTAAGAAATCCATTTAGCCCTACAAGTTTAAAAAAAGGTCAAGTTCGTTAAGGTGCCACAGCAAAACCGTGTGATGAACTTTTAAGTTTTTGATACCTTTTGGTCCAAAATGCCTTAAGAGTAACCAGACCAAAAATGAGCTCGATATGGAAATTTTCATGGGAGGAGTTCGTTAAATTGCGTGTTAAGCTTTTTTCGCAATCAAGGGGGTTGTCCAAGATACGATTTCAGTGACAGTGTTAAATTATTATACTTAATGAACATGACCGTTGAACTAATTTTGGTGGGCTTTCTAACATGTTCAATGGGTCAAAACTGCTAAAACGAAGATTTTGGTCACATTTAAGGGGACAGTAAGGAGGCGCTTTAGAGCCAAATTTTGGCGCACAGTCAAAGTGCATATCCTTTTGTTCCGCCTGAAAAGGCTAATCATGCCAGGCTGTTTTTGTTGATAGTGGATTACCTTGAACAGAGTTACAGTCCAAAATATGTAAATTGTTTTTGCACAATTTTGAAGGGTGAACTTTGCTGGGGCGTCACCTGAAGACCATTTGACGTAGTTCTTAGCTTTTGAGACCTTTTTTCCCTAATGCGTTATGAGTAACCACACCAATTTTCAGCTTGATTGGACATTTTGCCTAGTTCGTCAAACTTTAAAATGAGCGAAAACGCACAGTTTTTTGCGAAATATTGGTCTTCCCGTCGATTTTGGAAACAGGGTTTATAATAGTAAAAGTTGCAGCTTGGTCATTTACATATATGTACCGAATTTCATTCACCTATGACTAACTGGTTGCGCAACAGCTACAAAAAAGCATTAGGTGGCGCTATTAAAATAGAGCAATTTTTTAAATTCATTTTTCGAAACACAATCGAATGTAAATTTTCACCAGGTCTGAGGTGTGTGCAAAAATCTGTGACTTTTTGTTAATGTTCAGGCCCTCAAAAGTCCCCGGAAAGACGGAAAAGAAGAATAATAATAATTTTTTTTTCGAGGAAAAACAATAGGGTTCTTGCACCTTTGGTGCTCGACCCTTAATAAAGTGTAATTTAACAAAAAAAGGTAAACTAGATCTACTACCATAGCACATCGGTCGGTGCACAGACACGTGGTGCAGACATGCACCTGGTGGCAGAGACTCGAATCCGATACCCGTTGTTTGCCAACCCTTCTCCCTGATGTTTCTTTTAAAAAACGTTCTTGCCCTAGTCCATTGAAATCCCATATTTCAAATTGGCCTGTAACTACTGAAAGAATATAAGACAATGCACACAGACACTAAAACAATAATGTGCATAAATTAAATAATCAAATCTGCTTTCAAAAGGAAAACTGGCAAGTTATTTTTAAAAAGAAGTTGCTTTTCTGCCTTTTCACATAATTGGTTTGTTTCATCACCATTGACATGAGATTCACCATTAAACAGTCTCTTACTGTCAGTGCTTGTACATGAAGCAGACAAGAAACTACAAAATAATACTCTTGGTCTTGTTTTTGGGGCATTCTTTTAAAGGACTTTATCAAACATGCCAGACAGTGATATATTGATATGTTATACAGGCCTTTTAATTTTTTTATATTAACATAGGATAACACATATACAAAATATGGTGCCTCTTGCACCATGTTGGTTGAGCTATTAAAAGCACCATTGGCCAGAATAATAACAACAGCTGAATAATAGCAGTTGCACAACATTTGGTGTATCACTAAACAAAAAGGTTAAAAACTCCTTCAAATCTCTGGGAAAAGTTTCTGTTTCCGTCTCAAGCCCTTCATTACTGTTTGCAGCTGAGCTGTATTTTTATAATTGTGATTGAGAACATGGGCTCTCTTCAGTACAATGGCTGTTTTTTTATCATATAAACATTATATAGTTTTATAAATATAATGAGTTTACTCTCATTTCATATCCTTTGTTTGTGATGCTATGATTAAAATGTGTGTTTATATCCAGAAACCTCTGAAAATAACAGCATGTTTCTGTTTTGGGTGTGTGTTTGGGTCATTCAGGCGTCCACATTCAAGATAGATTGAATGTGGCTTTGTGTGTTTGCATTTAACCTTTTGACTAAAAGCTACAAAATGTCTAGTTTGGACAATGTTTTCCAAACAAAAGAAGGTTTTTCACTGTAATCTGTACTTTACCCATATAAACATTTATGCTTGCACAGAAGAGCTGTAATTTTATGCCTACCAAAAGCCCACACTCAGCTCAGAGAATATTTTTCAGTTCTTAATTTGAAGCGGAGTTCATGCTGGTTCAATAACTGTATTGCCCGAGTCGTGCCAGATTCGCTATGGCAACAATGATCCTGTTAAATATGGACACGATACAGTGGACTGAACTTTAACAATGACTGTTAAAACAAACCAGAAAGAAACAGCACTGAATTCTGTACATGACTGATTATAAAGGATTACTTTCTTATAGTTACCCACCTTTCAGATTCAGATTACATTTAAATCAAAAACACGGAAGCTTAAATCTCACAGGAAACAGCGTGTCACAAAATCAAGGCTCAAGTTCGGGCTGAACCAGAAGAACTGGATAAACATCTTCAATTAATTCTGATATAACACACCATGATTCATAGTATTGCATTAAGAAAATTGGATTTAAATAAAAAGCTTAAATACAATTTTTTTTTTGTATAATTAAAACGTGGTTCTTCACAGGCTTTTAGATATATACCTAAATAATGCTAATTGTCTTCTATTAATAGTAAATATTATATTAATAGTCCCAATAGTCATCACAAATTATAGAGAATCTGAAGGATCATAGTTTCTTTGTTTGGGTAATTCTAAAACAGCCTCAGGTGCTTTTTTTGACCTGAAAAAGTGTTACGCCCAGAGACTGTATAAAACATTGCACATTGGAGGCTTTGGAAGGCGTTTCTTCATTGATGGTTTGTCGCTACCAGATAGCCAAAAACTGACAAGACCGTTGGTGGAGATAAATATCATGATATGGCAATTTAAGACCTGGCCCTGTTTTTCTGTTTTAGTTTACAGTCATAGCTAAAGCATCCTTTTTGAATTAAAATGTAATCAAATGAGATGAGGGTGAATTTAGATATTTTTTCTATTTTAAAGCTATACAACGGGAACAAAGCAAATTACAATAAATTTTTCATATACTAATAATTAATAATAATGTACAGTGTTGATTTCCCAAAATTGACGTGTTGAAATTGATGCGACAAGAGGACTTCTGAGCCTTTTGTTCTTTACTCAAGTACTCAAACGTTTTACAGAATTCTGAGTCTTGAAGCTGCCCCTATCGGAGATCTCTCTTGTTTTCAGGGACCAAGACAAGTCCTGACCCTGTGACCCAGCTTTTGTGCATGCTGCTCCCACAATGCACTGCGATTGACACATACACATCCTCATTCATTGTCTACTATGGTGAAGTGGCATCCTCTCTTGTAAATTGTGTCACTTTCTTCTTTTTAAATGTTCGGTCTCTTGATCTAATCTGCACAGAAAGCATTCTAATAACACCATGGCTATATGAGAAAATTTTTCCCTTGGACACAAAGGCTGAAAAGAGGATTTGCACCCTACTGTTTCGTGCATTGTTTTGGTGGGGAGAGCTGAGCCAATTAAATTAGCATTTTACATTTAAGAGAAAATACATTTTCAGTCAAGAAAAAAAAAGATGTAAACCACACAATTGAGTGAATCAATAAAATCGACCAGCTCAATACACATTAAAGTCTTTTTATAACATGAAAAAGAAAAGAAAAAAGTCCTAAATTTGCTGTCTCACAACTAAACTCAGCAAAAAAAGAAATATCCTCTGACTTTCAACTGTTTTTACTGTCAGTAAACTTAATGTGTAAATATTTGTATGATCACTAAAAGAGTCAACACCATAAGATATAAAAAAATGTTTTAGACATGTGGCTAACAGAAATAATTTACAATATCGTGTCCCTGATTGAAGGGAGGCTCAAAATCAAAAGTACCAGTCAGTATCTGGAGTGGCCACCAGCTGCTTGAAGTAATACAGTGCATCTCCTCCTCATGGATGGGACCAGATTTTACCATTCTTGCTGTGAGATGTTAACCCACTCTTCCACCAAGGCACTTGCAAGTTCCTGGACATTTTTGGGGTGGATGGCCCTAGCCCTCACCCTGCGATCCAACAGGTCCCAGATGTGCTCAATGGGATTGAGATCCTGGCTCTTCGCTGGCCATGGCAGAACACTGACATTGCTGTCATGCAGAAACTCATGCACAGAACGAGAATTATGGCTGGTGGCTTCCTGCTGGAGGATCATGTCCGGATGAGCGTACATAAAGGGTACCGCATGTCTTCCCTGTACCGCAAGGCATTGAGATTGCCTGCAATGACAACAAGCTCAGTCTGATGGTGATGTTATTCACTGCCCCAGACCATTCATTCATCTTCATGTCGGCTTTCTTCCCTTTAGGGGTCGCCACAGCAGAATGAACTGCAAACTCTCTGGCATATGTTTTACACAGCGGATGCCCTTCCAGCCGCAACCCATCGCTGGGAAACATTCACACTTTAACACTATGGGCTACTAACACTACTATAATTGTTCTTACTCAATTCACTTATACCGCATGTCTTTGGACTTGTGGGGAAACCGGAGCACCCGGAGAAAACCCACGCGATCACGGGGAGAACATGCAAACTCCACACAGAAATGCCACCTGCCCCAGCCGAGGCTCGAACCAGCAACCTTCTTGCTGTGAGACGACCGTGCTACCCACTGCGCCACCGTGACGCTCTGCCCCAGACCATGACGGACCAAATCGATGCGCTCCAAGGTACAGGCCTCGGTGTAACACTCATTCCTTCGACGATAAACACGAATATATCCATCACCCCTGGTGAGACAAAACCGTGATTATTCAGTAAAGAGTACTTTCTGCCACTGTCTGGTCCAGCCAAGGAGGGTTTGTGCCCATAGGCGGCGTTGTTGCTGGTGATGTCAGGTAAGGACCTGCCTCACAACAGGCCTACAAGCCCTCAGTCCAGCCTCTCTCAGCTATTGCGGACAGTCTGAGCACTGATGGAGAGATTGTGTGTTCTTGATGTGACTCGGGCAGTTGTTGGGGCCATCCTGTACTAGTCATGCAGGTGTGATGTTTTGATGTACCGATCCTGTGCAGGTGTTGTTACACGTGGTCTTCCACTGCGAGGATGATCAGCTGTCCTTCCTGTCTCCCTGTTGCGTCTCACGGACATGGCAATTTATTTTGTTGTGTAATTGACACAAGGTGAACTAAATTTTGCTTATAATTGTATGAACATATTCTACAAAAAAGATTTTTACTCAGTGTGCAATTATCTTAACAGTTATTTTAAAATGTTAGACTTCAGTCACTTCCTACTCTCATACAGAGGGAAATCAAGAAGTTGCAGATTGGTTGTGCCTGGCATTCAGTTCAAATGTTTTAAGTAATATAATAGAATGCAATAGGAACCTGGTTCGAGATGTATGTCAGCTGAGTCATCAACAGCCTTTGTTTCTGTCTTTCTGTTAATTGCAGTCTGTTCTTAGGGGCCTCACAGCTAAATCAAAGTAAACAGAAACTTTTTAAAACCGCTTTCAAACTGTTTATTTAAGTAGATTAGTAAACAGTTTTGAAATTTCATAGCTCAAGCACAGAAATTTGAATATATATTGGAAGTGGAAAATTCTGATTTTTAAAGTGCAAACTCCAATAAATGCTGTTTAAAGGCAAAAAGGTTATTCGAATATGTTGGATATTACTTTTCAAATGATCAAGCACGTTTTGTTTGTTTCAGCCGAAATGCATATTGGTTGATGATTGAACTGAAGCTGTTTGTGTCTTTTTTTTAGTTCAGTCATGTAATCTAACTTTTATTATATAAAAAAAGAAACTTTATAATGCAAGAGAAAATTATAATATTGCACTTAAAATACAAGAGCCAGATGGAATAATTTTCCTAGATAATTAATTGTTTTAAGCAACAACAAAAAAATTGCATATGGTGTTCAATGGGAGAATATATACTTTGGCTTGCATACAAAACTTAACAACAGGCCAGAACTTAATTCCAGACACAGAATTCCAGCTGTCTGGAAATACTTAAAGTGCGTTCTATTGTACCCTTGTCTTGTCTAATTAAACATTTTATTTAAATACAAAAATCATGATGACCTTTCAGGTTGTAAAAAAATATATAAAATATATGTTTATGTTAATAACGGATCTTTCCCAGCGATGGGTTGAGGCTGGAAGGGCATCCGCTGCGTAAAACATATGCCAGAGGAGTTGGCGGTTCATTCCGCTGTAGCGACCCCGAAAGGAAAGAAAGCCTACATGAAGATGAATGAATGAATAATAAAGAATCTTATTGCATATCCACCATTACATTTTTCCTCAAAACACTATAATTGTGTTTTCAAATGTGTTTTTATATATGTATTTCCTTTATGTGCAAGCCATCAATAAATTGAGAGACTAACAGGAAACATTAAACACAGTCTGATGACCATCACGACTGGACGACTGCCACTGGCTGCAGGAGTCTGCCAAAGAAAAAGCATTCCTCCTCTCTCGGGTGGTGTTTATATGGTGGTTATGGTGGGGTCACACATGCCCCCCCAGCCTCATGCTGGGATTGAACATGTACTGTACCTCATCTTGAGTGTATGTGAGGCTCTGAACTGGGTCAGTGTGTCAGCTGATGCTCAGATCTCCAAAGAGCAGGATGAGGAAAACCATTTATCATTTAGATAGTGTTAACTATATCATTGTACAGATGAGATGTGTCAGCTTTAAAATGTGTTATCTTTTGTCCCTACAGTCATTTTCTTTATCACCTGAAGAAGTTTTTCAACCTTGATTTGGACATCAATGATTGAACAATCAACAAACTTTTTTTCTTTCAAAAGTTTTTGAAAGTTCTTAAGAGCTGAAACCAACACAAAGAAATTAACTTATCATGGTCCCTAAAAAAACTTTTAAAAAATCAAGTGTGATATATACAATAATATAGAAAAAAATGAAGCACTGGTTGGTCGTTCTGTAACCGGAAGGTTGGCGGTTCAATCCCTGCTAGGGTCATTCTGCTGTTTTGGCCCTGGGCAAGCCACTTCACCCACCTTCCCAGTATGGATGTGTGTGACTGGTGGGGTGTGTTTGGTGGTGGTCAGGAGGCCGTAGGCACAGAATGGCAGCCAGGTCCTGTCAGACTGCCCCAGGGCAACTGAGGGCTACTCAGAATGCTCTGATAAATGTAAAGCATCATTGAATATCTAGAAAAGACGTGATTCCACAGAGATATACATAATGACTTCTAAAAGAGTCATAGAGAGAGACGGCAATCACTGAGAAAAATGTAGCTCAATCAAAGAGGTTTCAAATTTTGTACATAATCTATACAATCAATACAATAAACAGTTCACTGCTAATATCATATTAGCATCCAGGGGTGATTCTTGTACCAACTGGCACACTTGTGGACTCGTAGACTTGAAGTGCACATGCCTACAAAGTCCAGAAGACCGTACAGTGTCCCATCTGTCATTTTTAGGCCCTAAAGTCTGCTCATTAGCGCCCTCTATGTCTTTGGCAAAGCTCCCGTCAATGCAGACTTCTCACTCCCTTACAAACCAGAATTCTTTGTGAATGACCAATCAGGCGATTGATGGGAGGAGCTCACACAGATCAGAGAAATGATGGGAAACAAAGCACTGAAGTGACTCTTATCACTCTGATCAGATCTTATTTAACTACTTAAACAGTCATGTGATGTGATTATTTAGTCCTAAACAGATTGCGTACCAAAACACAAAATTGAGCAAAATGTTTCAATTATTTTAGCTATAACAGTTTTAATTCTCTGTGCATTAAGAACAGCAAAACCCTCCTCTGCAGCATTAAAAGCCTTTTTGCTAAAACTGTGGTGAATTCAATGCAGGTAAACTTATTCAATAACAACCACCAACTAGATTAACCAACCCACCAAACCAGATAGGATAAATGTCTGATGATAAATGCAATGAGTTTGCTTAATTTTTCATCAATAAGATCAGTATCGTCAGAAAAGGCATTAGTGTGTCCCCTGCAGGGCTGGGATAGACCAACTGAATGAATTCCTGACCCTAAATGAACACATGGATTGTTACCAATCAGGTTTCAGAGCTCATCACAGCACAGAGACAGCACTACTGAAGATAGTCAATGACATCTGGTTAAACACCGATTCAATAAAAGTGACTTCTTGAAAAATCCTTTTTAATACACTAAAAAAACTATTTTGGTCTTTCAGGAACTGTGATAAAATGGTTCAGATAATACTTAGAAGGAAGAGGTTTCTATGTAAACATAGGTGATTACACGTCAAATTGGACTGCAGTGTCAAGTGGAGTGCCTCAAGGCTCACTCCTTGCTCCTCTACTATTTAACTTGTACATCTTTAAACTGGGTCAAATTATGAGAATTAACCAGATATCATACCATAGTTATGCTGATGATACACAAATTTATCTAGCTATCTGCCCGAATGACTACAACCTCATAAACTCTCTCTGCCAATTTCTTGATGAGATTAAAAACTGGATGCAAAACAACTTTCTTCAATTAAACAAGGACAAAACTGAAGTCATTGCATTCAGAAGCAAAAGCGAGGTTGTTAAAGTTCACACGTAAGATAAGATTTTACCTAAGATTTTAAGATAAGATCAGCTTATTACCATCTTAGGAACAAAGCAAGATGCTTTGTTTCCAGACAAGATTTAGAGAAACTGATTCATGCTTTCATCTCCAGCAGGCTGGACTACTGTAACGCTCTTCTCATCGGTCTTCCCAAAAACACCATTGAACAGCTACAGCTCGTTCAGAATGCAAAACATTCTATCCAAAACTAGAAGGTCGGAACACATTTCTACAGTTCTTAAGTCTCTACCTGCCGGTCTCCTTCAGAATAGATTTTAAAGTTCTGCTGCTCGTATGTAAGTCCAAACATAACTTAGCACCTAAATACCTAACAGACTTGATCAGTGAATACACACCAAACAGACAACTGAGATCCTTCTGGTCAAATAAATTAGATCTACCCCGGGTAAATTCCAAACAGGGTAAATACTCTTTTAATTTCCATGCTGCCCACAGATGGAACCAGCTTCCAGTGGAGATCAAGGGTGCTAACACTTTAGTGACATTTAAAACCAGGCTAAAGACATACCTGTTTATTTGCGCTTTTGTCTACTGAGCACCAACGTCTGAACAAATATTTTATCTCTGCACTTCAATATGTTAATCTATGTCTTAATTTTCATTTTTTAATCAATATGCTTTTAAATGACTTGTTTAATGCTTGATTTTATTAAATGTACTTTATTTATAGTAAGTGTGTGCACTTTGAATTAACCTGTGTACGAAATGTACTATACAAATAAACTTGCCTTGCCTTGTCCCTTCTTCCAACGGGACGCGAGCAGGACACGAGTCTGTCCCAAACTACAAGCTCAGAGCACCCTCAAGGACTTGAATCAAGGACCCCTAACGTCTGGCCTTCAAGATGTCACCAGAGTGTGGACTTGAGTGAAGTCCACAAGTCCGGAGTGTTCCATTTCGGAAAGGTCCTAAAAACATTGGGGCTGAGCACAGACCCTTATAGGAAAGTCCCTATAATAGTAGATATAGGAGAATCCACCAAAAAAAAAACCTTGATTTCTGTGCATTTTTTATTAGAGCAGAGCTGATTATGCTGGGAACCAAATCACAACTATCTGTAACAGCTCAAAAATAATAATTTAATTTATTAAAATATATAATTTAACAATTAAATACTAAATTACAATAAGTCTACAAGTATTTTGAACAGCTTCCTTTTCAATATACAATCTAATAATGTTTTGTAAAGAGTCTTTATGTAGCAGCTAAAATGAGAAAGGCAACACATAGATGGTTTCTACTAAAATTTAAAACTCGTCTATAAATTGCCACCAGATAGCAGTTCTTTGATTGAGGAATTTGTGTGTATGATTGGTCACCAGTGTGAGTCACGTATTTAGCTCCTAATCATGGTAGTTTTGGAAACATTTGCGCAAATAAATAGCTCACAACCATTTGAGTTCAGTAAGTTTTCACTATTTCTCCCATGTCTTGATAAAATAAATCAATACATCATAGGTTTTGTGCGTAAGAAGTCGGGTGTGGTGCAACTACATCCACAAAAAAAGTTTTGGCGACATCGGAGAAAGGCGTGGAAAAAAAACGAAAACAGCTTTGTAGCTCATTGTCTACTTTCTACAGATATCGAGCCAGGAAATACCAAACTTTGAATCTGCAGCTCTTGTCAGTTCTAATGTCTTGTAAATTATCCAGGGCTAAAAAAAAAAACTTAAGCCCTTTTTTTTTAAAGCTTTTTTTTGCAGTTCCATCAAAGCAGCTTCACAAAGACCTAATATGGATTAGGATTGAGATAGGAGTTAAATAGAATATTAAGATAAACATCGTTGTCTTGCCCTTTTACTTCAGAATAATCTAATTGCTCTTCTTGAGGGTCGCCATTCCACACAGAAGGTATTTGAGTAACTGAAGTTATCAGTTCAGTTTGAAGTCTGACTCACACTTATTATGTGCTTGGCAGGTTTTACTGGTTAGTAGTAGTCGGCACCCAGATCAGTGGATTGTTCCTGGAGGAGGTATGGAGCCAGAAGAGGAGCCTGGTGGAGCAGCTGTTCGGGAGGTGTATGAGGAGGTGAGTCTGTCTTCAAGAAGCTACCATCTCATCCTTCAAGAAGTGTTCTGAACACAAGTATTTGTGCTTGGTTCTCTTTTCTTTGGACATTTCCTGGAGCACTATTGGTTGAAAAGTCAAGTGTTCCCAGGCTTTTTAAGGTGTTTTATCATGTAAACCCAACGTTTCAGACATTTCCTGAATGTTTTAGTATTGTTTCCTGATCAAAACATGCCACAAGTCATAATCAGATTGGTTCATGCATGTTTGTGTAATCCTGTTTTCGTTTTCTGGCAGCTAAAAAATAGCTTGATGGCCATATCACCACCCATTAAGTAATCAGATGAAAAGCTAATCAAAAGTTCTACATATTGTACAAATAATCAATCATACAAAAATGTATGAGATTTTACTGGAATTATCACCTAATCACCTGATGTCCCGATCCGATCACGTGATAGGAAATCAGGCTCGATAACATGATTTCAGACTTGATCGAAATCTGAAGTTGCATCTCAATCAGGACTTGGTTTTACTTTTGTTTATTTTTTCTCATCTTTTATACACATATATATGTATATATTTTGTTCATTCTTTACAACTCCACACAAAAACAGTAACATGTGTGGCGCATCACTTTGTTGCAGAGAAGCTATTGGTTATAGCAGTGGTTCTCAAATTGTGGTACGTGTACCACTAGTGGTACTTGATAAGCTGTCAAAAAACATGACGGCTGTCATTACTGTGGGCGGGGTTGTCAAACAAAAATCAGCCGTGATCATCTGAGACATTAATCGTGGCCCATTGGTTGATTTTATTTTTTTGGAAGGACACAGGGCTTGTCCAATGAAATCACAGGGCAGTCTCTGCGTAAATCTACTGTTTGAAACAGAGTAGAGAGAATAATATTGATCGTGTTTGATAATGGAATAACGGATAACCTTAGTTCAATCTCACATTGAGTTTCATTTTAAACAGGAGAAATTCCACACAGGTAAATCATATAAAATTTCTTCGAGGTTGTTTAAAAGAAAAGCTACGTATACACATTCTGCCCAACGTACATCTGTCTCTCACGACTGCGGTAAGATGTTCTCTTTAAAGTTAATCAAACGTTAGCATAAAACTTCATTAATCTTAATAATCTCTGCAGCTGGAATGAAGAAATATGTTATAGTTCAAGATGAGTTTTATCCCAATATTAACTGGTTTTAACCCAGAAATTCACAATTTATATGAGATTTAAGCAATGAATACAGCATGGGTTTATGCTACACTGTTAATATAACACCGGTGCTGAGAGAAAGAGGAGGGGGAGAGAGAGACAAGAGGAGGGATAGAGAGAAAGAGGAGGGGGAGAGAGAGAGAGAGAGACAAGAGGAGGGATAGAGAGAAAGAGGAGGGGGAGAGAGAGAGAGAGCGAGAGCGAGGAGAGACAAGAGGAGGGATAGAGAGAAAGAGGAGGGGGAGGAGAGAGAGAGAGAGAGAGACAAGAGGAGGGATAGAGGAGAAAGAGGATGAGAGAGAGGAAGAGAGAGAAGAGGAGAGATGGCGAAAGAGAAAGAGGAGGTAGAGAAAGAGAAAGAGGAGAGAGAGAATTAAAGAGCAGATATTTTGCTATCAAACTTGATCCTTTTAAACACCTGTATCATTATATTTTTAATGTAATGTAAGACTGTATACTGGTGCTAAATGAATACATATTTTTATTAACAATAATATTGCCTGTTCTTATTGAACTGGTCTTAACTTTAGCTGAACAGGAGGGCCTTTTTTACGCTGCGGTTGTACTGGAGTCGTGTGTTTTAATGTTGCTCATTATGGAGGTAGTTGGAGTGCCACATTTTTTATGAGATGGTACTTGGTGAAAAAAATACGAGAACCACTAGGTTATAGCAAAGCTCATGTTGCAGGAGAGAAGCTTGAGCTTGAAGCATGAGAAAAAAATTCTCAGTGACATTGTGAACACGCTGGATAATACTGCCAAGATAGCACATATGATAGCAATGATAGAGTAACCTGCCATTCGTACATGTCCTGTAGTAAATTAGAAGGAGTCTCATGCATTTGGCCATTTTCACACACACCCTTACCTAATCGACAGCATTTTTTTAAATTAAACTAGTTAGACACTATTCAAATTTAGAAGTCTGAAAATGCCTTCTCTTTTCCAAAAATGTGCTGCTCAAAATGAGGCTTTGGTTGCTCTTTTGATGTTGGTGACCCCTGTGCTAGACAGTTTGATAAAATGTCTCGGAGATTGACCAAGGGGTAACCTGCTTTCCCTCTTGATTCGTAATAGGAAGTCACTGAACTGAAGTTCCCTGGACTGTGGGGAAATCTACCTTTATAAGAACATGGAAACTTTAATTGAAATTATGAGAACTATATTTATTTTAATCTGGTCCTTTGTAAATTATTTTGTTAGTCTATTCATTCTGATGTGATATCTTATTTTGAATTCAGTAATTATATGTCATTAATTACATATTACATAAGCCCTTCATTCTGTGCAGCTGTTTTAAGCAGCCAAAGAAAATATAACCTATACATATGTTTTAATTGATCTGTGTTTTTGAAGTATTGTACGTTTGAAAGTACAACGTCGAGCTTTCTCAATTCATATCAGATTAATTTAATCCCTCTCTTGTCATTTCTTATTTATCATATTTTATGCTTTTCCCCAGTGTATTTGTTGTGTTCAATCTTGTTTTTTAATCCCTCTGCTTTCCTTCTCTCGATTTCTAATATGTTCTAAGATATGACTCTCCATCCTTTGTCTGTTACCTTCATTCCTATGATTGTTGTCGCCTGTGTTGAATTCGATCCAAGTGTATTTTAGTTGAGTTCTTCAATGTGTCTAAGTGTTCTGCATTGTATGTGAACTACATTCTATGTTTTCTGGTGCTTGCGTTCTCCTTCTGCATTTTATCAGTCATTTATTGAATGAAAATAATATTAGCTCTGCTTGGTTATGGTGGTCCCTTCTGACTTCTAAGGGTTGGCTGGCATGTCTCCCTGTACTGTATATGTTTAGAGTATCGACATGTTTAGGTGTGAGTTATGGTCAGCAGCTGTTCCATATCTTGTCACCAAGATGTTATTTTGCTTTACAACATGCATCCTGTGTGTTTCATACTGAGCAGGATGTGCTATACTATGTGCTGCATTCTATTTTAAAACAAGTAACACTATAAAGCTTTAAGCATAATTGCCTGAAAGGAATATGTCCTGTTGAAGTGAAGGAAAGGATATACATTTTTTCTTCCTGGGATTTTTCACTTAAGAATCACATTTAAAAGACTGCAAATTAAACAGCAGAAAATCAAACATTTAAAATCTAACTTAATGGAACTTGACTTCCCTGGTGCTGCCTCTTTAATCTCTTTAACATACAGCATACTGCAAGATTATCTTTATTCTTTAAACAGCTCTGGTTATGATTTTGAAAGGTTCATTATTTGGTTTTGGGACTCTCTAACAACAGATCCACTCTCATGCAAGGACAATAAAACGTGTTGAATTTACTATGACTCTCTAAAATAGCGTCGTCAGCTTTTTTTAAACTGGTGGCTACTTCCACTGACTATCCTATCAACTCCATCGGTTCTTCTTATATCTGTGGATTGTTTGAAGGACACTTTCAGACTGTCTAGTCTGTGTTTTTTTTTTCAAGAATGGTTGCTCCTACCCCCAACACACTGTGCAGTTTTACACTGTAACTTCTGATCCATTTCAGAGATGTTTGCGTAGTTACGTCACTGGAGTAGAAGGGATAGACATCTTGCTCATCATCAGTGTGCTGAGAGTTTGCCCCAAAATTGTGTGACATGGAGTGGATGTTCTTACCACAGCCTCCATATTTGAACATTTCCTGAGAAGTTCGGAAGAGTTCCTTTCCCCGCTATGCTGCTGTTTATAATGAATGAACTAATCTGTTATGACATCACATTGGACTACTGTTGGACAAAGAAGGAGAGGAGAGAGAAGGATTCGTAGGCAGAGAGAGAAGAGGATAGGCAAGAGTATAGGTCTGAGAATAGGGACTCTCAACGTTGGTACAATGACCGGGAATGGTAGAGAGCTGGCGGACATGATGGAGAGAAGGAAGGTAGATATTCTGTGTGTGCAGGAGACCAGGTGGAAGGGTAGCAAAGCGCGTAGTATTGGAGTGGGATACAAACTGTTTTACTATGGTGAGGACAGGAAGAGAAATGGGGTAGGAGTGATCCTGAAGGAGGAGTTTGTGATGAATGTTTTAGAGGTGAAAAGAGTGTCTGACAGGGTGATCAGTTTGAAGTTAGAGATTGAAGGGGTGATGTTGAATGTACTGAGTGGTTATGCTCCACAAGTTGGCTGTTAGCTGGAAGAAAAGGAGATATTCTGGAGTGAGTTAGATGAGGTGATGGAGAGTATTCCCAGAGGGGGGAGAGTAGTGTTGGGAGCAGACTTCAACGGTCATGTGGGCGAGGGCAACAGAGGTGATGAGGAAGTGATGGGCAGGTTTGGTGTTAAGGAAAGGAACCCAGAAGGACAGATGGTGGTGGACTTTGCCAAGAGGATGGAAATGGCTGTAGTTAACACTTATTTCCAGAAGAGGGAGGAACATAGAGTTACCTACAAGAGTGGTGGTAGGAGTACGCAGGTGGACGAGCCAATCTGAGAGAGATCACTGACTGCAAAGTAGTGGTAGGAGAGAGTGTAGCCAGACAGCATCGGATGGTGATGTGTAGGATGTTTCTGGTGGTCAGGAAGAAGAGGGGAGGAAAGATGGAAAAGAAGACCAAGTGGTGGAAGTTGAAAAAGGAAGACGGTTGTGAGGAATTCAGACAGAAGCTGAGACAGGCTTTGGGTGGCCAGGAAGAGCTTCCAGAGGACTGGGAAACTACAGCAGAAGTGATCAGGGAGACAGGTAGGAAGGTGCTAGGTGTGTCAGCCGGAAGAAGGAAAGAAGATAAGGAAACATGGTGGTGGAATGAGGAAGAGGCTAGCTAAAAAGAAGTGGGACATCGAAAGGACTGAAGAAAGTAGACAGGACTACAAGGAATCACAGCGCAGGGTGAAGAGGGAGGTGGAAAAGGCCAAACAGAAGGCATATGATGAGTTGTATGCCAGGTTAGACACGAGGGAAGGTGAGAAGGAGTTGTACAGATTAGCGAGACAGAGAGACAGAGATGGGAAGGATGTGCAACAGATAAGGGTGATTACAGATAGAGATGGAAGGGTTCTAATGAGTGAGGAGAGTGTGCAGAGAAGATGGAAGGAGTATTTTGAGGAGTTGATGAATGAGGAGAATGAGAGGGAAAGAAGGGGGGAAGAGGTGAATATTGTAGAGCAGTAAGTTGAAAAGATTAGAAAGGATGAGGTGAAAAAGGCTCTGAGGAGAATGAAGAGTGGAAAGGCTGTTGGTCCAGATGACATCCCTGTGGAGGTGTGGAAGTGTCTAGGAGAGACAGCAGTGGAGTTCCTATCTAGGTTATTCAACAGGATTCTAGAGAGTGAGAAGATGCCTGAGGAATGGAGGAGAAGTGTCCTAGTGCCAATCTTTAAGAACAAAGGTGATGTGCAGAGTTGTAACAACTACAGAGGTATAAAGTTGATGAGCCACTCAATGAAACTCTGGGAAAGAGTAGTGGAAGGGAAGAAGGGAAGGGGATATTTGCGAGCAGCAGTATGGCTTCATGGCCAGGAAGAGCACTACTGATGCAATTTTTGCTCTGAGAATGCTAATGGAGAAGTACAGAGATGGTCAGAAGGAGCTGCACTGCGTCTTTGTGGACTTAGAGAAAGCGTATGACAGGGTGCCGAGAGATGAGCTATGGTCCTGTATGAGGATGTCTGGAGTGGCAGAGAAGTATGTCAGAGTAGTTCAGGATATGTATGAGAGGAGTATGACAACAGTGAGATGTGCTGCAGGTCAGACGGAGGAGTTCAAGGTGGAGGTGGGGCTACATCAAGGATCGGCTTTGAGTCCCTTCTTGTTTGCTATGGTGATGGACAGGTTGACAGATGAGGTCAGACAGGAATCTCCATGGACAATGATGTTTGCAGATGACATTGTAATCTGTAGTGAGAGTAGAGAGCAGGTGGAGGGACACCTGGAAAGTTGGAGGTCTGCTCTAGAAAGAAGAGGAATGAAAGTCAGTCGTAGTAAGACAGAATACATGTGTTTAAACGAGAGGGAGGGAAGTAGAACAGTGAGGTTACAGGGGGCTGAGGTCAAGAAGGTGGAGGAGTTTAGGTATTTGGGGTCAACAGTCCAGTGCGACGGGGAGTGTGGAAAAGAGGTGAGTGCAGGCAGGTTGGAGTGGGTGAAGAAAAGTGTCAGGGGTGTTGTGTGACAGAAGAGTGTCAGCAAGAATCAAAGGAAAGGTGTACTTAACAGTAGTGAGACCAGCTATGATGTATGGGTTAGAGACTGTAGCAGTGAGGAAGAGACACGAGGCAGAGATGGAAGTAGCAGAGATGAGGTTGTTGAGGTTCAGTTTAGGAGTGACAAGGATGGACAAGATTAGGAACGAGCGCATCAGAGGAACAGCTCAGGTTGGTTGTTTTGGAGACAAAGTCAGAGAAGCCAGATTGAGATGGTTTGGACATGTGCAGAGAAGGGATAGTAGTTATATTGGTAGAAGGATGTTGGAGATGGAGCTGCCAGGCAAGAGGGCAAGAGGAAGGCCAAAGACAAGTTATATGGGTGTGCTGAAGGAGGACATGAAGGTAATTGGTGCAAGAGTAGAGGATACTGAGGCCAGAGTTAGGAGGAAACAGATGATTTGCTGTGGCGACCCCTAAACTGGGAACAGCCGAAAGAAGAAGAAGAATTGAGTGCAGGCAACTTCCTCCTTTGAGCCATATGTTCTCCAAATCTTTCAGATAACACTGCTTGAACCATTCTCAATGCTACCTCTGGAAGCGGTTTTGGTAACGATTCCTGAAAGATTGCTTTCACATGCACAGTAATAAACTGTTACCGGACGAAATATTTTTGGAACCGAGATACAGACATCAGTTTTATGGTCATACATAATGAAAAGGCAATGTCTAAAAAGAATAAATGCACATGTCTAAATTATGTTTTGAATCTGTACTGACAGGTCCCAAATGAATAACAGAGTGTTTTCTAAAGAATCTCAACAGTGTTTTCTTTTTTTTTAATGTAATTCTATCATTTTTTAACTTCTCTCTTAATTCTACAAAGCCCACACCTCTTTAAGGCTTTGGTATGAGAGCTATGATCATGGAATGGCTTCTTTATCATCCTGGAGATTCCTCTATTGTCATTCACAAACTGTCCATCAGCAACATATTTCATTGGAGGGGTTTCACCAAATGAATCCTTTCATGTCCATCTCAGCTAATGGTTATTTGGTTTTGTCAAAGAGGGTTGTGTCATGACATTGAAGGGCAGTGGTAGAGACTGCCAAGAGGGTAATTTGTTGACAGCTGTGAAGCATTGCAGCGACATTTAGAAACCGTTTTCTGTTACCAGTGGCCTCGTCTGTCTGAAAGTGACATGTCCCAGGGGGAGTCACTGTGCTGAAACTCTTGTGGTTGCCCAATTTGAGTGCAGTTTATTTACAGAACCCATTTTTTTTTTTTATTTTAGTTAGATTTTTTTTTCAAACTGGTGACAATTTTTTTTTTTGAGTCACAGTCATGTTGGAGGCATTGCAAATGGCATATTTGTGAAAACACCTGTTAGCTAGTCCAAATCTAGCAAACTTTTAGTTTCTTTTTTTGTACCTATAATCAAAAGACGTAATTATTACTTTGAAGGATTTATTTATTACATAATGGTTTATATGGTAAGCCATTATAATGCTTGAGGGAGTCTGTAGGAGACTATAAAGCTGTCTGAGTTTTACAGCATGTTGCTGGATATGGCAACCCCCATGGGACCCAAATAACTTCCTCCAGGGGCTTTGCCAGTTAGGCTGTAGTTCCCAAAGAATTCTAAAATGTTTACCCTAAAGCAAGTCTACATGAAAATTAAGATCTATTAAAGGGGTCATAAAGCATTCATTTTGTTGCATACATTGGCTCATGTAACTTGTCAAAGTCAATGATTTTAGGCACAGGCAGATCCCCCAGTCAATTAATCAAAAGGGATCTGTATAGCTTTTTGTATATCTTTTTTTGCAGTTGCCTCAAAGCAGTTTCACCAACAAGAAGCTTAAGGTGGATTAGCATAATTTAAGCCAAATCAGTATTGTGAATAATAGCCATGCAATTAAAAATTGCACGTCTGAATAAAAAAATTAATTAAGGAGCTGTTTAGAGTCCACAATTTGTATTTTAACCCTGTTTTTTTATTGATCTAAATAGTCAGATTTAGTCGGATGTAAAGTTATGATGAATAAAATATATACGTATGAACATTTTTTAATTCAAACATTAAAAAAATTCAAAGACATAAATATAGGAGATCCAGGGATTGAGTAGAACTCAACAATATTAGATATTAGATAATAAGGCTCTCATCTGGAAAAGAGGCCATAAATCTGGAGCAAGCTTCCAATCTAAAAACACTCACTTATTCTCCAAAGAAAGAGTTTAGAGATAGCTTTTACAGATAGTTTTATTTACTTTCTCTTTGGTCTGAGAACAGTGAAGGTTAAAGACTGGGTGGAGTAATGAGTTTACAGAGTCCAAAAAAATTATCTTCTAGAGGGAACTAGTCAATAAAAAAATATTTCCTTCTATCTATGTTTGATTGATCAGCTGAAACAAATTCTGTTTTTAGCTACTCGAGTTAGACTCAACAAATTAGACTATAAGACCCTCTACTGAAAGTCACTTTAGACAAAAGTGTCTGCCTATTGTGTAAATGTTAATATACATGTAAAAAAATGGCAAGATACAATGCAATCCTTTTCAAAGTGCCATTTTTTATGTTATAAATCAGTATAATTAGACATTTAGAGAAATTAGTCTTCTTGATTTTTGGTGGGGCGTCACGGTGGCGCAGTGGGTAGCACGGTCGTCTCACAGCAAGAAGGTTGCTGGTTCTAGGCTCGGTTGGGGCAGGTGACATTTCTGTGTGGAGTTTGCATGTTCTCCCCGTGATCGCGTGGGTTTTCTCCGGGTGCTCCGGTTTCCCCACAAGTCCAAAGACATGCGATATAAGTGAATTGAATAA
Organism: Danionella dracula; assembly: GCA_900490495.1. Taxonomy (NCBI): domain Eukaryota; kingdom Metazoa; phylum Chordata; class Actinopteri; order Cypriniformes; family Danionidae; genus Danionella; species Danionella dracula. The sequence goes on from UELW01000056.1 coordinate 6,443,987, forward strand.
GAACGATTGCCCATAGTGTTAAAGTGTGGATGTTTCCCAGCGATGGGTTGCGGCAGGGAAGGGCATCCGCTGCGTAAAACATATGCCAGTGAGTTGGCGGTTCATTCCGCTGTGGCGACCCCGAAAGGGAAGAAGCCGACATGAAGATGAATGAATGAATGAATGATTTTTGGTGGTAAAGACTCCTAAAGAGAACCTTAAGGTCACGAGGTGAAGAATGATTTTATTTGTATGCAAACTTTATTACTTGTTTTCGTAAACATATCTAAAATAAATATTTGAAAGAAATTAATAAAAGTGGGAATAATTTTAAATTTCAAAGCACTTATCCTCTACTTTTGACGGATGAAAATCAAGCAGTTTATTGAAAGCCTTGTCACACTAACTTCAAAAACATGATCGTAGTACATGTTTTTATGAGGTTTTATTTTAAATGATCAAGCATAAATAGAGCTGTACAGACGGAACCAACTGACTGAATCAGTGCCTGATGTTGTCGTTTTTGATTTTGAAAGATTGCATCCCTCCATTTTGCACGGTAGCTCAGTATGACCTGGTTGGGGCATTTTGAGTTTCTGAAAAAAGAGATGATGTTCTCTTCTGAGCATTTTGTTGTCCAGGAATCTTCTGTGTTGTGGAAACATACAGCTCAGGTCTCCTGGATCAGTGAGCCAGAGCTAATGTTCTGGCCTAATGTGTCAGTCACCTGGTACGATTCCAGACACTTAATGCGTCTTGTTAAGCTACTGTTAGAATCATGTTGAGCTGTTTTTTTTAAACATTGGTGGTGGTGGTGGTGGTGGGGGGGGTATTATTTTTGATGACTGAACTTAGTTGTATCCCTTAGTAATGAGACCAAACAATTTTACTACTTTATAAAGAAATGAATGATTGTGACTGGTTTGATAATTTGTCAGTATACATTTTTTTTTATCATTCTGTATTCAGTTTATCCATGTTCAAGTAGTCCACACATCACCTGTGAACTATTTGAAATGACTTCCAGCTTCAGCTTAGAACAAATATTGACCATTTAATTTGTCAAAAAACATATTAACATTGTCACAAATACAACTTAGACAAAATGAAACGCTTGTAATGAAGAATCCAAACTTAATATTTGAGTCTACTTTTATCCCTAGAAAGTTTTACATCTGCTGAAATAGTTCTTTGTTGGTTTTCTCCTTTTTTATTACTTATTGAATCATCAACCGTAATCTAGAATGAAATAAATTAGTGAGTACTATTCAGGAACTTAATGACGTATCTTTCTCTTGTTGTTGAAACAGGCTGGTGTGAGGGGCACCCTTGGCAGGCTACTGGGGGTGTTTGAGGTAAAGTAAGATGCTACTTTAGCTCTATGCACGTTACTGATACTGAAATAAACGAGGCTCAACTTCTTAAACCTATTCTCAATCTACAATTTCCCATGTTTTACACATTGCGCAGCCATGTGGTAACTTTGTTTTGGATTTTTCTCATTCTGTACAGCAGAACCAGGACAGCAAACATCGGACCTATGTGTATGTGCTTACTGTTACAGAAACACTGGAAGACTGGGAGGACTCAGTCAATATTGGTGAGTTTATGTGTGGAGAAATACGGTTCATAAAAAGTTGTTGTTGCTCCATGCACCCTTACAACCCAGAATTCTTTACGAATGACTAATCAGACGCTTGATGGGAGGAGAAATAAGACGTTGAGCAACATTTATTCTAATTCTTTTAAGAGTTATAGGTCTTAACTCTCTGTGCATTAACAATGAAGAAACAACAAAAACATCTTCTGTAGTATTTTGGGGAAACCGTGGTGAATTCAAAGCAGGTAATGTCTTAATTAAAGTTGAATCGTAGGTGTAGAGTAAACACCTGCAGAGCTTTCTCTGCTTCTGGCACGAGCAAGTCTGTCACAATATATGACTTCAGATCACTCTTGAGGACTTGAATCAAGGGCCCCTCGCATCTGGCCTTCATGATGTCACCAGATTGTGGACTCAAGTGAAGTCCACAAGTCTGGAGTGGTCCATTTAGGACATGGCATCTCTCTTCGTGATTGGTTTGACTCATTTGAATAGCGATTCTTTGATTCATTCTGAGGAAAGGGAAACGTAGCGGGAAAGCTAAAAATAGCTTTACGAAGCATCTATCTTCTTTCAACATTAAAACTTTTCTGTTCCAGTGTGGTAAGGATGTTTAGTTTTCTTTGCATGTGATAGTTTTTGTGTGGTTTTTTTTTAATAGTTTTATAAAGATCGTTTTTTTGTGGTAAATTAGAGCTTACAGATACACACTTAACGTTAGCCATTAACTGGATTTAATTTCCTGCTTTAGTTTGGATATCAAGCAGAGGTGTTTGAAGCATGTTATTGCTTTATTTATGTTTAGAAAACTCTAGTGTATACAATATTTGGTATTGATTACCAATTTGGCTTTGTTTTAATCACATAAATAGCACGTTAGCTTAGTGCATACAATGCAAGACCTCAATTTCAGCAGGCTCCACATATAACTGAATACATTTCTTGATTAAACACGTATGACAAGTTATTGATTTGTTTAAAGCTTATTAAACAAAGCTAAACTTGTTTTTGCAAAAACTACAGAAATAGTTTGCTTGAACATGCGCTTGTAATGATTGACAGAATGATCTCATCCAATCAGCGTCAAGTTATTGGTTCTCAATGGTTTCCTTCCTTTCCGGGAGTTTTGTAATTGTGTTTTCTAAAATGTAAATTGGTTTTCTAAAATGTTAATGTGTTTTCTAAAATGTAAAAGTGTTTCGTAACTTGTAAATGTGTTTTCTAAAATGTTTATTTGTTTTGTAATTTGTATACGTTATTTAAATGTGTTTTGCATCTCTCGGCCTCCGTATAAAATAAAATATTTAATTTTAAAATAATAATAATAAATAATATAAAAAGTGTAAATACAATTGCTAACGTTACATTGTTAAAACAATTCAGCATATTCCCACACTTAAATGAATGGTAAATGTATCAATATTAACTTATTTTAAAAACAGCATCTGTTCTTACTTTATGTAAAGTTAAGTTGGAGTTTCCTCGAGCTCTCATTAACAGATAAAAACGCGAATAGCTCCCTTCAGCAGCGACAGCCTCAACGACTCCATCCCAAGCTCTGTCCTCGGATAACAAGTCTTAATAAAAAGTGTTTTAGGATCAAAATTGCTTTTTGTTTCTGAATTTTGAGGATAAGAAGAGTCATTCATTCGCAACATCTGTTTGGGTCTGTGTGTGAAGTCACTTCAGGCACCAACATCATATATATATATATATATATATATATATATATATATATATATATATATATATATATATATGCAATTCACATCTTTGTCTTTAAGTGAACTAAAAGAACTTTTTTTTATCAACTTATAAATTACTTATTCACGCTCTCTCGCTTAACTGTTTAAAGTCCATACATTAGAATCATTATAAATCAATCATTTTAAAATACTTAACACTGGGAGCAAGCAGCATTCAGCTCTCAATCATTTTGGAATTAGTTACTTAACAGAAGTATTATTAAATTTTGTGTTTAGAAAAACATTTTTCAGTGTTTAGAAAAACAAGAAATACTTTATACTATATTTTACCTTGAATCTACATTAAATGATAATTTCATTCTTTGAGAACTATGTATAAATTAGAATGAATTCAGCTCAGGTGATAAGGTGCGATGACAAACCATAATTTCTGATTTATACAGGTAGTTTAATGCACGACTGGAGAATGCTGAGGATTAACCAGAAGAGAAGGGAAGTGTTGTAACCCACGAAAACCTTATTTGCCTGGAGTGATTTTAAATCAAAACCTTTAAAACATTGAAAACGTCACGTTAACAACCACTATCAGAACTAACTAATATTAATTAATCCTTAACATATTATAATGCTTGGGTAAAAGATTTTGTAATTCAGATTTTTTTTACTCATGATATCACAAAAAAAATCATGTTTAATGATATTGTTTGCACTGTCAATCTTTTTATTTTTTATTGTCAGGTTAGGTTAAGTAAGTTGAATCTGCCCTAAGTTCTAAGCTTTTTAATACACTTGGTCAGAAGACTTCTTTGTGTTCTGTTCTCTCAAAGGTTTTAGTCAATAATTGCGCTCAATAAAACTTTTTTGATGAATCGCTTTTTAAAAAACATTATAAAACTAAATATTCATAAAGTACTGTATTCATACAGTTAAACAGTACTCAACCAATGTAGAATAAAGTTTTTTGTTGGCTCTCAAAGTTTAAGTATTGTTCTCAGCTCAAAATTCTGTTCGTTCCTCATCAGCTGGCAACTGAAAGCTGAGAAATGTTTTTTTTTGACTGTTATTACATTAATTACGGTAATGACAACATTGCTTGTGTTCCAAGAACGGGAAGTTTGTGGAGAGCGAAGACAGATGATTGATTACATGTAAATGACTTTAGCAATACTTTAGGGGTGTTGTAGAGGTGATTTCATTTGAAATATTACATTTTTATGGTATATAATAGTGTAGGCATTGTTTTCGTTGTAGTTGTGGGTTTATTAGTGTTAGATTGTACTTTTTTTATGCCCTGTTTGCATCCGTGATTCTGATGCATTCTTCATATTTTCCTTCTCCTTCTTCCGCCGTTTTTTGGCACACATGGTGTTAGATTTCAGAGCCAAACACTTGTTAATGCTGGAGAAAGATGTTAAGACGATCTTGACATCAAAGTTGCTTTTGTTAGTGAGTTTTTGTTCAAAGATTGTGAGGAGGACGGCCTCTTGGAGATTTGTGGAAGAGGATAAGCAACAGCAGCAGCAGGCAGGGGTCGTGTCACCATCTCAACCTCCGTAAGTGATACAGTTTTTATACACAGGGTTAATTCACAGCTCTACAAAAATGACGTTTTCCAATATATACTGTAATTTTTATAATTGATATTATGTTTTACATTACATTATATAATGGTTTATTACTGGTCATGGTGATGAATTCAACAACATATTGCTTCATTCATTATTTTTATTTTATCTGATCATTATATTTTTTATTTTATCTTTTGCTAATTTTTGTGTAGAAACACAAGTTTTTTGTACAATTTTATCTAATCTTATGTAATGTCTTTATATTTCTAGAGATTCTTCTGATGAAGGGGAATCCTCCTGAGAGGCTGAAGCATTAGGGACACAGAAACACCTGTACTTATGTAAATAAAACAACTTGTGAAATGGACACTGAAAGCCCTATTCAAACACAACTGTTTGAGTTGTTGTAAAATAGTTTGAGGTTAATTTTTGTAATCTTAAAAGTCTTGTTGTTCTACGTTTATAGTTGCTTATAAAGAGAAACTTGATGAAAATAATTTATAAAATAATTACACACTGTTCTGAGCCTTTATAAAATAATAATAATAACAGATATTTTCAAGATTTTGACATTTTATTTCATCTAAAAAGGAAAACTGGCAAAAAATAATTATAAAAACAACATTTTCTGACACAATGATTAAAAGCAAGACAAGAATACCAGGCGAACTGTTATAATTACAGTATCATTATAGGAGTAAAAGGGTTAATGCGATTTGCACATATAAAGCTAAATCTGACTAATAGGTGAGATGAGGTGGATGTCAGTGCTGGAGTGCAAGGCTTGTGTGCTGTACTTCCTTGAACAAGCTGTTTTAAATGAGGGACAAATACTGAGCTATTGGGTTTTTTAATCACATTTTGAGGTCTTAGATGAGAAATTTAAGACAATGTGTCATGTCAATAAGTACTGAACGAATCTAGTTGCTCTTTTTGTCTTTTGGGGATCTTTAAAATGTTTTGTGAACATTTTATCCATCTCTGACATTTTTTGCTATTAATTAACATTAGACTAGAATGTTTTCTGTGAAAAATCAATAGCAGAAACTTTTCCGTAACCTGATTTCTGGGAAATGTAGGTCTGTAAAACAAGTGTGTGCATGGAGTTGTTGTGGATAACAATTGAGTTTATGGAGGCGAAATAAACATTCAATTGGGCATGAACTGTTACGTGACATTATATAAATGAATGAGTAACAAAATATGAAGATGTTTATAAACAGAAATGGGGGAAAGTGATATAAATTCTAACAACACCACCATCTGACCTTGAAAATGTATAAACTGTGATAAACAACTTAAAAAAATAACATGTAGCAACACTATGTATAATATTTGTAAACCATCTATAATTATTAATAATAATAATAATAATAATAATAATAATTTGACATAAAAGGTAACAGATGGTGGTTTTCTCGCCATACATAAACGTTAAAGATATGACATTTTTATTTTATTGAGAGGCCTAATGTTGTAAAACTATCTTGAAAATGACAGACAATAATTATCATAAGTGAAGCTAAAAATAACTTCTAGTATTGCAGTTTACAGGACATTGTTAGCAGCCAGCCCACACTTCATATAGTTTCGGGTGTCTAATTGTGAACCAAATTTGTATTGATAGTTTGCAAAATGTGTTTTTATTGATCCATCTATTTGAAGCATAGACCGTATCAGATGTCTTCTGTTAGCTCCAAAAATAACTGCACTATTCTTATCTGTGAAGTATTCAAAATTATGTCTGTGAAAAACCATCAAACAGTTTATGGGAACCTTGCTCTCCTAGACCTTCAGATATCACTTAATCAAACTGACCTCTTGTCAAGTCTTCAGAAAATCAACAGCAGGGTTTTTATTTGTCTGCAAACAGCTTTGTATGCTAACAGGACTGAATTAAAATAGTTTTAAGCAAGCTTATCATACCCAGCTCCTTTCTTTTCATAAGACACAACTGCTGATCTGTAAAGCAGCTGCAAATATGGGGATTTATGTAACTGTTTTCCAAAGCTACTACAGTTATTGGGTAGGCATGTGGATTAGTTGCTTAAGACCCTCTACCTACTGAATATTTAGTTGTCTGGAAGGATACACAATTATACCACACATCCACAGACAGCGCAATTCAAAACGTGCACTATTTGTAGATGGTGAGTAAAGCAGAAAACAGGTAATCCTTTACTCCTAGCAGCCGTATTAATAGATTGAAGTTTGTTCACAGGCAGGCGTGCTTTTCGTGGGGGCACAGTTGTTTTCCAGTTAGCGTCACTACACTCCCCTGTTGCTGGCCTCACTCTGCCCCTACCATTGCTTTGGTTGCCAAATAGGGCATGGTAACCTCAATCCACAGGGAGGAAATGAGTTAGCTGGGCAGAATATAAAGAAAGACAGTCAATATTGGAATGATGACCTTTAACCTCAGCACAAGCATGTGATGTTTTAAAAGAGCTTAACGTGGATGTTTGAGTCTCATCACTTTGAGAGAGACACTTTTGTAGACTATAAATACAGTGGATTGTTTGTCAGTCAGATGCTTAACGTCTGACAAGTTCACTGCAAAGTCGACCTTTTGTACTGTATTTAAATAAAGCGGTGCATTTATCTAAACCAATCAGCAAGTCTGTGTCTCCCTAATTGATGATCCTGAACTTTATGCATCCCTAATGGCATGTTCAACAGGGTTAAACTTCCTCAGTCATTATTTGACATGAAAATGTCCCGAGACCTCTGGAATCCTTACTCAAAGTACATCAGAAAGGTGAACATTTTGAGTGACAACAATTCTCATCATGTTCTCATTCTTATTATTCTTTCACCATCAAAGTCAATGGCAGCTTTATAATTGCCTTGAGTTAAAATTGTCAAATTTGGCACACGTATGTAAATGAGTCTTCTGGAGTAATTATCAAGCTTCTGACACTTCTGTTTATATGATTGATTAATGTAATTATTGTGATGAATGTGAAATAATCAATAAAATAAATTAATAGCTTCTATCCAGAGGAATAGTCACTATATCATATCTTCATTTACTTGGATAGAGCAAAACTGACCCACTCATACGAAGCACCTCTCTTCTCATGGGGTTGCTTTGAAGTAGGACTGGAAAGGTAAAAAAAAAAAATCTAGCTGTGCACCATCACTTGTTCAAAGTTTACTTCTTTTTCTGGTCCTAACTACTGAAACAGAGGCCATAAAAACGAAATAATTTAAGCTCTGATCTGACTCCATCCATCTTCTTGTGAGCTTTTTCCTTTTGGGAGTCACCACAGCAGAATGAACCGCCAACTCTTCTGGCATATGTTTAATGCTGCGGATGACCATCCAGTCACAACCCACCAGGGAACATCCACAAACACTTAATCACATCCATACACTATGGACAATTGTTTTTACCCAATTCACCGCATGTCTTTGGACTTGTGGGGGAAACCGGAGCACTCAGAGTAAACACGCAATCACGGGGAGAACATGCAGAAATGCTACACACAGAAATGCCAACTGATCCAGCTGAGGCTCGAACCAGCGACCTTCTTGCTGTGAGACGACTGTGCTACCCACTTCGCCTCCATGATGTCCCTAAATTCTGACTCAAATAACTTGATTTTCTTTCAAAATGTTTTTCTTTTTACAATATTCATATGTTTTTTTTTCCACCAAACTTGATAAAAATCAACTTGGGACACGGCTGACTTGAAAGTATTGAAATAAGTTCAATTTGCTTAGCAGTTTTCAAATGATGTGCAAATTAATTTTTAAGAAAACTTGCTAATTGTTTCATACTGCTATAGATCGGAAACACTTTGCGATATTATCACCAAACTTGGAACATGAGATCCTAATTTCCATCTGAGGTTGAATGCAGAGTTTTATCAAAGTGCTCCCTAGTGGTCTTGATATATTTAAATTGCACATTTTGGCTTATAACTACCCTAGCAGTTTTACTAAAATTCATAAAACAGATCTCAATAAATGCAGACTGTCAGAAAGAGGAAGGACATGCCAGTTTTTACGAGGTCAGCCATTTTGGATGTCTGCCATATTGAAGTCAAAAACCTACCAAAACAGTTTGTCAAATTTCAAAGACATCTTGTCCATGCAACCTTGCTGACCAGGCTAATAAACACTTGTTCGAAGAAGCTTGATCAGAACTTGAGATATTAAAGACAAAATTGGTATATGACCATGATATATTGTTGGCTGAATTGTTTTGGTTCTGCACCACCTAGTGGTCAAAATATATAACAAACAGTTTTTAAATTGCTGGTTAAAAAGTATATGATTGTCAAAATTCGGTAAGAACATGTCCGTTCCTCAGCTCTACAGCAAAAGGTTTTAGGCTCGAATCCCAATGGAACCAGTAGCTGTTGTTAAATATGAAATATCTCAACGTAATATGTGAAATGAAAATGCATTTCTGCAATTACATTTGCATCCTCACATTACCTGTGTGTTAGGTTTGTTGCTAAATTAAAATAAAAATGAAAATGTGTATTATACATTTGCCATTTACAGCAGTTGTTTTTAAGAAAGTTAATTGCATAAACATGTTAATACTTTATAAGTTTCTAAATTAAATTTAAAATGCATTACTAAAATTTAATGACCTGTGTTACATGTAAACACAACAAAAGTAGCAAAATGAGCATTTAAATACTGTTTGTCCTGAATATATGTACATTTTCAGTTAGGAAATGCAGGTTTGCATTTTCACCGTGAGGCTGCGGGATTTATGTTGCGAAATTCAGTCTGGCAATGCATTGTTGTTGACCACGCCCACTCCACGTCAGTATATACTGTATTCTTCTGTGGGTCTTTTTTTGTTGAGGTGTCATATGATTCATTTAATAGCACTTTTAGAGACTCCCTATGATTATGAGTCGGCAAATAAGAACAAACTTTGGAAAATATTTTACACTTACACAGATATCATTTACAAGTTGTCAACAAAGACTTTTACCTTATAATTCAATGTTGAAACGGCGTGAAACCTTTCATTTACTCTGACTGTGCAACATTCCCTTCACTATCAGGTTGAACTAAGATCTCCATTGCCTTTAAATTGCAACTTTTTCCCTAAAGCTTTTCCTCAATATTTTTAAATGACATAATAAAGAACATGTACTCTGGAGTTTTACCATGTACTCAGTGTTGGGCAAGCTACTTGGAAAATGTAGGAAGCTAAACTAATAGTCACTTTTCATTAAATGTAGCTTTACTACGCTAAAGCTAATACCCTGAGAAATGCATGTCTGAGGACAATTTTTTTTCTCTGTGGTCTCAGTTAATGGCAAGTATTTCATCGAGATACGGCCATGGCGACTCAGAGTTCTGTCCATTTATTGCGTGGCCACTCAATGATGCAGCAGCTGCACTAACACACCAAAAGCTCAGTGCCAACTGCAGTAAGAAAAGTCTGTTGATTTACTGATCTAGGATCCGTGAACTGTACCATATTTTTCTTTAGCTTCTGAAAGGTTTGGGGAAATGTAATGCTAGCTTTGTACAGACGGTACCGCACTACTGATCAATAAAATAGCTTTGCTAATGAAAAGCAATTTGATTTAAAAAGAAGTGATGCTACCACACACGACTGAGAAATGTTGGTAAACTAGTAGCGTCACTACTTGTAGCGACGCAACTGTCCAACACTGCATGTACTTTATTAAAATGGTCATACATTCTAGCAAAGTGTATAAAGTGTGGTTGTCACTGCACTGAAATAAATGTGATCGTGTCAAAACATCTTGTGCAGGTCGCAAGCGGAAATGGTTCAAGATCGAAGAGGCAATCCGAGTGCTACAGTGTCACAAACCAGTTCACGCTGAGTATCTGCGAAAATTGACTCCTGGCTGTGGCCCTACAAACGGAAATGCTCAGGATCCCGAGCTGAACAGGGATGACAACGCCTCTCTACACCAGACAGACACACTACCCCACGTACACAGATAGAACTGCCACCGAGCCACCAGCCTCATTAGGAAGAGACAGTGCTGCATGTACTAATTTAAAGTTTACTCTTGCAGAACCTTTCAAAATGTAAAAACCAAAGGCTTGGCGTGGAATTGCCTGCAAGTTTCTGGGTCAATATGTGTAATGGTGGTTATTTTCAGTCACTTTTCAAACACAAACGTGTATTTCAAGCTAAACTATGCAGTTGTTTTAAAGATACATTACTAATGTAGAATTATTGCATTTAATGGAGTTAAGAAAGATGATTAACGTGCCAATGTTTGATTTGCTGCTTAGAAAAGAGTACTGGATCTTTTGAAATGCTGTTTATTTATGTCATAGAATACTAGGCATATTTATTAGTTATCAAATATTAATAAACATCTAGATAATTTGAATTTGTATATAGTCAGCAAGAGGATTTGGGCTGTTTTTGAGTGCATTAGATGGGTTCATCACACATATCTGCCTGGAATATTGCTTTAGATTACTGTGAAGTTGAAGTTTTTTCACAGGTTGGTCTTAAATGTGAATTTGCCATGTTGAAATGTGCAATATGATCTTTTTATGCCTATAAAAGTTTCAAACATTCAGAGAAGCTGAATAACAACAGCCAATGTCTGTCAAATATTTAGGCAAGGGAACTTCATAAGCATCTGAAAAGCTAAAAATTGTGATACTGTTTTGAATGCCTGATGCAATATTCTGAATATTTCAGAAAAGTTAAAGGCAAAACACAATAATATTTTTAATTGTGTGTCACAGTTTAAGGCAGCATGCAACTGATAAAATATTTTTTTGTGGTTTTAATGATTACTCGACTCTAGAATAAAAGTTGAATCTACTCACTCTTATGGGTAACTGTTCACCAGAGCTAAAAGGGACAGTTTTATTTGTCTTTTGCAAATTACTGAAGAAAATAGATATGAAAAATTGCATTATGACATTAATGCATGTAATTCCTGGCCACATTGTGGACTAGGAATAATAAAAAAAAAATCCTGCTCAGACCTAACATTTTACTTCAAATATTTTCATTGGACTGTCAAATTTCTAGGTTGCCTTATTAAATTTGGTTAACTTGTATTTTGTAACACTTTAAATACAGTTAATTATTGTTTTTAACTGATGACCAAAAAGTGAGTACAACAATCTATTTTTCTGGTCTAGAATGTCTCATTAAATTGCTAAGGGTATGCTTTATTTTAAAATAAAAACTATAACTTTTCTGTGTGGCTGGACTCTGGAGATAAATATATACAATAATTTTTTTTGCAATTTAATGAAATATGTGGCTAATCTGTTTTACTAAGACTGTAAAGATGAATCTTCAGGCGGAGGATTGCATGTTAGGCTATACTGTAACTCTCTTTTAATATTAAAAATGTTGGATGATTTATACTTTTGTTTTACTGAGATTTTTTCATTTTTGTTTTAGTTACTCAACAGAGCACAAATGCTCTTTAGCAATATAACAAATGACAATATTTTTTTATTTGGTTTTAGGACGAAAGTTAAAGGACTAAACTGTGGTTTTTATTATGTGGAGGAAATTCGTTAATTGTTGAAATTAGTTGGATTTTAACCCTGATTCTTGTGAATTCGTCCCCATTGTTTAGAATTTCATTGCTAAATTTGCATGAAAAGTACTTAAAAACAAACAAATCTATATAATGTGCAATTAACATGACTATATCGCGATAAAGCTCTAATAACGTCTGTGATTCAGTCTAAATTATGTTATTTATATTAGAATAAATTATATTATATTAGCCGTATACATAAACATATATGAATTTTAAGGTATATTGGAATCAAAAAGACTAAAACATTTGTTGTTATTGTTATTTGGGAAAAAAGCGTTAAAAAGAGAATACGCTTCCTGAATCAAAAGGCTCAATAAGCGTGAGCGGTCATGCGCTTCGTTTAATTATGTCCCGCCTTTAGACTGATTTATTCTCCCCTGATTGGTTTTAAACCTATACCCGACAGCTTTGCGAGTGGACAGTTGAGAACTCGCTCAATCAGAACATCCAATTGTCGTAAGCGATGATTCGGACAAGGGCGGGATTCTTTGGAAACGTAATGGCTTGTACAGGGCATCAATAAGTGTGTCTGCAGGTGTCAACAACAAAATATTATTTATACACTCCCTCAATAATATTTGGTTTACCATATAGACGACCACAGAAATAACCAGAATGTTTAGGCGAATTTTGCAAATGGTAAGTGAAATCTAAACTGACGTTCATTGGGTTGTGTTTCATGTGGCATGTCAGGCCTTTTACTCGTGTTTCAGTTGGAACGTTACTTTTGGTTATATTTTCTTAAAAACAGCCTCAAATTCTTAGTGTAGACGTTGTTTTTGGTTGTTGAGAAACAGTTCATATTTTGAAAATAACACCTTTATATTGCTATAGAGGTGGATACTGCTGTGTTAGCCGGTTAGCGAGCTAACTTCCAGAGCTATATGGCTAATTATTTATGAATACGTTGAATGATTAACGACAGCTTACGAAAAGATGTAATCTTTGTTTTTGATGCACAATATAGTGCGGCAAGAGCTCAAGATGTGTTCTGCTGTGTGTATTTTGCATAGTCCTGTAAGGTGTTCACTCACACCTGGTGACGTTAGCTTTCAAAGAACATTAACAGAAGTCTGGTTTGTGTTTGTTCTTTATAATAAACAAATATTAAGTTAAATAAATGGGTCTTGTACCATGAAGACTGGCATTAAGTTGGTTTGACGTTGGATTCGCAGATTTAAGGACCGTCTCAAAAGTTAGTACATACGTTTTTAGTCAGTTTTTTTTTCAATAGCGTTTAAACAAAAACATTTAAAACACTAAATCCTGCTTTTTTTTTGTTTTTCTAGAAGTCCATTTTGGGGTACAAGCTTTAAATTTGTCTTTATTGTTTCCAAAATCTAATAAATAAGCAAAAAGTGCGTTTTTTAACCACAGAACTGTCTAAAATGTCCATGAACCTAATTTTGAAGATTAATACCTTTAAAACTAAAAGACTTCAAACATTATAACCTGCTGTTTTTTGTTTTTCTGGAAGTCCTTATTAGGGCACAAGTTTTAAGTATTTCATTATTGTTTCCAAAATCTGAGTCATCATAAACAAAAAGTGTCTTTTTTTTTACCATGGAACTCATAAAAAATGCATAAACCACATTTTGAAGCTTACTGTTTTAATTCTTTTTGTTTTAAAGCTGTTAAAGTCTGCTGTTGTTTTTCTAGAAGTCCTTTTTGGGGCACTGTTTAGATTTGTCATTATTGTTTCCAAATCTGATAAATCATATGGAAAAATGTAATTTCATTAAATGTGCAATAATTTAACTCCCTGGTTTATGTGCGCTGACAGTAGACTTGCATTGCAGATTTGAATGAAGTTCTTGTTTCAACGACATATTCAAGGGCGTGGCATCTGATGGAGTGCAGCCCAGATGGCTCAACTTCTGTGTTGTAGTCAGCCTCGAGTAAGACCTCGGCTGGAAGCGGATAGGTCTCCAACTAGGCTCCCTTCAGACCCCACTGTTAACTCTGCTAGTTTGCGGCACCACAATGTAAACTATAGGCAAATTGCATATGACTCCATTTGTGGAGTTTTATGAAGCTTGTATAGAACGCAGCGTTATTTCCCCTTGGCTCATACACACTATTCGGCATGGCTTTTGGCGGCAGTTTGCTGTCAAGCCATCAATGATCTCTGTCTCACTCACAGAGACCCCAGTCCTGTGTGAGAAGATCGATTCCCTTTTTGGCAAAGGTGCAATTGAGCCGGTCCCTTCTGCCGACAGGGAAAGAGGGTTTTACAGCCCATACGCTCTAGTTCCCAAACACACAGGTGGGTTGAGTCCAGTTCTAGACCTGCGGCTTCAGAACGCTCATCTTCTGAGACTTCCGTTAAGGATGATATCTCTCAGACACACGGTTGACTCAGACTGTCCAAGGGATTTGTTCGCAACAATAGATCTGAAGGATACGTCCTTTCATTTGAGTATACTCCCTTGGCACAGACCCTTTCTACGGTATGACCTCAAAGGTCGAGTGTATCAATACTGTGTCTTCGCTTTCGGCTTGTCTCTATCCCCTCGTGCCTTCACAAAAGTGACTGAGACGGCTTTAGTACTGTTAATACGAGAAGGAGTTCAACTTCTGGCGTACTGCAGTGGCGGTTATTCCACTCTGCTTACTTCATGTGAGACTACTCTAGCTTTGGCTCAAGTTCCAAGATGTTGTTTTTGTGAATCCTCAAAATAAAAATGACATCAAAAATTCGATTTCTTTATTGCATTTCTCTCATTTCATCAAAGCAATGAAACATAATTCATTAATATTGTAATTGTACAACAGAGTAGTCACGTGGTGCGTCATTCTCTACAGAAAAAACATTTAAATCATTAAAACATTTAATCATGAAGGCTCATTATGTATTCGTCATTTTTATAGTAGGTTAATATAGATACATAAAGCATGTGTTGACATCATTATAAGGCTTATATAAGGCTTTTAATTTTTTGCGGCTCCAGACATATTTGTTTTTTGTTTCTTTGGTCCAATATGGCTCTTTCAACATTTTGGGTTGCCGACCCCTGCTCTAGACCAGGAGACTCCTATAACTTCCAGCCTTACAAGGGCACCTGAAGGTGAACGTGACATCTCAATGACGGCTTCAATTCTGTCTTTGGAAAGACATCTGGTTCCTCCATGCAGCAGGACTGGGAGGACCAGCTAGATGCTTAGTAGTGACTATTGATGCTTTCCAGCCAGGGAGGGGTGCTGTATGCTGAATGCTCAAAATCTCAGAGTTTGGACCAAAATGCACACTTCTTTGAGCATAAGTAGCCTAGAGCTATCTGCAGTGTTCCTAGCAGTAGTATTCCTAGCAGTAAAGCACTTCTGGAGAATGCTGCGGGGACATCACGTGTTGGTCAGGACTGACAACATGATGGCGGTGCCTTATGTCATTCGACAAGGAGGGATACGCTCATCCCGTCAGCTCTTACTCACAGACTGCTCCTCTGCAGTCAACACTAGGATCTGTTCCCAGTTGCAATACATATTCACAGCAGATGCACTGTCTCGGTGGAAACCTTGGTCCGGAGAATGGTGACTCTATCCTCTGGCAGTCCAGCAGATCTGGGAATGCTTTGGTATAGCGGCAATCACATCTGCAATCACATCTACTGACCTGTTCCCCACCCCAGAGAATGGTCAGTGCTGGCTGCTCTACGCTCTGTCCCAGGCTCCTCTCGGATAGATGTGCTGGCTCATTGCTGGTCCAAGAAGAACCCCTATATGAATTTCCTTCATTGAGCCTCCTTGCACCCCTCCAGTGCAAGATCAAGGGGGACAAGGCAGAGGTCCTAGTGGTGGTTCCTTATTGGCCCAACTGATCTTGGTTATATAACTCTGCTCCCTCGTGACAGTCCCTACCTGGCCAATTCCCCTGCAATCACATCTACTGATCCAGGGATGTGGGCACAAGCACCCAGTGCCAGACATATAGAACCTACATGTCTGGCAATCCAAGGTGCGGTGAACCTCCAGTTAATGCCACATTCCTTGGTCGTAACACTGTGTCTTTCCTGAGCTCTCTCTACTAGGGTCTGTTATGCCGGCAAGTGGGGTTGCTTCGTCGACTGGTGTTACTCTCACCAAGTAGATCTGAGCAGATTCCCTTTTGAACTTGTGCTAAACTTCTCCATCCACACTGAAGATTTATTTTGCCACAATATTTGATCACCTTCCGGTTGAATACAACATGCTTTGATGACACAAGTTAATGGTCAGATTCCTCATTCGTCCAGAATGTTCAGTTACCAACAACATTCACTCCCCCTCCTTAATCCCCCACATGTGTATGTACATTCGCTATTTTTCCGATCTATTTCCGAGATGCTTATATACATACATCACCGAAAACACGTAGCATGGATGGTGGAAGAAGAAAAGATGAAAACTTTCACATCGTCAGTGTGTGACTGCTCGCCGAAATATACGATAAACTGTACATAATAACTTTGGTTACCTCAAAGTTATTTTGCTTCATGTTGAGCTGAGAGACTGGTATAAACTCTGTGTATAAACAGCAAATGAGTCAAGGGTTTTTTTTTTTTGCCACGTCGAGCGCAGACAACAGCGAGACTGTGTGAGACTACCAATGAAATTGCTTTCGGAAATGTTTCATGGAAACAAATAATTGCTGTCACACACGCTACAATCAACCGATATCAGAGCCAAGTGCTTTTGGAAACATTACAGATGCTTGTCTGAAAGGCCCCTAAGTTTCTGTCAATAAAGACAGCGCTCCTAGATGCTTTTGCCTCGATTAAGCGGGTCGGAGATCTGCAGGCACTCTCTTTCTACGTTTTCGATTTTGGAAAAAAATAACAACACATCTAAAGATTGTGACTCAAAAGGGACTTCTAGAAGAACCAAAAACAGCAGGTTTTAGTGTTTTAAATCAATTGGTCTAAAAGCTATTGAGCGTCATAATGTGGTTTATAAGCATTTTAGGCTGTTTTATTGTAAGATTTGACTATCATTTATTATATTTGGAAACAGGAATGGCAAATTTATAAGTTGTGCCTCAGAAAAGGACTACTAGAAGAACAAAAAACAGTTGGTTTTAGTGTTTTACGTCATGTGGTCTAAATGCTATTGAGCTTCAAAATTTGGTTTATGAGCTATTTGAGCGCATTTATTGATGAAAAAGGCACTTTCTACTTATGATTTGTCTGATTTTATAAACAATAATGACAAATCTGAACGTTTTGCCCCAAAAAGGAGTTCTATAAAAACAATAAACAGCAGGTTTGTGTTAAAAGCCATGTGGTCTAATCACTATCGAACTTCAAAATGTGGTTTATGAGCATTTTAGAGCTTTATATGGTTAAAAAAGGTACTTTTTGACTATGATTTATCAGATTTTGGAAACTGTAAATCTGTACAGAAAAGAGCTGTAGTACTTGAATCCGGACTCAGGTCCATCTTTCTATGAACTTTGTCTTGTCTCGGACTGGACTGCGTTTGAACCGACTCGGTCTCGTTTGCGTTCAGACTCTGACTTTATCGGAGTGAAGACAGAGCTTCAACAGCTACAGCGTGTGTATGTATTGTGCTGCATGTATACGATGTATGATGGGGAAAATAAAACCTGTCCTGTGTAAGCATCGGTGTTGAGTTTCGTTTTTAGCTAGTAGTCAGCAGTTTTATAACTGTAATATTGATCAAAGCAATAAAAGCGTGCAAACTATATAGGCTTTTATTTGTTGACAATAAGTGCATGCAAACCCTCGGTTAACAGTTCGCGGGTTTGACACTATAGATTGCTTCAAGAGTCTAACCGTGCACTTTTCCAGCTTTCAATAAGACATTTAGAAACAGTTTTCAGTAAAAGAAAGCTTTCCAAATTAGAACCGGTGTAGGGTGCGCTGTCAGTGCACGCAAGCTGCAATGTCAATAATTTTCCCCTCACAAATCAAACTCGTGTAGAACAATCCATGAATCATCTGAAACTCCGTCTTGAGGCACCACAAAGAGAGGCAAGTAAAGATTATTAGTGACAGTTATCAGTTAAGATCATACATTTAATGGTTAAGATAAATCTGCGAGTTGATGCTTTTGTTAACATAATTGCTTTCATCACTCATGTTTTAGGAGAATACCGTGCTTAAGGGTATAAGTTAGTTTCTTAATGGTGGCAAAAGAGTTACATGCCCCTTCAGATTCTGTCCCACGGAGTTTCGTCAATAATAAGTTCATAGTAAATGTTAGGTATTATCAGTTCAGTTCAAACAACTTTTTAAACATATTTGACAAAAAATTCAAGATCCAATCAAAACCTAAGGTTGTCTTCAACACAGAGTTAACATTAAATAAATGTTAGTGGTGTCTTGACTGAAATAATTTTAACATTAGCTTGTTTGAAACTGACAATTAAACAATATGAATAAATTGTTAGAACTGTCATAGAAATGCATATAAAATGTAGCTTTCACAAATTGATGATAAATCAATATTTTATTTGATGTTTTAGTAAAGTGATGAGCTATCTGACTAACTTTTACAGCATTAACAAATTATAGCAATAGCAGACTATGGCACATTATGAATATAACATTATTTGATCGGGTTTAGGTTGTCTAGATTAGAAGCTGTATTTGCTATGGAACTACCTCAAAAATCACTATATTACACTTAACATGACATTATTATATGTACTATAAAGTACTAAAGTATTTTTTCATATAAACATTATAAGCACTTAAGAAAATTAAGATCATAATCTTAATCCAGTATGATGTAACTTTCTCAATTGAATGTATTGAATTACTTGTGTCATGGAGACCAATTAGAAAAGCAGTCTGTGGTGGAGGATTAATGGTGTAGTCATTTCCTATTAGGCTTCAAAATGGAAAGGGTGTTGCAGCTGATTTAGGCCTGTTTCGGGCGTGAACTCAGACTTGACTTGGACTCGAACAGCATTGGCCTTGACTGACTTGGACTTGTCTTGGACTCGACAATGGCTGACTTGACTACAGCCCTAGTTTTAAGTTATGTGGTATAAACATTATTGAGCATCTAAATGTGGTTTTTGAGCATATTAGAACACATTTATTGATGAGAAAAGCACTCTTTGCTTATGATTCTATGAGTCTAAAAGCTATTGACCCTGAAAATGAGGCAAATAAAATGGTGAAAAAGACACTTTTTAACTGATTTAGCAGATTTTTGAAACAATAATGACAAATCTAAAGGTTTTGCCCCAAAAAAGACTTCTAGAAGAACAAAAAACAGCAGGTTTTAGTGTTTTAAGTCATTTGATCTAAAAGCTATTGAAGAACAAAATTTCAGTTTAAAATGTATGTAACTTTTGAGACGGTCCCTAAATCTGCGGATATCCAACGTCAAACCAACTCAATGCCTGTACCATGAAGCCGGATTAACTGGTTAGCCAGCTATTTTTAGGATTAGTTTGCCCGGATCCTGAATTTGAGTACTATTAAAGGATCTAGGATTTAATCGATCTTTGTCACCCTGGTTACTTACACCACATGGCTAACGTGCTCCGGAACAGGCTCTGTTCAGGATTAGAGATCGCAAGCTTATGTTTTTCCAATCGTGGTTATGAAAGGAACTTTTAAATGACAATGCTGGCGTCTGTAACATTAACTCAACATTTTCTACCCAGTCATTGCCATATTTGTGCTCAAATTGTTAAACGCGCACTTATTCGAGACAAGTTTTTACGGGTGAACATAATCCCTAAGCATTTCCTGACATATCTGCATGAAAGATGCAGGTTCTCTGGCAAAAGGAATCTAACGTTTGCGTGCTTCTTCACACATAAGAAATGTGACGAGTAGAATTTACACCCTTACTGTACCGAAAACGGTGTGTTATACGGCTAACCTGTCCAGACCGTAATTAGTGTGAATGCATTTGCATTCACACTATTGAGATCCTGTTTTTTTCTTCCCCCAAAACTTTGCCCGCTAACTCGTTCCGCATACTTTTAGCTAGAAACTCCATTCAAACACCAAAATGTTCAGCTTTTATAGGAATCGATTGCTATTACTTTTCTTCTTAAAATGTTTTATAATTTTAAAAAATATTTGACTTTATTTAAAATTATTTTCAAATTGAAATTAATGGAAAGCCTCTTCAAATTTTCTTCAATTTTCTTTCTTAGAAACACCATTCAAACTTTAAACAAATCTACACATCTACACATATTTCCACTCAGCTTTTTCAAATCTTTCATACTTTTTAAGCAATCGTTTAAAAAACTTCGTTGTAGCAACAAAACTACTTCACTTCTGGAGATAAGTCTTTTACTGATCAAACAAAAAGGCCTCTACAAAGAACACGCTTCGAGGTCTTACCTTTAATCGAAGAAATAAACGAGTGATGGCTATTTAAACGCTGCCTGCTCTCTTGCTCTCGTTTGGAGGGCAACTGATGCCTCGTAAAACAGCAGATATCTAAACAATGGCTTAACCTACGGACATGCTTCTTCCACCGTCGCAACAATCTGAAGAAATTTTATCTGAAGAAATGAACGCGTTCCAGCTGGTTGAAGACAGCGTTCGTTTGGACTTTTCATCGAGGTGCTTTTTTCTATTGAGTTCAATGGACACAAGGAGGTCGCTCTCGGTGGATTTGAGCTTCGTTCAAGAGAATCTTAAGTCTTTGAAATGTGACAATACCACCAAAAGAAAGACAAGACATATCGCTATCACTTTATTGTGTTTTTTTTAAATGTAAAGTTGAAGTCATAAGAGGAGGAAACGTACAAGATTTAACAAAGCCGAGAAGCTAGAGCGTGAGTAACATCACCCACTCTAAAAAGCTTGCAACATTTCTTTCTCTTTCATTTCCCCTTCACATTCTCTCTCTCTTTTCCTCTCTCTCTTTCTTTATTTTTCCTTCCCCCTCTCACACACACTCCTATCACTCTCCTCTTTTTCTTTCTGTCTCTTTCTTTTTTTCTCTCTATTTCTCACTCTTTCTTCCTCTCTCTCTTTTTTCCTTCTCCCTCTTTCTCTCTCTCTCTCTTACACACACACACACACACACACACACACACACACACACTCCCCTCTCTTTTTCTCTCACATTCTCTCTTTTTTCCTCTTCTCTCCCTTTTTTTCTTATTTCTTTCTCTCTCCTTTTATTTTGCTCTCTCTCCTTTTTTTTCTCTCTCTGTTTTTTTCTCATATTTCTCTTCCTTTGTCATACTTTTTTCTCTATCCTTGCTTTCTCATTTTGTTTCTTTCTTTCCTCTCTCTAACACTTTTTCTTTCTCTCTCCCCTTTAAAATGATTGGACAACTTCAAATCTTCCTCAAACTTCAGCCTCTTTCAGCTTTAACTACTTCAGCATACTTTCAGCTACTAACACCATTCAAACGTCAAACAAATCTACACATCTTCAGATTTTCAACTCATTTCAGCATTCCATTTCAGCACAAATGCATTCACACATGAAATGCAATTTATCTAGTTTTTTTTTATATGCTCCATGATCGTTTTGCATTAGGGGTTACATCTTCCAAAAAAGAAAAAAATATTATATAGACCTTTTAAATTTAAAACATACATTAATTTATATTGTAATACAACATGTTAACATGACACAAAAAAGTATGCTTTTGTTATCAAATGCAAATATCATGCATGACACTCAATTTTACATTATTCAGAATGTGCTTCTTTGACAACGTTTTCATGAAATCAGTAATTTTCTGCCAACAACCTCATCTGGCTTTGGCAGCAGCCAGAGTATTACTACCACACAAAAATATAAAATACTCATCGTATTTTCTAACCTATCCGGTAATACTGAGTTTGTTAAGCCACGTTCATGTTACAGGCCCCGGAATTTTCCCACAAATGTTATGTAATTTATATCTTAATAGTTTTGCTTGTAAATCGAATTGATATTTTTATTTCTTAACTTTGAAAGGCACAATGCTTTAGGTTCAAATACAATATTAGAAAAAGTAACCATTACTTGTGAAGACATTAAAGAGTCATTAATGGCCATTTTAATTGATGTCACTCAAAGCAATATTATTTGGATTTGAGAAACACATTTCATGAAATCATGAAATCAGTAGCGCACCATCACACCTTTGAGCTTTAGGCTCAGATCAGAAATGTTTGACTGAGCGTTACTTGTAACTTCATCTAAACACTTAAACAATAAAACAGCAAAAATGAGAACTTGGGTACCCTTCCCAACTTTGTATGTTTCATGATTTCCCATTCACACTGAATGTAAAGGCAATACAAAAACACAACATACAGTAAGCTCTGCGTACCCTTTAAGGATAAAATAAAGTGATGGAAAGGTTCTTAAATTAAAATGGCTAAAAAGATGGTGCGATATCAGATGTGTAAATGTAGACAGTTTGAAGCTTTGAAACAGTTTGAAACATTTAAGATGGATACCAAACCTGTGGAGCAAGTAAGATGCTGTTATCTTGGGCACAAATATTTCAAATATCTCTTCAGTCAAGCCACTTTATGCATTTTATGGAGGAGGCTTAGGGACACTGTTGAAAATAAAATTGGGGTCAGGGTCAGACAGGGTCTGAGAATAAAGTAAAAATTCCAACATTAATATAAAAAAGATAATAATTGTGAGGATACGTTTTGAATTCTGAGAATATAAAAGAGAATTATGATGCCCATACGGGTCATCGCAGCTATGTCATCTATTATGCATCGATACAATGTTAAACTTACTGCCAACCTGTAGTTTTCAATAAGGGATTGCATGTAGATTTAATTGAGAAAAAAATTATTTTTTCCCCTCTTGATGTTTATCTGTTTCAAAAAAGATTAATTACTCTCCAAAGCTAAACATTAAGAACATCATTTGTGTTTTCAACGGTAATCCAGTGTTTTATTTGTTAATTTGTGAATATTTTCATTTTCATCTGCAGCGGAATATAGAGCACCCTAAAAAAGTAGGGCTGATAATTAGAAGGGCCAGATCAATCATGTTTAAACAAAATGCAATACTCTTCAAGAGTTTCTTTGATTGTAACAAACAAGGTCAATTACATTTTTAATATAGTAGAAGTGCCTTTACATTTATTTTTTAAATCCTGACTAAAAGAAATCACTTTAAGGTGCATAAACTACTTTTCCCTGTATAATGTTTATTTTGGCGAAAGAGATAAAGTAATCTAAACTATAAAATTTTATTGTTATAATGATTTATGGGGTAGTTTTATGCTTCTGTTAATACATCTTGAGCAACAATACTTTTTAGTAGTGTTGTCCCGATCCATCGTGTCCGATCACATGATTTTCCAATTATCGGAAACGGGAAAAATATAAACAGCAAAATTTACTGAGCTGTTTTTATTTTTTGCCCAATATACAACATGCTCTCCTTAAAAAAAAGTTATCAATAATCTTTTTCTCTTTTGCTTGAGTTGTGAAATGTATATACTTTGTTAATGTTGTGTTTAGCTGCTGCTGTTTATTTCATTGTTACATTTTACAATAAAGCTAAGCCAAAAATTAATTTTTTTTGTGATTGTGACTTTTATACTTGAATGTGATCAAACCTAGTTCGACTACCTCTTTTAAAGATTTATTTTTAAAAATGAAGTTATTTTTAAGTTTGCTCTTAATTAGTTTGTCACATAGTTTATACTGTATACTGACAGTGAAAAATAATTATATGGTTGCATAATTAAAGCAGACACTTGTGACAATCTGAATGAGTTTTAGTCTTTTTTTTTTCGTGTATCTGAAACAAAAGATTGGATCAGGAAATGTCAGGATCGGATTGGAAACAAACAAACAAACTAAAAAACTTATTGGGACATCCCAACATGTCAGCATCTATAGAGTAACCTTGATCAATTCTTGTTGTTCTCTAAAAAGCTGCTGTCATTCTAAAACAGTTCCAAGTGAAGTCTAATGATGATTAAAGACCTGTTTCCGGCCACTTGTATCCTTTTGGCATGTTGTGGGGATCTGACTGTAGGTACACTTAAAATGTCAAGGGCATTTCAATGTTAGACAACACTATTGTATGACCGCCATGCTATTCTGGTTGTCAAGAGTGGGAGAAACATGTGGTGACCCTCCTACAGAGTGTACTGTTTCATTCCAAAGCCTGTCTCGCATAAATGAGTGTCCGAGAGCATCCTAAGAAGCAAACAAAGGATTCTTTGGCTTCTCACCTCACGAATGACATCCAGTGAGCAGGCCAAAGCATCACTCAGTATTGGTCTTCTGCCCAGACACCTGGCCTACTCTGCCAGGCCCGCATAGTGTGAAATAATGAGGCTGGTTTCATGGCAGTAAAAGTCTGACTCAATTCCCTTTCTCTCTGTCATTTCTCTGCATAAATCTTTGTGGAAATAGACTCCTGGGAAAGGAGGCTCCCAGGGGTCAGAGTCTGAGCAGCCGTCTGCTGATGTCAATAATGAGTCCTCAGAGGTAAGCCAGATTTCATTTGCTAAAATCCTAAGATAATTTGGTTAAGGAAACACTGTTATTCCTCTATTCTAAGTTCAGTTTTGCTCTCAAGATTCTGTTTGTATCCATACAATTGAAAAGGATTGGGCCTTTAGCTTTTAAAAGTTTAAGAAAATATCAGCTCCTTGGAGAAACCTTCTGAGGGGCAGGTGCTCAAATATAAAAAGGAACACATCATTTTTTTCTTAATATTCATATAAAGTATAATCTTTTAGATGCCAAACTGTTGCTCAGACCTTATGAACAAAAATATGCGCAACATATTTCATCAAATAATTATCACAATATTATATCACAATATGCACAGTAAAAGCTTGTATGTGTTCAATAACTAGATTAATAATTAAAACAAAGTCTACGATGCTTAATGTTCAATTTTCAAAATATGTAAATATGAGCAAGCTACTAACAATGAAAACCTAAAAGCTATCCGGACTGTGTAGCTGTAATAATATATATATATATATACATACATACATACATACAAAAGCAAAAGTTTTCAGTTGCTTTTTTTTTTAAAAGTTGTTAGTGTTGCTGCTTTCCTGACTGGATCAGGGAGTTTGTTTCACCAGCCAGGGACAGTGAAAGAGACCAGGAGTCACTGTTCCTTCTCTGAGGCTTCTGGAGGGCATGTAGGAGTGTATGAGCTCGTGGAGGTAACCAGAGTCTGATCAAGAGATAGTTTTGTACGCCAGCGTCAATGGGGAGCCAATGAAAGTGATGAAGAGGGTACTAACATGAACTCGTTTCGGTTCCTTTAAGATAAAATGAAACGCAGGGTTCTGGATCATCTGCAGAGGTTTGAGCACGTTTGCTGGAAGTCCTGCTAGGAGAGCGTTGCAGTAGTCCAGACGTGAGAGTACCAGAGCCTGAACCAGGAGTTGAGTTGCATGCTCAGTTAAGAAGGGCTAGATCTTTCGAATGTTGTGCAGTGCAAATCTACACGCTTGAGTTGTCTTTGTGATGTTGTCTTTGAAGGACAGATGTTCATATAAAATCACTCCAAGATTTCTGACTGAAGGAAAAGAGGTGATTGCAGAGGATTCCAGCTGGCGGTGAGGTTGGGATGCACAGAGGGATTGGCCGGGAATACCAGAAGTTCTGTCTTGGCCATGTTGAGCTGTAGGTGATGGTTCTTCATCCAAGTAGAGATGTCGTTCAGGCAGTCAGTTATGCGGGTAGTTACTGATTGGTCATCGGGGGGAGGACAGATAGACTTCAGTGTCATCTGCGTAACAGTGGTACGAGAATTCATGTCTGCATGATGGGGCCCAGGGAGGTGGTATAGATTGAGAAGAGAAGGGGGCCAAGGACTGAACCCTGGGGAACCCCGGTGAGTAGTTCATGCATGTTGGAGACCTCACCCTCCAACCCACACTGAAAGATCTACCAGTGAGATAAGACTCAAGCCAATCAAGTACAGTTCTAGTGATGCCCATCGTAGAGAGAGTGGAGAGAAGGATCTGATGGTTGACTGAAATAAGAGACAAGAAAATAAAACATTTTATACTAACATTTTTAAATACTAATTAAGTGTTGATATTTAACTTTTTTATGGTCTTAACGTTTTTTTGAAGAGATCCTTTGTTTTTTTTTGGTAGAAATAAACCAAGTAATAAAAAACATGACGTATAATAAAAACAGGTCTGACACTGCCTATAAAGATGCCCAAAAGGTACATTTTAAAAGTGCTATAAACTGAGACTACAGCTCTGAATGAGTTTTCATTAAGAATGTATTAAGAATGCTGATTCTGAACTTAAGTGTTTGCCGAAGGTTTACAGTTTTTGGAGGGTGGAGGTCAGTCGTAAATTCTGTTCCTTAAATGCAAAAGGCAGGAACTTATATGAGTTAAGGCTTTCAAAATCATAACTTTTCATCAATCATCGATATTTTCACACTGAATGATTGATATTATAAATATTTTATAATGTAATATTTATAATTTAATAGTATAGAAATTACATTCGTTATTTTATGTTGTTCAATTAATATTTTTCTCTGGCTAGGTATAGTAAAACGAATCTGTCTGCAGTTATACACATTTTATTGCACTTGGTCAGAAGTCAAATCTTTTTTTATCTTAAAGTTTTAAAACATTTAAATAAACAATCACAGTACTCAGCTAGTTTTTGTTGCTTTTTAAAGCAAAAGTATTTTCCCCTCTCAAAGTTCTGATCGTCCATCATCAGCTGGCGCTGAGACGAGCCCTGCATCTCCCCTTGTCTCAATGCAAAATTTGTGTCTTCATCTTTATACTTCTCAAAAGTATATTGGCATATGCTCCAACTGCTGTCAGGGGTCGGCAACATGCATGCATGCATGCAGCTCTTTAGCGCTGCCCTAGTCGCTCCCTGAAGCTTTTTCAAAAATGTTGAAAATGGAAAAAGATGGGGAGGTAAATATATATTTTATTTAATATTGTTTCTATAGGAGGACAACCATTCTTAACGTTCTCCAATGCTTTAAAATTGTGTAAAATAGATATTTAATTCAACATTTCTGTCAACGAAGATTTTCGTCATAGCCTGCGATACACGTTTCTACCAGCAGGGGTTGGGATGCCAGACAGGAGGCTGCTGTAAACAAACCGTTGGCTGTGTGAAGGGCCCTGGATCCCAAAGGGTAAAAGAGAAAAGTAATTGAGAGAACAGGATTCAACGGTTCCTGGACCGGATTATCATTTTATTGCCCAGATAAGGGACGCGTTATGCACGTTCCATTTTAATGTTGTTTTTTTGTAATCCTCAAAAAAAAGACACTATAAATCTGATTTCTTTATTGCATTTCTTTAATTTCACCAAAGCAGTGAAACATAATTCATTAATATTATAATGAAGTTAAACTTGAGGCAGCATCGTACAACAGAGTAGTCACGTGGTGCATCATTCTCTACAGGATGCACTGCAGGGAAAATAAACATGTTAATCATGAAGGCTCATTATGTATTTGTAGGCAACTTACTTATTTTATAGTAGGCTAATATAGATACATACAGCATGTGTTACCTTCATTTTATAGCTTATATAAGGCTTTTAATTTTTTGCGGCTCCATACATTTTTGTTATTTGTTTGTTTTTTTTGGTCCAATATGGCTCTTTCAATATTTTGTGTTGCCGACCCCTGATCTAGGTGCATGTTCAGAGTATGACAAGTTCATGGGTCGCTCACGAGAGCCTCTCCGTTCATCAAGCAGCCTACATAGCTGACACTTTCATGCTTTGAATTAGTACTCAGTAGTGATATCTCTTAAAATGGGCATAAAAATACACTTCAAAAACGTATACAACATTGTCATCGTAATTATACAAAATTAGGGCATCCTATAAGTGAAACTATAACTATAAGGGCATCCACAAGTGGAAAAGGGGCAGGTGCTCGAGCACTTTCTGGAGCTCCCCTCTGCTTGTGCTGTGAAACTACTCAGATACAAACTCATAACTCAGATACTACTCAGTGAAAAAAGTTTGGAGTTGCCAAAGGGGGAAAAACTTGGGGTGTGAAACTAACCATTTTGTTGTTGTTGTTGTTTTTTTGTTGCATTTTCATTATCACATTTAAATGCTTGCTTTACAAATTCTGTAGTCTGTTGGGATGGTTTAGTTTTGAACTGTCCATGTTTGTCTTGTTCTGACCCCTTTATTGCGTGTGCGTGTGTGTGTGTGTGTGTGTGTGCAGGGCTTCATTTGTCCCCAATGTATGAAGTCACATAACTCCGCAGAAGAGCTCTTCAAACATTATGAGGTGTTCCACGAAGCAGCAGACCAGCCCTCTCCCTTCAGCCCTGGCAGGTCAGCTACTGCATTATTAACCCGATCTTACGACTTCCTGATTTGATTTTCCATCTTTAACCTTTAAACTTTAGTTAATGTTAAACGGAGTAAAGGACGAAACACTCATTTAAATACTTTGCATGGGTTCTTCTGTACGAAATTGCTTTACTTGGTTTGGCATTTTATTGTTAAGGGAGGATCTATCACTGCTTCGACAGGAAATCCAAGATTTACAGGCTTCACTCAAGGTACCTTTGACTCCTGTGTTTTTTATCAGCTTTAATATGCATGCATGACTGTGTTCAGTTGGAAACGATTGATCTGCAATGTATGTCTGTTTTAGGAGGAACGCTGGTTTTCCGAAGAATTGAAAAAAGAATTAGACAAAGTACAAGGACAGCTAGCAATTAATAAAGTAAATCTTTTAAAGTGTATGATTATTCATAGACAAATCAATGATCAATAACAGAATTTTATGTTTTTTTTAAAACGTCATATTTGTACCAAATAAATTAATTTCTTGCTTTTGATTTCAGAGCTCACTGAGTGAGGGTACAAGTGGTGAGGATTCAGGTTGGTCATAAAATTATGCCGCATTTTTGCTTTTTAAGCTTCATAAATATTGGAATATACAATTCTTGATTTTATTTTTAAACAATTCATATTAATAGTTTAGAAAAAAGTATGTAATTAAGGGCATGTCTTTTAAAAAAATAATTTACTACAAATATCTTTATCATTTCAAACATTGTACATGAGCTATGAGAAAAAAAAACATAAAATCAGTTACGCATGGCTTTATTTATTTATTATATGGAAGTTTAGGTTTTGGACTTCTTCTGCAAACGGGATTTATAGCATCATATCTCACATTAATTTACCATAAGTCACATCAACAGTGAGCTACACAACTATAAGAGAGAATCTACAAGGGTGAAAGGAAGATAGAAACATTGGATTTAATTTAAGGAAATGATGCCCATCCTGCTGTCTGAAATCATGACCCAATTGTTAAGGTCTTTAAATGTCCTTTAAAACATTTTGTTTTGGGTCTAAAAACTAAAAAAGCCACCCTGGCTACATCTGTTCTGAAATGCACATCCTCTCTTTTTTGGGCTTAAAACTTGATTTCTTGTTTTGACTGTGAATTATCAACTTGTGGTCCCAGCATTTTTGGGAAGTTCCTTGAACACAGAACGGATAACTTGCATGCCCATTGTCTGGACTTTACAAGTGCTTCATAGGGCTGTAGCTGATTATTTTCATAATCGATCAATCTGAAAAATCTTTTTTTGACGAATCAGATTATTCAAAAACAAGAACTTAACTTAGCATAAAATTATCAAGTGCTATAAAAACTTTCACATTAAGTTTTACTAAAATTAAAAACTTACATGGACTGCAAAGATGTTTTTCTAAATTTGTAGTTTTGCCTAAATATGCAAAAATTCAAGTTAAAATAAAAAATCTAAATAAATTGAAAACAAGCAAAATATATGCAAATAGGGCAAGAACAATAATCTTAATTAGATAATATATACTTAATGAGTATATATTGCAAAAAGAAGTTTTAAGATCACTTAATTCTCTTGTCGCATTACTTCTCTAGTAATCTTAATTTAACATGTTTTTTTTTGTTAGATATTTGGAATGGAACCCAGACAAACCTGCTAAGTAAGAAAAGCTTGTTTGCAGTATAGCTAGAGCCAGTGAATAAAATTATTGAGGCTATTATTGAGGTAATGCAAACTTGTCATGCTGCTGAACTTTACATAAGGCAGCGAGGTTATGTTTCTCACTTGAAAACAGAACAAAAGAAAAAAAGGATTTACGCAAATTCAGGCTGTTGAAATCCCTTCGTCCTCATCAAACATGTAAATATCAACACATGCCATACCGTGTTACATGTGCATATATTGCAGCTAAAACACATTTTTTAGTTTTTGTTTATTTGCTATCAGAAATTTGGATGACTTGGGTTACACCAATTTACCTGCCTCCGCCATTACCTTTACTCTACCTCTTCTCACTTTTTTTCCTTCTCGTCTATGAAGTGCCAACCTCTGCAAGGCCCTGGGAAGTAGCAACATTTCGTGTGTTTGAGTGATTCACACTTAAATAAAGTTTTTTTTTGTAATAATTGAATCTCTGTCATGTGACACAACAAATAGATTTTAAAATTAATTGCTGGATATTTTTATTTATAATTTTTTTTCCAATTTTAATGTATTTAATCAATTTGCTGTTGTTGCCCTGGTGCCCCAGGTAAAGCCACAGGTCTTTCCTATTCATGACACCAGTAAAACCTATTCTGTTCCAGCTCTTAAACCTGTTGTAAATTAACTGGAGTTATGTGGCTGCTGTTTGGAGGCACTATAACCAGGTACCACAGAAGGTGTGCTTTTTGAAATATGAAGTGTGAAAATGTTTTTCTTAAGGTTGTGTTCTTGAGACAAGCTGATTCAATATCCATTATTAAACTTGCGGCTACTTCGAATGGTGACATTTTTTAATGTTCACTTAAGCTCAACTTATTTGATAAAAGATGAAAGTGACCAGCACCAGGTTTTGCAATATTGTGTCCCTTTTAAATCATTTATAATAAATGCTTGACCCCTCAAGACCAGTGATGAGAAAAATGGTGCAATGAATAAATGGAATTACTAATGGTGCATTTTTTTTTTCAGTAACGTGTAATCAAATTAATTTCTGTTTTCCTAGTTACAATGCTGCTACTGTCAATAAAATTACAGCAGCCTATATTTGAGAACACTTAATGCGAGTGGTGTCTCTCAACCAAAGCGCCTCTCTGGTTTGAGTGTGTGAACATGTGTTCAGGGCAGGAGTGGGACACAGGTGAAAAACGATAGTCCAGTTGTTTTAATCTGTTACTTTTATAATGATGGAACTCAGTTACTAACTAGATGAGATGTGAAAGTAACTATAACTAACTACTTTTTAAAGGCATGTTCCCAATACTTTTCTAGACTATCACTGCACCCTTAATAGCTTTCAAACAGCAGTATTTATTGTACACCAGGTCTTTGAATCACCTCAAATGTTTGTCCTTTTCTTCCATGCCCCTGCTGGGTTTTAATTTATGACCCACAAAATATCCAGCCATTTCCAATAAATATGTTTAACTTTTCGGAAGCCATAAAACACTTTTGGACCGTTTTTTAAAACATATATTTTTTGAAAGTGGATCAAGTACTTTTTGCTTTGGCTATTCATGATACTTGCCAAATTTGTTGTATAAAGATTGAGTAATTTAGTGAATTCAGTCTTCTTTTCTTTTCCAGAACTTGAAATGAGACTCAATGAGTCTGAGGCAGAAAAATTCAACATCAAACAGATGAAAGACTTGTTCGAACAGAAAGCAGCTCAGCTGGCCACTGAGATAGTTGGTGTGTTCCTCACAGAGATCTATTTTTATTTTTTCTGATTGACGAACATGAAATAATGTTGAGATTTTCCTTGCAGACATCAAATCACGCTATGACGAGGAGAAAAGTATCAGGGAAGCTTTAGACCAGAAATTGGCCATTTTTAACCAAGATCTGCAGAGAGTCAGACAGGAGAAGGAGAAATTGTCTGCAGAGCTGGTAACCTCACAGGTCTTGTCTTGTGATAATGAATGAATTTGCATCCCCTCAGCTGCAACTGCCCGTATCTCATCAACTTCAAACCTCATTCGTCTTTCCCGGTCTTATCTACTTTCTCTTTCTCTCCTACTATCTCTCTGGATCTCCTCCAGCTTCAGAGGCCTGGAGTGGAAGATGTGGAGGTGTTGAAGAAAGAGCTGGTACAGGTGCAAACACTCATGGACAACATGACCTTAGAGAGGGAGAAGGAGGCTGTATGCCTCAAGAGCCAATACCAGCAGCTGCAGGCCAAATTCATTACCTCAGAGGTGAGCTCAACCTGCTGAGACCTAGTTATAGTTGCTTAAAGTGCTACAACATACTCAATGTAAATTTACATTTGCATACGTTGGACACAATTTAAGACAATTGTCTCTCTTTTTTTAGTTGAGGGGGCAACTTTGCATTTTCTATCTTATTTATGACATCCTGATTTAAAAACGATTTCTCCAGATGTGACATTTTTGTGTGCAATTTATGTCCATCAATGACACTTTACTATCTCATAAATATTCTTGAGCCTGAGCTCTCCTATCCTATGAGAAGATGCTATGTCTTAATTGTTAATGACACTTCCTGTGAAGTTGTAAGACCGGGCAGTAGTTTGGAGGTTTGTATGGGTTTCGGGTTTTCTGGTGTGTTACATGACTTTTCCCCTAGGTTTAACCAGGAAGCTGTCGGAGACAAATTGCATACAATCATTTAGCCATCAACAAATTAATTGATCCTTCTATAAGTAGAGAGCATTCTTCTCTCTCTTTCTTGCTCTCGCTTAATCGCTACTATTCACTCACACTTTCTCTCTGAATCACTTTCACCCACACACTTTTTCTCGGTCTCTCACTCTCTCACACTCTCTTGTTCACATTCTCTCTTTCTCTCACTCACTCCCTCCCATACTTTTTCTCTTTCTCTCACACCTTTTATCTAGATCACTCTCTCACACTTTCTCTCTTTTTCTCTCAAACTTTTTTCTCTCAGACTTTCACTCTTTTTCTCCCTCTGACTTTCTCAAATTTTCTCACTTTTCTCTCATGCTTTCTCTTTTTTCCTCTCACGCTCTCTCTTTTTCTCATACGTTCTCTCTTTTTCTCTCACCGATTTTCTCTTGTCTATCTTTCTCACACATTCTTTTTTTGTCACTTTCTCTCTATTCTTGTATTTAATTTCTTTTGAATGTGTTGTTAATTACAGCCAATTCTGCAGATGTTTTTTAACTTGTATTTAATTCATGAATGAATGTATTTTTTAATTCTATAAGACTCAAGTTATCTTGGAGATTTGTTTTTATTAAAGAGGGCAAATACAGGCACTCTAGCCTGAAGCAATACTTTCAATTGAATTGATGGATGAAGGATTGCAGACGGCTAATGTATTGGTTTGCTTAGTTTTTAGAAACATGTTAGGTTGTTTATTTACTCTACAAAATTTTATTCTTAATGCAGTTTGTGTTGACTTGCGTTGGTGCGTGCTTGTGTGTGTTAGTGCGTGTGCGCGTGTGTGTGTGTGTGTTGAATGTTTGAGAGACTCATCGTGATCAGATTCCTAGGGTTAATCATTAACTATTTTACCTTTGAGTGTTTCATGTAAACATGCCTATAATCGCTGCACTTGTGATCTAGAATCTGCTTCTTCTTATATAAGCTCTCTTGAAAGCTAAAAGGTTTGGCAGAAAGCTCACCAACAGGTCACTTGAGTGTAAACTTGAGTTTTTGTAAATATCCATTGTTACCATCTTGTGGCCATGATTAAAAAAACTGTTTGGTAGATACAGACTTTTCAACATTATCATGGGTTGCCCGATTTAAAATATGATAGTATAGATGAGTGGTACTCAACTTCTGGGTCACAGCCCAGTTTCAGTTCGTGCATTAGTTTCATTGGGCAGTACAGGAAATAATTAATAACCCCTGTTTTGATGGTCTTAATCTGAAAGATATATCATTTTGAAAAATGTACACTATTCTCTGTTACATCTTAATCGCTTGAGTTTCATAATTTAACCCATAAGCTAGCAAAATGAGTATGAAACAGACAGCTTTGAAAAGTTTCTTTGGGAATGAAACAGGCTCAGTAAAGATATAAAACTCTCACTGAAAATTGGGTGAAAGAGCAGGCGAAGTGGTGGAGTTACTGTAACAGGAAGGTTGAAGGTTCGATCCATGCCAAGTTCATTCTACTGTTGTGGTCCGGGGCAAGCCACTACACCCACATTGTCCTGGATTATTCATTCACTCCACATCCACACACTGGTGGTGATAAGCTACCTTGCTAGCCTTCAGCTGCCCTGGAGCATTGTAAAGTGTCTTTGAGCATTCAATATCATCAACAGTAGACCTTTCCCATACACACAAGTCAATGGACCTAGTATCGAACATCACACACTAAGGAGGAGCCAGGTGTCTAATGTAGGTCACAGTGACCACCACACATGGAAGTGCATTTAGTGTAATGCTGTTCATGCAGAGCTCTATAATCTTATCGAGAAAATGTATATCATGATAATTATCAATATTGAATTATCCCCTAGCACTTATTATATGATGTTTGTGAACATAGAAAGTCATGGTTTCCGCGGGGTCTTAAAAAAAGTTTGAGAAAGGGGTCATATACACTCCAAATAAAAAAGTTATAGTTAGGGTTGCCAGAGTTTTAAAAAAATGCTTGTGAACACTCGTAAATGCTCAACATCTTAAACGTAATTAAGGTTGATAGATATTGACATAAGACTCATAAATGTTAAAATGTAAATGTGATTGTAAGGCTTACCAGAGATTAACAACATTCACGTAAATTATAAAAGTGATTGTTGGGGTTACCAGAGTTTGTAAATGCTCAAAAACATAAAAGTAATGGTTAGGGTTTCAAATAATGTATTTGAAGTGCTGTCAATAAAAATTCTTGATCTAATTAATTGCATGGTGTGGTGAATTAATCAATCGCAAATACTTACAGACATTACAAGAAGCTGGGGATGTAGTTTTTTTCACCTTTTCTTTCTTTGAATGCACACCTATAATTCAGGCTACAATGACCATGACATTCTTATCAATGAATGAACACAAGCCTATGAATTACGTTTCAGTATATGATTATCGTAACACAAACACAAGCAGAGAGTGGGCCTTTTGTCTCCATGTCAGTCCAGCCATGAGCAAAGCCGTCTTGGCTCCTGAACTTGCGCCTGAGGGTTTTCTAACATTGACTGCATAATATATAGCATGATGAGCCTCTCTAGCTGTCAGCTCTGATTAATGTACAAGCTGAATGTGAGCCACCTACATGAAGTTGATTGGCATCCAGATGGGCACATCAGAGAAAAGCTTTAGTCACCTGTAAAAGCGGGAATGTATGGTGCCATCTAGATGCCAATAATAAATCGAGCACATGATCAAGAATCGTGAGCACTAAAACAAAAACTGAGCGCTAAATCGGGACTCGAGAGCATATAATGTGTTAAAGATTGCAAATATTAGCATTGCTGTGATGCTGCAGCATCCTCACGCTCTCTTTAATTTGCCTCGCTCTTTTTTCTAAACTTGAACGAGTTCTCAATTATTTTTTTCTTTCACTGGAAATACCTCACAGGAGGGAGGCACGACTTGATGATCCCGATCAAACCTGTGACCGAAGGAGTAACAATTGTACAGTTGTATGTCGGTAAAAATGTTAACGTGTTGTTTTTTTCTGTGATTAATTATTCTAATTAGCATGTTAAATTCCCAGCTCTAATTTGAAGTATACTGTTTATTATGCAAAAAAGTTTTGTTTGAGTTTTTGATCTAAGGCTTAAGTGGTATTCTTTACTGTCTTAAAAAGTCATTTAATTGGGTAGTTGTAATTTGTGATTTTATTTGATTAATTGCAAGCTTGTCTAAGAATAAAACTTTTATACAATTATGATTGTAAGCTACAACATTATTTCTGCCTTGCAGAAGCAAATGCTTGTTGTTTCAAACAGGCTGCCACTCAACAGCTTTTATTTTTGTTTTCTGCTCGTACTTCTCTAGATGACGATTGCTCAGTTGAAGTCTGAACTGGAGAAAGGTCCTCAAGAGGCAGCCGTCTACACCCAGCAGATCCACCAATTACAGAGCAGCTTGAACAACTTCCAGCAGCAAGCCCAGGTAGCACTCGAATACACAAACTGCCTGGAATTACTGGGCCACCTTGAGAAACAAAGTGTGTACTGTATAACCATTGTAAATCTAGCCGTATACTTTAATGGCCATTCTTTATGGCTTCTCTGAAGGCATTACTATGTTAAGACCTGGTAACCTCTATGTCTGCTTCCAAATTTAAAGTTACTGTACTGTATTTAAAGGTGTTACCAACTCTCTTTCATAATATGGCATGACGTGTTTTGTTGGAAAATCCATGGGTCGCTGCCCTGGTATGCCAAGTCTAAAGTCGTCACATCGACCTGTCATCGCACCGTGTGTTTTGATTGGCCATTAAAGAGCATTTGCATATGCGTCACAGATACTTTGTAATTGAAGCGAGGCAGATTCATCTTGTGCCTGATTTGGCTATCAGAGTGATTTATGGCTGCAGGTAGTGCCCTACAACTCTCCTGTACATTGTTTGAGTTGTCACAACAGGATTAGGAGATCAGAGTCCAAAAGCATGTTGACTTCTGAAAACTGTGGACCATGTGGTCACAGAGAAGTGAAATATGGGTGGTTAAGAGGTTGTTAATGGAATCATTCTGGTTAGCTGACCTGTGGCCAAATGTAAGTGTAAAGAGGAATTTTAAATTAAGGACAACTTTAATTTATGCCTATCTATGATATCACTTTTAAATGTATTGGTGTGAGTGCAAGATCAATTTAACATTTAAATAATATAATTTCAGTGATTGATTAGATTTAAGTTGAGTTAACTTAGACTTAATTAGTTTTGAGCTTTTGATGCTGTATGTCGAGATGTATGCAACCAGTTTAGTCACACAAGGTACCAGACCAAGAGATTGTTGGAATAATAATAATAATAGTTGGAATAATAGTGAATATTTAGGAATGCAGAGAGGATTTAGAATGCACTAAGAGATTGGAATAATAGTGAATATTTAGGAATGCAGAGAGGATTTAGAATGCACTAAGAGATAACTACAGAAATTGAGAAAATAAACTTGAGGTTGAGACTTGAATATGGTAGAGATTGACTCATTTTTCATATTGTGATTATCAAGATATTTATTGCGATTTGCATTTGGGAGTGTGAATATAATAAAAAATGTCAAAAGCTCTATGAAAAATCACTTGAAAATTACTGAATATGTTTATTGAACATTTGAAAACCTACATGGTTTTGTGCAACTGGATTTGAAAGACTGGAGGAAAATTCAGTGATTAGTACTCATTAAAGTTTCAGCAATTATTTATATTTTTTGCAGTCCCTGTTTTCACTAGATATATATAACACAGAAAATAACTTTCATTTCAAATAATGAAACCAGTTTCAGATTAAAAGTGAACTAAGAGTTAGTTATTCTGTGAGAATTGTCTATGAAACAGACAATTTCTTTATGCTCAGTTTAACATCTGAAGATATTGTCGATTATGTGACAGGAAAGTGGAAACAAATATTCCCAAGGCACTGCATTTGTAGACTGAACTCACCAAAAGCAGTCGTAGTAGACACAAACTCGTTCATTCACTAGTTATTTAGATTTTACTTTGTGGAGTTCAAAGGTCTTTCTGAAAATGTATCAGTGTGTAAAAACTGTCTAAAAGTTATTTTTCACACATTTTTTATCATTTTGGCCTTCCATATACTGAATGTCTGTGTTATGTTTTGATTCTCTGAAGTAGAAATGATATCGATTGAGTGGATTGTGCTAAAGTTGAGCTTTTTAACATAGTAAACAGTACAGATGGTTATATTTCCGCTCTTCTTCAATCACCCATCTGAGTGATGTTGGTCTGTGTAGGGGTTTGTTTTGAAGAAGCTCTAAGATATATGCTTCAGACCACGCCACCCAATCAAAAACCTTACAGGTCCTGTCTGCTCCTCCGCAAAGCTTTGTGATGTTTGTGTCAGCTCGGTGTAAATCTTGAGGAGCATCTCAGTCACATTTATCCTCTATATTCAACTATACGTAATTATAACATTTTTTTTTTTTGCTGATAGATTTTTTTTTTGTAAATTGAGGCATTCTTTTATTTACAGTGCAAACAGAGAAAGTTACTTTTAAGTCCAGTTATCTGGTCTCATGGTTTTGTTGAAAGCTCTCGGTGATGAGTGGCTTCTCAAGATGTTCATTGAAAATAAATCCTTTCAAAAGTAGTTTTCATGCAATTGCCATTGATGTCATTACTTTTTCTACTTTTCCTCAGGTGTTATCAGAGAGGTTTTCTCGCAAAGAGAAGGAGAATCAGGGACTGGAGGAGCAGTTGGGTCAGGAACAGGCCTCAAAGAAGAGTCTCCAGGGTTGTTTGCATCAGAAAGACCTAGAAATTCAGGAGACCCAAGCACGACAGGCTTCAACAGAAGCAGCTTTGATACGAACCCAGGCTGAGCTAACTGAACGGGGGGAGGAAGCAACTCGACTTAGACGAGAACTCTGTGAGCTCGAGAAGAACCATCAGGATTTAAAAGCAGAGAGGAAACAACTCCAACAGCAGCGGGAGGATAAGGAAAGTCAGGGCCTGCAGCAACAAAGTGAGATCAGTCAGGTGAGTACAAAAATTATTTTTTATTTGAATGTTAGACATTCCTTTGGGCCCACCACCCATTAAAAGAGCCAAGGCACCAGGGTACAGTGTGTATTGGGCAGCAGTCATGGGCAGCAAACTAGGCGACACAAACTCGATCGAAACATGGCTTTGTTAATGTTTAACCTACACAGAATGTGAAACATTTAAATGAGCATTCCTGAAATTTACAGAGAAGGTTTCTTTTTTTATGAAAAAAAAGATTTCTGTGTTAGCTGTGGTTGCATGTCTGTTTTAGTGTTCAATGTTTCAATCAGAAAAATGGGCCTGTGACTGTCCTGCAAGCATAATAAATCTAGGTTGGAATGGAGTCAGTGCCATTCTCATGCAGATATATAGCTGCACCACTTTGTTTTGGTCCTGTTAATTTTAGACAAAACGGACTCCACTGTCTTAAGCACTCAATCACAACAATCCCATCACTGAACGCTTTTTCATGTAGCCCCACAGTCCACGAACCCCTCAGGCATCTCTAATCTTAACATTTACAATCAAGTCAAAATCAAATGTCTACTCATAATGCTAATGGAATGGTAAGCAATTACAACATCATGTAAACATTGTGTTCAATGTGCTTGTTGCTGGGACTTTTTCACCCTGCTGATCTCACACTGTCCTCTCTCAGAGTAGTGTGGGAGGATTCTCTTTTTTTTTTTTTTGCTAGCCTTCCTATTGTACCTCATTTCCTTTTTTTCTAATGCTACTTCTCGAAGAACCTGTCTCCCCCTCTATTGTACTGTGATGTCTGTATGTTCTGGGCGGTTCAATTTTACTGCAGTGTCAGTGTAGTGTTCAATAAAGGCCTTCATTCATTTATTTAAACTTCATTTGTGTTCACGATTGTGAGCAGATTCACACAGGCATCATGATCAAACATAGCAATTCTGCCAGTATTCTGTTAACTGGAAGTACTGACCGCAACACGAAGCTAATTACATAATTTTATTAGCAAGCATCATTCAAATACCATGCGACAGATCACATTTTTTGCTTGATATTTATTTCTTTTTTTTTGTCATATTTATTAAATTGTATATTTACCTAAAAGAAAATCCAGTCAAAGTTAGTACATCTACTTTTGTAATTTGTCAATGCAAACCATTAAAATCCTTTCCATCTCTGTTCAGCTGCATGCGAAGCTACTAGAAGCTGAGCGTCAACTGGGGGAGCTGCAAGGTCGGTTGAAAGAACAGAGACAACTGTCAGGAGAGAAACTCAAGGATCGGGAACAGCAGGCTTCCGACCTGCAGCTCAAACTCTCTCGTTTAGAGGAGCAGGTAAATATTGGACAAGATTGATTTAGAATGAAGGGTTTAATATATATATATATATATATATATATATATATATATGTATAGTGATGAAAGGCTACAAAATTATGCTTGATTAAAAAATTTTCTACACTTGTGGTTCAATAACTGTTTGACTGATTGTAACATTGATTGCCACCATAAGCATCCTCATACTGCATTTTCTGTGTAACACTTTTAGCTGAAGGAAAGCTCCACCAAGTGGACTGACCTCCAACATCAACTTGATAAATCCAAGCAGCAGCATCAAGAACTACAAACGCTTCAGCAGAGCACTAATGGCAAACTTAGAGAGGCACAGGTAGAAGCTACTTAATCGTATCAACAGCTTCAGATACAATCATCATTATTCCTCTGCACACTCTATTAGCTAACTATAATAGGCTTTTTCTATCTATTTGTCAAAAAAGTGGTCTTTAAGTTAATTGTGCATTCAATTTTTTCCAAGTGTACATTTATAAATATTTATACATTATTAATATGTTGTTTGAACCAGGCAACGTTTTCTTTTAAAATCTGTATTTTTTGTTGATTTTTGGTCATACGTGCTTTATTTATCTTATTTTAATTTATTTTGGTGTCCTACACTTGTGTCTTAAAAAGTAAAACTTGTACAGGACCAAATATTTTGCCATTTTAAATTAAAAAAAAATTTCAATGTTCTTATTATTCTGATGTCCTGATGTATATGTAAATATAACATATGTGTTTTTGTTAACTCTCATAAATGTTAAAAAAATCTTGAAGTTGATTGTTAGGTTTGCCAGATATTGACATAAGACTCGTAAATGTTAAAATATGTAAATGTGATTTTTAGGGTTGCCAGAAATTGAGAAAACATGCATAAATTCTCAACAGCATAAAAGTGATTGTTGGGGTTTTAAACAATGTATTTGAAGCCAATGTATTTAAAGCATATGTTTATTATGCAAAATGTTTTGTTTGTAATGATATAAGTCCTTAAATTTGATTCTTAAATGTTTAAAGGTTTTAAAAACTCATGAAACCCTCAACCAATCAAGCTGTATTTTTTAAATATAAATCTAGCTCTAATATTTTTTTATAATCATAGCTATCATTAAGCCAGATTTACATAAGTTAATTCATCAACATGCTTTTTGTGTTATGCAATCACTGGGTATTCAGCAACCAAAACTAATTTCTTCAGTAACATGAAATGCATAATTGGTTTGTTGTGGCTCAATCAAAGTGAAAACTGTCATTTTTATATATTTTATTGATTAAAATGTTCTGACCATCCTATACAGAATGACCTGGAACAGGTTTTGCGTCAGATTGGGGACAAGGACCAGAAGATCCAGAATTTTGAAGCTCTTCTACAAAAGAGTAAGGAGAGCGTGAGCCAGCTGGAGACAGAGAGAGAAGATCTGTGT
Source organism: Danionella dracula (assembly GCA_900490495.1). Lineage (NCBI taxonomy): Eukaryota > Metazoa > Chordata > Actinopteri > Cypriniformes > Danionidae > Danionella > Danionella dracula. Next base: position 6,485,649 of record UELW01000056.1, read on the forward strand.
GCTAAGATCCAGGCTGGAGAAGGAGAAGCAGCTGTCCTAAACCAGCTGCAAGAGAAAAATCACTCACTACAGGAACAGGTATTGGATGATTTTCTATTACAAATACATGTTTGTAATAGGAAACAAGCTAACTCAAATTTTGTGTTAATTCAGATCACCCACCTGACAGAAAAGCTGAAGAATCAGTCAGAGAGCCACAAGCAAGCTCAGGATAACCTTCATGAGCAAGTGCAGGAGCAGAAGACTCACCTGCGTTCAGCTCAAGACCGTTGCCTGAGCCTAGAGACTAGCATCTCTGAAGTAAACGCACAACTAGCGGAGAGCAGAGAGAAGATCACACAGCTCGACACACAGGTACCTTTGAAACAAATTCAGATACCTCATTATGAGTGTTTGGAATGATCTTACTCAACAATCAACTGTACGAAGCCTAGTTCCACATCGAAAGAAAACTTTAAATAGTATTTAAGTAAGTTTTACTCAGATTAAATAGTTTTGAAACAACTAAATACAGATAATTTCTTGTTGCCTTAATGAAAGTGTATAAACTTTTTACTTTGCAGTTAAAGGAGACACACTGTAACCAGCTTAAATTTATTTTCATGTTGCAAAACTTGCATAATAAACTATGTCTGGACTGCAACAGTCATACATTCTGATTTCTTCTCATTACAACCATGAGCGTCTCTGTCAGCTTTTTGTGAATCGCAGCATTCTGTGAGAGCACTCAAATCTGGATAACACTAATTTACTCATTCTAAACCATTTAACTTAATTAAACCATAATGGAGTAAACACCTAGTCATGCATTTTTAAGAATACCATCAAATACAGTCATACGTTATAAAAATAATGTGATTCAAAATTCTTAAAAAGGTCTTAAAAGCCTTAAATTTGACCTCATGAAATTTACAGCAACCCTGTAACTTCTTCTCAGTCATGGTAGTTATAACATTGTATTGTTGGAAATACAGAAAGCAGAAAGCAGAAATTATTTTTGATTAATTCAAACTCATGACATGGACATTTGGATCTAAGTTTGGTAAGTTGTGTGTGTGTGTAAATAAGAAGTTAGAAATGTTTTAATTAGATTTGAAAGTTAAGTGTCCTTAAAGATTAACAGAAATATAGGAAGGTTAACATCTTTTCTTAGTAAGACAAACTAATGGAGGACAAGAACATTTTGCCTGAAAGATTAGACTAAATGTTAAATGTGGTAATTTTTACAGTTAATTAAAATAAGGAACAGTTAAACATATCTCTTCAGCAACTTTCACACTGACATTGATAATTTTGTGTCGATTGTCACTCAATTAAGGCTAGAGAACCTCAACTCGCTCACTTTTTCTGTAGATGAAATTTGCTTGTGAATTTACCATGACAGTTTTTATCCCTCATGTCTTCTCTTGGAAGCGCCTGATTGGTTGGACATGACTATCTGCAAAATGGACCACAGATTCTGCATCCTCCTCATTTGGAATATTAATTCAGTCATTGAATTCATAAAAGAGGGAATGTTTGTTTTTTACTCAGTTAGGCAAAATTAAGAAAAAAGGAGGTCAAATAGGTAAGCGGTCAAAAAAGGCGACAGTTACAAATTGTAAAATGTACAGTTGTGACATAGGGCCTGCGGCAATGTTATCATCGTGGGCCCTGTGTCAAAGTAGGGTAGCACGTTTACCTCATAAATGAGCACAAACAGTCGTCTGGGTTAGTTACGCTCAAAAAAGTTCATCAAAACTTAACATTACTACTTTGAATGTCTCTAGTTAGCTAATCATCGTTGTTTTTATATGTCTGTGTTTATTACCCAAATATCTCTGAAATAAAGTTGAATCATTGATGCCATTGTCTACAAAAAAAAAAAAAGACTTTTAATCGACATCACCTAGTGTGGTTGCGTTTGAGGTAATGCGTTTGACTCTTGTGTGGAAGACCCGGCTTTGAGACTCTGTAGATTGTTTTGTTTTTTTACGAATGATTGATGAGCAGAAAATGAACAATAAATGGGCAGTCGCATATTTATAAGATTCTCAGATATCCGCAGTGAGCGCAAAATTCGTTTTTTCGTATTCGAGTCGCGTGTGATCGAACCCAGATATCTCTGAGTTTTGGTCATGTGACACCTCATCCTTTCCCTCTTGATGCGTGATTGGAAGTGACTGAACTGTAGTACCCCGAGCAGCCACTTGAGCCTGACTCCAAAAGGGAGCAAGTTCTCATTTACACCTATGTTAAAACTGACCAACTTTGAAGCTGAAAAAAAAATCATGTTTGCACCCCTGGCAATCCCTAGCAACATCAATCCCTGGGACTTGAACCCAGGGCAAACTGTATGCCAATACATGGATTAACACACTGATTAACCAGTGACGTTTAGTGTAGAAATATTCTTTAAAAGTTGCTTAAAGCAATAAACACATAGCGAAAACACATTTTTGTTTGATATTACATGGTTTAACACAATGTATGTAATAAAAATATTTAATTTGTTAAATAATGTTTTTGTATCTGGTACACATTGGTTGTTAAAATCGTTTACAGTTCATGCTGAGAAAATCTATATCTTTGGGCCATCTGACAGCCAAACGCGAGTCTACCATGATACCATGTTGGGTACCTGCAAAATCCAGAGTGGTAAAAAAAAAAATCTGTGTTACCAAAGACAATTGGACTGGTCACTTTAAATAAGTGAAACTTATTGTCCTTCAATCAGACTTTTTGGAGACCAATACTGTGAGGGTTATAAAAGTGCTGCATATTATTTAATTATCACAATCTGCCCGTTAAATTACATCATAGTGTATTGAAAAGATAAAACACATTTAACATGAAGGAAATTATTAAATACATTTTATGTTTTCATGTAGAATATCAACTGAATATACTGGCGAAATATAAAATATTTAATATTATTAATTTCACTTAATCAACTTACTATAGAATTAATTTTTTCAGTATTTTTCTGTGACGTAAACAATTTAGCGTTATTAATGAAGCTAAATGTTTAATCACTGGTGGACGTAGGGCTGAAATCCTCTTGTGTTTATATAGGACAATCTCTTGTTTAGAATTGTGTTGTGTCTACTAGTGTTATGTGGAGCTTGCTACATGTATACAATTATATTGTGGCGTATTAATGATGTTAAAATATTAATGCATTGCTATTTTCTCTGTAATTACTCTAAACAGGTTCAATTCCAAACCCTAATATATTAAATTAAGAAATAATATATTAATGGAATGCCTGCTGTTGTTTTTTTTAGTTGAAAGCCAAGACTGAGATGCTATTGTCTGCTGAAGCAGCAAAAAATGCCCAAAGGTCTGACTTAGAGAATCACCTAGAGACTGCCCAGAATTCATTGCAAGACAAGCAACAAGTATGTACCGCTGCTGTGACAGCGTTTCAAACCAGTCTAATTGTAATCATCACAACAATACTAATTGGTTGCAAGCTCATTGATGATGTCAATCCAGGAGCTGAATAAAGTGAAGGCTCAACTGGAGGAGCAGAGCTGTAGGCTGCAGGAGAAGCAGGAACAGTGCTCTCAGCTGGAGATCGGGCTGAAAAACAGCAGGGACCGACTGATGACTGCCGAGCAGAGGGTAGAGGTGCTAGAGACCCAGACCAAGGTTTGAAAATCATTTTATCTTCTGTAGTTCTTCTATAGAGGGTATATATGGTATATCACAATATATGGTATATGGACATCGTGTATATACCCTCTATAGAAGGGCCCTAAAGAAGCCTGCCCTTAGAAAAGGAACAGCGACTAGTGGTTCCGTCCCACAAAGGCAGAAGATCTCTTAGCAGAACCTTCTCCAATAAGGAAAGCAGCAACACTAAAATCTTACAAAAAGCCACTGAAAACTCTTCTCTTCAGGGAACACCTACTATTTTAATGGTGTACACCTGCTGTGGTTTATTTATCAGTTGATACAACTTCTATTATGAGCAAATTGAGATAGACTTTGACTATGTAACAAATTGCATATTGTCTCTCCCCTTTTGTAAATCGCTTTAGACAAAAGTGTATGCCAAATGCAATGTAAATGTAAATATGGAAGCCACAATGTTAGAAAGCTATTAAAGCAGTCAATGTTAACATTATGTTGTGAGGCAAACGAAACGAGAAATAAATTTACTGTGGTATGAATTGTTGCACTGTATGGATGTGGCTCCTCAGAGATGTTGGTCTTGTGGGGGTGGGGGGTGGTGATCTTCGGGGATGTAGCTCTTCGGGAATTTAGCTCTTCAGGGATTTAGTTCTTCAGAGGTGGTGCTCTTCGCGGATGTTGCTCCTCAGAGTTGGTGCTCATCAGAGTTGGTACTCTTCGTGGATGTAGCTTTATAGAGGTGGTGATGGTGCTCTTCTTGGGGTGCTGCTCTTCGTGGGTGCTGTTTTTCAGGAGATGTTGCTGTTTGGGGGATGTTGCTCTTCGGTGGTGTTGAGCTTTGAGAGTGTTGCTATTTATATGTGTGACATTACATATGTAATGTTTTCAGTATGGGCACTCTGTATGTTTTCTGTTTTAGCAGTAACTTCAGGAAACCATTGTGTGTTATCAATATTTGTTCCTAGTATTTTCAAGATTGAGTTGAATCGAGGTTTTGTGATGCTTTTAAAAATTACTATTGTTAATGGTTTTAACAAATGACTACTTTTCAAATAGCATACATTTGTTTATATTTTGCATTTAATAGAGTGCAAATAATGCAGACTTAAGTGGCTTTTGTTCATGCTGTCTGTGGGTTTGTCAGGTTTTTTAACAATCTCTATTCTCATTCAGCAATATTTGAGTTTCACACTTGTAAGTAGAGTTGGTTGTTTATGAGAAAAATTATAACCACAAATATTTAGGTAATAATTGAAATCATGATTTTAAAAAAAATATTCTTCACCTCTGGTTACAATTATACATTTAACACATTAAGACTGGTTTTAATTCAAAATAATAATTTTTCAGCTTAATTTAACGTCTTTCAATATGTCAGTTGGCTGATCGATGTTTTTTTTTTGTGCAAAACTTCAACACAATCCAAATCTTGTAAAGGACAGCCAAACCATCGACTTTATAAATGCTCAAATTAAACAATACAGTTTCTAAGACAATTCCTAAAGAAAGGTGTGCCAAGCTTGTGGCATCATATTCAAAAAGACTTGAGGCTGTAATTGCTGCCAAAGGTGCATCAACAAAGTATTGAGCAAAGGCTGTGAATACTTATGTACATGTGATTTTTCAGGTTTTGTCTTTATAATAAATTTGCAACAATTAAAAAAAAAAATCTTTTTCCACATTGTCATTATGGGGTATTGTGTGTAGAATTTTGAGGGAAAAAATTAATTTAATCCATTTCGGAATAAGGTTGTAAACATAAAAAAATGTGGAAAAAGTGAAGCGCTATGAATACTTTCTGGATGCACTGCACTAGTTTCCAAGAAATGACTGAATACTACAAATTACCAGTCCCCCTTTTCATTCCATCAGATCTGTTTTTTTTTATCTGATTAATAATCATTTTATCATATTTATAGATCGTGTTGAGATCTGCTGTCTTCTTGTTCAATAGAAAGCTGATGCAGAGTTGGTTGAGCTTCGTTCTGGTAATGAACAGGCTCAGAAGGACCAGCAAGTGCTAAAGAAGCAGATTAGTGAACTGGAGAAGAAGTGTAAAGAGCTCACCCTTCTCTTAGAGTCTGAGAAACAAGGGTAGGTACTTGCGTAACATTAAAAAAAAATCTTTAATAAGATTTTTTTTTCATGGCTATGGATGTAATGGAATTAGTAAATGTGTGCCATTTTTGTAAACAATAGATGATGATAATTTGAAGGAATTAAAACGTATTAATTATTAATATTATTTATTAATTAATACAAATTGTTAAGGCTGCAAAGACTGGTTTAATAAAAAACATTTTCAACATTTCTTCTAGTTTTCATGATGTTATGCAATTTTTACATTAAATGATTCAATAGGTTTTTAATATTGTTATAACATGTGTTTTTTGTTGTAAAAATACGTTTAGAGTATGTGTAGTAGAAAAGTGAAAAGCAATGTTAATATAAAGCTAATATTGGTACAAAAATAATTCTTAGTTTAATATGTGTTTTAGAATTTGTGTATTAACTACATATAAGTTATTTTTTTGTTAACACTCTTCAGGTTAAAATATGCTTTAGGTAATGGCAACAAAACAATTATATTATTTTACTGTACATTTGACAAAGAAGTTGTTTGTTGTGTTGAGCAGTGTTGCAATTTTTCAGAGCTTCCACTCAGCAACAAGACTTAAAGAGGAAAATCTCTGCTCTCACTGAAATGAAGCAACAGCTAAAGAAGGCTGAGCAGGAGCTCGGAACTCTGCAGGCCAGTCTGGAGAAGCTGTCTCAGGAGGCTCAGAAACATCAGGCAGATGTGCAGACTCTGAACGCAGACCTTAAGAAGGCTCAAGTGGAAAAAGAGGCTCTCGTTAAAGAAATGGGAACTGTGAAAGAGGCTTTGAAGAATGCCTCCAAAGCCCTGAAAGAAAGTCAGATTCAATTAGAGACAGAGAAGAAAAGTAGCAAGGTCACATTAGAGGAGAAGGTGGGCCATGTGACTTTGTATGGTGTGAAATTAATGATATCCATTGCATAGGAAATATGTTTAGAAAATTCAATCAATTAAACAAGCACCCTTCTTAGAGAGAACTTACATTCTAGGACTTTCTTATTTTAGGAAAAGGTTCACCAAAAGGTGCAACAAGAGCTTCAGAAGACCACTGAAAGCACTTCAAAAGAATTGAGTCATTTCAAAGGTCAGCTTGAGAAATCAGCTGAGGTAAGATTACTTAAAACAAATGTTTATGATGTTAAGAGCAAAAAACTTATTGTTAAATTTCAACTTACAGATTGAAAAGAACCTTCAGTCTCAAGTGACTACATTGAATGCTCAGCTGAAAGAGTCTCAAGAGAGCCTAAAAGCAAAAGAGAATAAGCATGAGCAGCTCCAGGCAGAACTTAAGACAACCACAGGGTCCCTCAGCCAAGAAGTTAAGACGCTTAAGACTCAGCTGTCTGAGCTACAGGGTTCTCTTTCTAAAAAGGTACATCTAAAGAACCAATGGTTGTTCCTTTTCAGGGATGTTGCATTTCAAGAATGTTCAACATCTATCTCAGTGTTAAATCAAAACATTAGATTTTTTTATGAGTCAAGAATTACAAATCCAAAACCTTTTATTTTGGTGGCTAAATCAAGATTAAAACCTTTTCTTTTTCAGTGACTAAACTAGACTAAAACATTATATTTTTGGTGACCAAAGTAGACTAAAACCTTTTTTTTGGTGTTGAAACTAGGCTAAAACCTTTTATTTTTGGTAAATAAAACTACACTAGAAACCTTTTTTTTTTGGTGACTAAACTAGACTAAAGCCTTTTTTTATGGTGACTAAAACTAGACCAAAAACATTTTTTTATGGGGGTCTAACTAAAAGTAGACTTAAATCTTTTTAGTGACTAAATTAAAACTTTTTTGGTGATTAAAAGTAGGAGAAAACCTTTTTAGTGACTAAACAGCTAGACAAAAATCTTTTATCTTGAGGGCACTATAACTAGACTAGAAGCCTTTTTTTTGTGACTAAACTAGACTAAAACCTTATTTTGTTATTTGGGGACTAAAATTAGACTAAAATCTTTTGTGGTGATTTAAACTAGACTAAAACCTCTTTGTATTTATTTAATTATTAGTGTGATGCAAAGTATTTTAAATATCCTTAAATAAAACGGCATTGTATTTCAGGCTGAAGTGGAGGCCAAGCTGAAAGAGCAGCTAATAGTGTCATCTAAAGATCTGAACTCTGAGAAAAATCGCTGTGCAGAACTAGAGAAAACCATCAATGGTACAAAGGAGACTCTCTCTACTCTTCAGTCAGATTTTTATGGCAAAGAGTCTGAACTCTCAGCTGTACGGCAGGACCTTAAGGTATGATTTCTACAGGACTGCCAAATCTGATAAATTTTTTGGGTCATTGTCCTGCTGGAAGATGAACCGTCGCCCCCAGTTTTGCTTATTTTTTGCTTTTCTTTGTCATGTAGACGTGTGAGGAGAAGCTGGTTCTAGCCCATGAAGAGCTGGTGACCAACAAAAACCTAAGCAGTTCCCATGAAACACAGATTCAAGAGCTCATGACGAGGCACTCCATGTTGGAAAAAGACCTAAACCATAAAGATGACAAGATCAAACAGCAAGTGGAGTTTCTACAGAAGCTTCAGAAGAAACAAGTAACCATATATTGAGTGTTCAGTTTTTTTTTTTGTTCGTTTTTTTTTTTTTACTTTTAAACTGACAGAATCTTGCTTTTTTTTCAGGAACAATTGGAGAAGCTACACAAGAGGGAGAAAGAACACTGCGAAGAGCTTAAGGAGTCCCAGAATGCACTGGAGAAAGAAAAGACCAAACTGTCTGGAGACCTCAAAGCTCTAGGAGAGAAGAATATGAAGGTCACACTAGCTAACTAAATGGTCTGGTTGTAGACTTGCAATTTCAGCTGCATGTATGCACTAGATCAGTACTTCTCAAACTTTTTTCACCAAGTACCACCTCAGAAGAAACTTGCCACTGCAAGTACCACCATAACTAGCAACACTAAAATACACGACTTCACCTCTAACCCTTTCCCTCTTTCTTTGTAAATTAGCCATATGTTAACATTTGTTTTATATTTTTGTATTAGCTCTGATTTTAAGTGTTCTAAGATATAACCATGAGATCTTTCAGGAGTTTTAATTTTGTTATGAGATATATCAGCACAGTGTACCATAAACTTGTGCTGTAATCATTGCGTAAATATCATATAAATTATGATTTTCTGGCTTAAAAACAGACGATTTTCGGATAAAACATCTTTCTTTATTCCAGCTACAGACATTAACCATTAATGAAGTTTTAAGGTTTTGATTAACTTTAAAGCAAATGTCTTCCTGCTGTGATGAAAGACGCGCACCCCCACACAGAGGGACACTTTTAAGCAAACTCAAAGTAATTTTATTTGATTTACATGCACAGGATTAGTGCCAACAGTCTTGGAAATTTTGTATTTTAACTGCAATTACTCCTATTTCTCCTGTTTAAAATGAAACTCGATGAGAGATTAGACTGAGGAACAGAGCGCTAGCGCACTCCCGGCGTTGCAGCAGCATTGCTATTTATCAAATACGATGAAACTTATTGCTAGTCCGAAGTTCAAATGGAGGATCTACCCAGAGTCTGGAGGGAGGGACCTGTGATTTCATTGTGCTAGCCCAGTGTCCTTTTAAAAAAAATCAACCAATTGGCCACGATTAATCCATCAGATGCTCACGGCCAATAATTTTTTGTTGAAGTACCACCAAGAGGTTTTCAAGTATCATCAGTGGTACGCGTACTACAGTTTGAGAACCACTGCACTAGATCACATCCAGGCTCTGCTGACATGTGTTTTAATGAAAAAATAGACATATAAGTTACCAATCTAGCCACAGGGGTTTCTAGCCAGTGACTTCTGTGCCGGTCCCAAGCCCGGATAAATAGAGAGGGTTGCGTCAGGAAGGGCATCCGGCGTAAAACATTCCAAAACCAAATATGCAAGTCATCAATTCGATTTCCTTACCGGATCGATCGAGGCCCGGGTTAACAACGACCACCACCGGTGCTGTTGACCTACAGGGTGCCGGTGGAAATTGGACTACTGTTGGTCAAAGAAGGAGAGGAGGGAGAAGGATTCGTAGGCAGAGAGAGAAGAGGAAAGGCAAGAGTATAGGTTTGAGAATAGGGACTCTCAACGTTGGTACAATGACCGGGAAAGGTAGAGAGCTGGCAGACATGATGGAGAGAAGGAAGGTAGATATTCTGTGTGTGCAGGAGACCAGGTGGAAGGGTAGCGAAGCGCGTAGTATTGGAGGGGGATACAAACTGTTTTACTATGGTGAGGATAGGAAGAGAAATGGGGTAGGAGTGATCCTGAAGGAGGAGTTTGTGAGGAATGTTTTAGAGGTGAAAAGAGTGTCTGACAGGGTGATCAGTTTTAAGTTAGAGATTGAAGGGGTGATGTTGAATGTAGTGAGTGGTTATGCTCCACAAGTTGGCTGTAAGCTGGAAGAAAAGGAGATATTTTGGAGTGAGTTAGATGAGGTGATGGAGAGTATTCCCAGAGGGGAGAGAGTAGTGGTGGGAGCAGACTTCAACGGTCATGTTGGCGAGGGCAACAGAGGTGATGAGGAAGTGATGGGCAGGTTTGGTGTTAAGGAAAGGAACCCAGAAGGACAGATGGTGGTGGACTTTGCCAAGAGGATGGAAATGGCTTTAGTTAACACTTATTTCCAGAAGAGGGAGGAACATAGAGTTACCTACAAGAGTGGTGGTAGGAGTACGCAGGTGGATTACATCCTAAGTAGACGAGACAATCTGAGAGAGATCACTGACTGCAAAGTAGTGGTAGGAGAGAGTGTAGCCAGACAGCATCGGATGGTGATGTGTAGAATGTTTCTGGTGGTCAGGAAGACGAGGGGAGGAAAGATGGAAAAGACGACCAAGTGGTGGAAGTTGAAAAAGGAAGACGGTTGTGAGGAATTCAGACAGAAGCTGAGACAGGCTTTGGGTGGTCAGGAAGAGCTTCCAGAGGACTGGGAAACTACAGCAGAAGTGATCAGGGAGACAGGTAGGAAGGTGCTAGGTGTGTCAGCAGGAAGAAGGAAAGAAGATAAGGAAACATGGTGGTGGAATGAGGAAGTACAGGACATCATCCAGAGGAAGAGGCTAGCTAAAAAGAAGTGGGACATCGAAAGGACTGAAGAAAGTAGACAGGACTACAAGGAATCACAGCGCAGGGTGAAGAGGGAGGTGGCAAAGGCCAAACAGAAGGCATATGATGAGTTGTATGCCAGGTTAGACACGAGGGAAGGTGAGAAGGAATTTTACAGATTAGCGAGACAGAGAAACAGAGATGGGACGGATGTGCAACAGATAAGGGTGATTAAAGATAGAGATGGAAGTGTTCTAACGAGTGAGGAGAGTGTGCAGAGAAGATGGAAGGAGTATTTTGAGGAGTTGATGAATGAGGAGAATGAGAGGGAAAGAAGGGGGGAAGAGGTGAATATTGTAGAGCAGGAAGTTGAAAAGATTAGAAAGGATGAGGTGAGGAAGGCTCTGAGGAGAAGGAAGAGTGGAAAGGCTGTTGGTCCAGATGACATCCCTGTGGAGGTGTGGAAGTGTCTAGGAGAGACAGCAGTGGAGTTCCTATCTAGGTTATTCAACAGGATTCTAGAGAGGGAGAAGATGCCTGAGGAATGGAGAAGTGTCCTAGTGCCAATCTTTAAGAACAAGGGTGATGTGCAGAGTTGTAGCAACTACAGAGGTATAAAGTTGATGAGCCACACAATGAAACTCTGGGAAAGAGTAGTGGAAGCTAGACTAAGAAGGGAAGTGGATTTTTGTGAGCAGCAGTATGGCTTCATGCCCAGGAAGAGCACTACTGATGCAATTTTTGCTCTGAGAATGCTAATGGAGAAGTACAGAGATGGTCAGAAGGAGCTGCACTGCGTCTTTGTGGATTTAGAGAAAGCGTATGACAGGGTGCCGAGAGAGGAGCTATGGTCCTGTATGAGGATGTCAGGAGTGGCAGAGAAGTACCTCAGAGTAGTTCAGGATATGTATGAGAGGAGTATGACAACAGTGAGATGTGCTGCAGGTCAGACGGAGGAGTTCAAGGTGGAGGTGGGGCTACATCAAGGATCGGCTTTGAGTCCCTTCTTGTTTGCTATGGTTATGGACAGGTTGGCAGATGAGGTCAGACAGGAATCTCCATGGACAATGATGTTTGCAGATGACAGTGTAATCTGTATTGAGAGTAGAGAGCAGGTGGAGGGACACCTGGAAAATTGGAGGTCTGCTCTAGAAAGAAGAGGAATGAAAGTCAGTCGTAGTAAGACAGAATATATGTGTTTGAACGAGAGGGAGGGAAGTAGAACGGTGAGATTACAGGGGGCTGAGGTCAAGAAGGTGGAGGAGTTTAGGTATTTGGGGTCAACAGTCCAGTGCGACGGGGAGTGTGGAAAAGAGGTGAAGAGGCGAGTGCAGGCAGGTTGGAGTGGGTGGAGAAAAGTGTCAGGGGTGTTGTGTGACAGAAGAGTGTCAGCAAGAATCAAAGGAAAGGTGTACAGAACAGTAGTGAGACCAGCTATGATGTATGGGTTAGAGACTGTAGCAGTGAGGAAGAGACACGAGGCAGAGATGGAAGTAGCAGAGATGAGGATGTTGAGGTTCAGTTTTGGAGTGACAAGGATGGACAAGATTAGGAACGAGCACATCAGAGGAACAGCTCAGGTTGGTTGTTTTGGAGACAAAGTCAGAGAAGCCAGATTGAGATGGTTTGGACATGTGCAGAGAAGGGATAGTAGTTATATTGGTAGAAGGATGTTGGAGATGGAGCTGCCAGGCAAGAGGGCAAGAGGAAGGCCAAAGACAAGTTATATGGATGTGCTGAAGGAGGACATGAAGGTAATTGGTGCAAGAGTAGAGGATACTGAGGCCAGAGTTAGGTGGAAACAGATGATTTGCTGTGGCGACCCCTAAACTGGGAACAGCCGAAAGAAGAAGAAGAAGAAGAAGACATATAAGTTACCATGTATCGCCATTTAGCATCTTGAATTTCCATGACTGAGTCCAAGTCGCCATCTTTTCTGTCATCACACTCTTGACCAAGACATAAATTTTTTTTACCTTGAGAACACAGCATAAAATGTCTCCTTTTGGGACCAGCATAACAGTGTATAAAGTGTTCAGCCGTATGTACTACAGTAACCACAATTAAAGGTTTTGTGACCTTAATCATAATTTAATTAAATTATTGGAAGAGAGTCTGGATGCGTTGCGAATCTATTTATTTATTGATTTATAGCCTAAAAGCACATAATGAAACAACTTCTAGCCGGAAAATATGATTATTTCAAAATTGAATAGAATACTATAGTACTATTTTGTTTTCAAATGTGAGGAATACTACTTTTAATTAGTACTATAAGAACTGGTTCAGATTATGTTAGCATAAATTTATAGCTAAAAAAGTAGTCACTGGTTGATGTTAAAAAAACAATAGTAAATCACATTTTTAAGTCTTGGACAGTTATATACCAACTAAACTCAACTAAATGAATCCACCCAACAATCTATAGTTTAATCTAGAAAACAGATTTAAAAGGTGAGCCTGCATGTTTGCTGATTTACTCTTTCGAGACTGTGTTTGGGCTCTTTAAATACTCACTTATAGGCTTAATTAGAGGCTTTGCTGCTTTATCATACATTTAAATCCCAGCAAAAAAAACTAATAGTACCTAGTTATCAAGCATCTGCTGTCTCCATAGCTATTCTCTGGGCATATGCCATCTTTTTAAAATGTAACTTTACTGTTTGTGTCTGACAGGAGCTGAAGGAGCTCCAGGCAGCAAAGCAACTGTTGATTCAGCAGAAGGTGGAGCAGCAGGGGAAGGTGGAAGCAGCTCAAGCATGTCTAGAGCAGGAACAGAGAGAGCATCTGAAGACTAGAGACTCAATCAAATTCAAGGAGCAACAGCTCAAAGTGGAGACCGACAAACTCCAGAAACAACTGGTATTAAACCTTGTTCAAACTTTTTTTTAACATGTTTGCCTTTGATGGTACTTTCATGTCTATTTTGCATTTTCAATTAAAAAAGTCCATGGCCTCTGGAACATTACTTTTGGGCTGACAATAATGAGCTCACATTTTTAAATATCAAGCAAGATGGGACAGGAACAGGAAGTGGCTAAATTGGATCATGAAGTAAAACAGGGACGTAAACCAGGTAGAACAGGCAGTAGACAGAGTGGAACAGGAAGTGGACCTGCAAGTGGCAGAAGTGGAACAGGAAGTAGACTAAACTTAAAATACTAAAGGATGAAGTGGAACAGGAAGTAGATAAAGTGGAACAGGAAGTAGACAGAGTGGAACAGGAAGTAATTTGTCATAATGTAATTCACAAATGTTATGATTGTGATTTACAATGCAATATTTTTTATCCTTTACTCCTCTGTATTTTTCAACAGTGATAATTTATGAATTACTAAAGTATGTGAAAATACTATATTTAGATTACACATAAATGTAAAGGAAGAATTAAAACAACTGTACAACAAAAATAAATGGACATAACCTTGCAGTAAACATGAATAACAAAGTCAGTAAGAAGGTACACAAACTGTGTGATCATCTGTGAAATAAGCAGGTTGAAAGCAATGAGCCTCGAGCTCAAGCTCTTCTGTGATGAAATATACAGTGAGACTTTGGTACAACTCCACTGTACTTCTACCATTGTCTGTGGTGTCTGCTGTTTTTACCTCAGCAGAAACTCTGTACTGGTGCAGCAGCTGAAGTAAAATACTAAAGTATATGCAGGACTGCGCACAACATTTGAGTATCAAAGCATTGAATGAGTGAAAGTTTGGTGAAAGTAGTGACTACTAAGAGGGGACATTTTATATTTTTTGAGAAACTCCTGTACCTTTGATGTGCCACTTTTGAGGTACATTCATACATAATAACGCTTTCAAACATTTCAGCAAGTGATCACTGTCTGGTGGTTGGTTATTGGCTTATGTTTTTTTCCCCACATACGCAGTATTTTTTATATGCTGGATCAGGCTCTTTGTGTTATCCTGTAAGGCACATGTGTCAAAACTTTTAAGCTCTCGCGGGCCACATTAGAGTGTCTAAAAATTAAAAAAAACTACATTTCCCACTATGCCTTTGGCCTACGTTAGCCGCAACGGTGTTTCCGCATCCATACTGACGAGTGAAACTGCAGAGCTGCCAACTCTCACACATTGAATGTAAGACTCATGCATTTGAGTGATCTCTCGCGCCACAGCTCCGATTCCTCACGCTAAAATACATTTCAAGATTTGAAATGGGCACAGCTAATAGTTTATCTGTGTTCTGTTTCTTGAGCCTGATGATAAAAGATGATGATCGATGTCTTCAGTTTTTGAAAGGGTTTTTTTTTTTTTTTCGCTAAACAAATTACACCAATGAGCTCAGATAAATGCCATAAAAAGCATCTGCTGGCTTGCTGCCGACCTGCGAGATGGTGCCTCAGCCACAGCGTTGACGCACGCGCCCCAATTCCCCCCTGCTGCATCCACATCTCGCGCCACAAGTAATGATACCAAGTGTTCATAAGCTGACTAAAATCAAAAGAATTTGTATTAGAAAAACAAGCATACAATTGTTTCTATGCAACTGAATTGTCACTTGAATAAGTTATAAATAATGAGTTATTTAACATTAAGGAGTAGTTACATTTATTTTACATTACATTTGATTACATTATTTTACATTTATAAGTTACATCTGGCCCTTTGAGGACAGCCATTATGCTAATGTGGCCCTCTGTGAAAATGAGTTTGACACCCCTGCTGTAGGGTAACTTTAAAAAGTGAAGATACTGTGCAGTGTATGTTGCTAAAGACCACATCATTCCATACAAGGTTGTATACTACTCCTCCACCAACACATTTCTCAACGTCAGGTTCTGTAGGCTCTAAATAGCTTTAACTTGTAAAGATGTGGATAAGGCACATCGCACAATTTTCTACTACTGTCTGTAAAGCATTCCAATGTATGTCGAACGTGATTTTTGCTTGACACACACAAACAGTGGCAGCTTTAGACAAGAACCAGTTGAGCCTCAAATTAACGAGGAAGTTTTGAAAGTGGAATAGTTGAGGCTTAAAAACTAGTGAGATCATTTTGGGTTTTCAATGTCATTGAGTCAGACTGAAACAATTGGAATCTTCTGATTGGCTGATATAACTGTAGGGTTGTGGAGTGTGTTTTCTGCTTTTTTGTGTTGACTTCTTTTTTATCAATTTTTTTAATGGAGTAATAAAAACTCAGGTACATGTGGGCATGATCTTCTTTTGATGTGATTTTCACTAATGCTCCCCGACTAACAAATTCACACAGTTTTTTTTTCCCTTTGAATTGCTGAGAAGGTTATTGACATTGACCTCAACTTTTTTCATGTGTTTATTTTTCTTGGGGAACTTTTTTCTTGTTTGATACATGTTTAAATATAATGCTTGCTGTAAACTTTCATAAAACTTGTCACCTTGTTCATATTATCCTCGTGAGATTTTTCTGGTCAAATGGTAATGGCAGTTATACTTTTGAAAGTCAGTTGCTACATATAGGTCATTATCTTTTCTTTTTTTTCACATTTTTCTTGTTCAGAGCTCAGAAGTTAAGGCCAGAGAGGAGCAGGTGAGGCAGAGAGAAGAAGCAGAGATGAAGCTGTCGATGCAGGTGACAGCCCTCAATGAGAACATGGCTACTCTGAAGAGAGAGTTGCAGACTAGCCAGAGACGAGTGGGTGAGCTGGAGAAGCAGACGGATGAGCTAAGAGGTGAGATCGCGGTCCTGGAGGCCACCGTTCAGAACAACCAGGACGAGAGACGTGCTCTGCTTCAGAGGTTTGTACTGACTCGTTTGGGATGTTTGAGAAATATGTAGAAAATTTAAAATTCACAGTTGATTTTGTTTCCAGGTGTGTCCAGGGTGAGGGCGAAATCGAAAAGCTGCAGACTAAGATGTTAGAGATGCGCAGGAAGCTTGATGACACAACAGCTGCCATGCAGGAGCTTGGTCGAGAGAACCAGTCTTTGCAGGTCAGTTTGGCCTACTCTTGTCTTTTGTGCTGGTTTCAGGTTTTAGACATATGTGGATATTTTTGGTGCAGATAAAACAATCACAGTCCCTTACGCGAAAGTGGACAGAAGACCATGAGGTGCAGAACTGTATGGCGTGTGGGAAAGTCTTCTCAGTCACTATCAGAAAGGTCAGTATCACAGACATGCATTCTTTTAATGAAGCAATTGTTCCCGTAGATCAAAGAAAGAGATCAATGCAAAGATAAAGATCTGTCCTATTGAACCAGGCTCCTGTTATTCCAGCGGTCACATTACATGAAAGTTCAAATCAAGTTTAACCAAACAGCCATCTATTTGATGTTCCCAGGAAATCGCAGCTTTTGGATCAGGTTACAACCAAATAGTATGTTAAAGCATATAAAAATGTGCTTTTGTTGATTAGAAATCTTCATTTAAAAGGAGATGAAAGCAGGAAATATATTGTAGGATTATTTTGTGAGGGAAATCCATTTTTAACTCATGCTAATTGTGAGTATTTGTCCTCAGTTGAAGAACTGATCAATCAGTATCTCGCTGGTCTTTCTGCAAATATTGCACATTTTGAAGCCGTGTTTGCTCATCTTGGTCATCTTGACAGTGTTTTCATCCTACAAGTTTTTCTGTTTAATAAACTTTCATCATTCAGTGTTCATTCATCAAGAATCATGCAAACAATTCAAAGCACTACTATTTATACACACAGTTAAAAACATTGTTAACTGAAGTGCTTTACATCAGTCAATTCCTGGAGGGCAGCAGCCCCTGCTTGTTTTTGTTCCAATTCTGTTTCAACACACCCTGTAGCTTCAAACGAGCCACAAAGAACTTAATTATGTGTGTTATGCGGGACTGTGGCCCTCTAGCAGTTGACTTTGAGATTAATTGAAGCAAAGCATAAAGCACAGCATAAAAAAATAAGGATACAAGTATAAAGTAGAATAAAAGTTAAACTCTAAGAAGCTGCTTTAAATGTACTAATATCAAATGATTCATATTTTCCTGGGAGAAAAAGGTATGTAAAGCCGATTAAAAAAAGAATTGATGTCAAGCATGTTTAATTAGTGCATGTTCTCTGAAGGTTTTCTTCCCAAGACTCTGGTTTTATATCACTGAATAAAAGCAATCATGCCAGTTTCATCAGTGACACCATGGTTAACGCTGTCAGTTTTATTAACTAATTAAAAAATATTTTTTTACATTGCAAGACAACTTAAATTTGCCCCTTTTTTTTCTTGGATGGTTTTTGTCTTGAGATGCATTGCCACTCCACATAAATCAAAGCTCTCGTATTCGAAAGTCACATCCTTTACCTTGTTAAAATGTTTGTATTACTCTACACTCAGAACAGTTTTGGAAACTAGATTATGTGACTTGTTTAAAAAAAAACTAGCAAATGTTTCCGAGGCACTATTAGAAATTGCCAATGGCACAACTCTTACTGAAAATAGCAGGTTTTTGTCTGAATGACTTTAAGCACCAAACAAAAATGCTGCCGAAATAGATGTTGGGATGATGCAAACTGAAATCATGACCAGCATGTGTTTTATCTGCGACGTGAAGACAAAAATTCAAGGATAGACTTCTTTCAAGTCATGTTTACTTCTTTTGGCAAAATTGAGTATTGTCTGCATTTAACAGAGATGTGAACCATGTGACCCAAATCATGTCATCATTATGTCTCTCAGCATCATTGTCGACACTGTGGGAACATCTTCTGTGCCGAGTGCTCTGGACACAATGCCCTCATACCCTCCTCTAAGAAGCCTGTGCGAGTCTGTGACATCTGCTTTGATGAACTCCAAGGCTGATCTGCCACACACTCAGCTGCCAGTCAGGTTAGGGGAAAGAGTGGATGTCCACACCTGTCCAGTGCCTTCACTAGCTACAAGCTTCTTTCTGACCCAGTGCGATCCAAAGGAAGGGTCCGCCTGAGCGAATGCAACCATGGTGAAGGAAAATAAAATCTGATTAGCTTAGGTACTCTCAGATCTAACCACACAGAGGCAGTCTAGGAAAAACCAAAGGTGTTTACAGGGTCCTCATTTGATTTAGCATACAGTTTTTGTAAGTAAATGTACAAAGAAAAGAGACATGTATAGTTGAGATCTATTCGTCACACTATGGAGTTAAGAGTGTTGGCAGGTGTGCTCGTGCACAGTAAGTTCTGTGGGTTTACTGTATATATTATTGTTGCTGCTCTTGTGTCTGGTGAGATCATACACTTCATATCTGTTTCGCACCAGTACCATCACTATGGTGGTCCTGTTACAGACCCATGCGCAGAAAAGCTCTGCTTTATTTGACAGTGGTTGGAGATCTAAAGCTTGTTTTTAAGCAGTAACAGTTCACTGGAGCTATTGTGTGTGTGTTAGCATCCTGAAAATGAATGACAGACAGCTGATTGTGTTTGAGATGTTTGCTGCTATTTTTCTAGTCGAGCTGTGCAGATTCTGTCTTTGTGGGGTTTAAAGGGATACTTCTCCCAAAAAGGAACATTTTCTTCATTGGTTTTCAACTTAATGTTGTTCCAAACTTATGTCTTTGAAAGTCCTACTGTGTTGGAAGCGAAATGAAGAAATGTTTGAGTTAACAAAATATCTAAATTCACATGAATGAGACAGACCATAATTTAAGAATTTTGACAAAATTTTCTTCCTAAAATGTATTAAAAATAAGATTTTAACTTTTTAAATGCTTTTTCCTAAAAAAAATACAAACAATTTAATAATGTTGATGAAAAAATAACTTGAATGAATTGGCACTCATTTACATTTTTTTAGATTCTTAAAATAAATTTGAAATATGAAAAAATATAAGTTTTCCTCTTCTTGAAATTTGAAAAACTTCTTCCTTTTCAAATTCCTTCCTGTTGTAAAAATTTGAGTAACAAACATGGGGAAGTTCGCTTTTTTTTTTTTTTTTTAGAAAACCTGATATATCTTTAAGAAGCAGAATGTTGCCAGATTTGTATTGTCGCTGCACAGTAATTTTAGTGTTAGACTTATTGAGTGTGAATGCACTAGTACTAACCACTGCACTCCATCTGATTCCTGATGAGGCCACTTCCTGTGTTTTTTCCATATTTTCAGTAGATGTGCACATTGAGGCCACTATTCGGTGTGATTTTTCAGTATTAATTTTTTTAAGAATCAGAAGAGTCTCAGGGTGTTTAGCGTCAATCACCAACCAAGTGGGGTGAGAAAAAATGTGCGTCAGTTGTAAAAAAAAAAACTGAAACGTCATTGGTGCCAATCAATGCCATGAAACCTTCTGACATCACTTTCTGTTTTGACTAAGCTTTTATTGTCACTGGCAGTTTTAGAAAAAGAGGCAGCTTTGCTGTACAACTGCATTTATCATACAGCCTGCGTCACTACATGCTATCAGTTTCATTTTAATGCCTGTATTTTTCAATTGTTGGATTGATGTTCACTAGTTTTTGCCATGTTGTTCATGTTAACGCTGTACTGATTTGTGCCTTACATATGTCCAGTTTTGTCATCTTCCGTGTTTTCAAACATGAAAGTTCAAGCGTTCAGAGATGATTTCATTCATTTACCAGCTCTCCGTCACTTCTGTTGATTTTAACCTCATCTTTGTTATTCCAGGCAAAGGTGGTTGGTTAGAAGGTGAAATACTTGATAAACTTACAAAATATTTTTGTTTTACAGAGTAAAGTGTTACTGTAAGTGTTTTCTAATTTTCCATCATTTTGCAGAGCAAACAATAAACTAGCTGTTTCTAATTTCTTTCTGTCGAAGTTTACTAACACACAGATGGAGTTATTTCAATTTGTTATAAAATATAGGGAAAGAAAGGAACAAGTATTTATTTCAATGTCTTGTGGAACAGTCCATGCAAAATGTATATTTACTACATCCTGATGGTGTGTCATAAATTTAAAAACATGACCAAACGAAATCTAAAATAGACAGAACTTTGAGAAAGTTTTCTATGAAACCACTTCAAATACTTACTGAAAACAAATGGAAAAATTTTTTGTTCACAATAGATCTTACTAGTTTAAGTTATAGTTCACAGAAAATTGCTTTTTTTGTTAGTTTATTGTATACATACAATTATATACTCTCTCTCTTTCTGAATGTATATATATATATTTATGTATGTATGTTTGTATATATATAGCTGTCTTACTGGTAAAGCTTTCAGTGTCAGGTGGATGAGTAAGTTCTAATACTCATTGACTGCTCACTGGGGTTCCTCAGGGCTCAGACCTTGATCCCCTTCACTTCTTCATCTACACCTCCTCTCTGGACCCCATCATCCACAGGCATGGATTTTCGTGCAGATGCTCCGCTGTCTTCTTCCGCTTCCTCCTGTCTGCTGTGGTAGCCTAACTTTACTTCTAGCATCACCACATCACACAGGCTCATATTTCTTTAATATTCTTAATATATTGAACTACTTGTTTTTTGTGATTTCACTACACTAGACACTATGTATATAACAGAAATCTAACAGAAAAGTATATAAACAACAGAAAGAGTTTCTCAACCCAAATAGTTTCTTTCTCTAACAGGCTAAAGCAAACAAACACATGCAGCGTTTTGCGTTCTATGCTCTTTAAACAAATTTATTAAAAAAAATCAACAAATTAACACAGTAGCCGTTGGATAATTCAGTTGGATTTTTGTTGCTCCTAGCCTTTTTAAGCTACTTTAACTATCGTTAAACTTACTATAATTACACACAACTAACTCCTCGGATTTAACTCTTTTAAGATTACAATCGCACAGCTAGTTTAACCAAAGCAACTCTTTGGTTTCACATTGTCTAACAGTTAGACATTAAAACAACAAACATTCAAATAATAATAGTATAGTAGTATCTTTGAGGAATATTTTCAAATTATTAAGAACAAGAAATTCTTTACACGTTACTACAACTTATACATAAATTTGGCTCTTTCGGGTGCAGCTTTCCTTGTAACTAATGGTACTGTTTCAAAGCCAATCCATAGTAATTATTAATTTATTATTAATTTTAGTTATTAATTTTTTATGTAAATATACAAGTTACGTCTTGATTGTGCACCATTAAACAACAGTATTAGTGTTGTCTATAGTTAATGCAGCTAAAAAGTTTTGCTCTGGTTTAGTTAAAAATAATAACCTAAACAATATTGATAAATCAGAAAGACATTACTCTATATAATAATATGACCTTACTACACTGTTCCTTAATAAATTGTAAAGGTCAGGAGTTATTTGATCTCAGCGTCATCAAATCTGAATTAGCAGATATTGAGCTTCAGGTCGGCCTCTTACAGGCCAAAAGATCCAAGCTCAAGGAACGATGTGTGGCAATCTCCGCTCATAACAATTCTAAACTTACTTCACCATCTGTGGCCAGAAGGACACATGCTGCTGCAGTAAACTACACCCAGCACTGGACCATCACAGACCCACTTTCTTGTTTTGTGATCAGACGAGAAGGGCAACCCATCCCCGGGGGGCCAGGTGAACGCTCTGGTGATTAGCAGTTCCATCGTTCGACAAATTAAATTACATTTATTAGATGCTAAAACTCATATTCCATCTTAGCAACTTTACTGAAATTCTCTCGATCCTGTACCAACAAAAATACTAAAAGAATTGCTACAAATAGCTCAAGAACCATTTATGAATATTATAAACTCATCTCTATCCTAAGATTATGTTCCTAAACAGCTAAAAAAATGCAGTAATTAAACCACTTATCAAGAAAACACACCAGACTCCTACTGAGTTATCCAACTATAGGCCAATCTCTAAACTTCCATTCTAGTCCAAAATATTAGAGAAAGTTGTAATAGCACAGCTCAGCTATTTCTTACAGAAGAGCAACTGTTATGAAGAACTTCAATCTGGATTCAGAGCGCATCACAGCACAGAGACTGCGCTGGTTACATTTTCAAACTATCTATTACTTGATTGGGATCAAGGAAATACCTCTCTTCTAGTTCTGCTAGATCTCAGTGCAGCCTTCGATACGATAGATCACAGGATTCTCCTCGAGAGACTAGAGAAAGGATTATTGTAATGCTCTGTTAGCCAGCTGCTTATCCGCCACGCTACATAAATTACAGTTAGTCCAGAAGCAGCAGCTGAATGGCTCTGCTCCGCTCTACTTGAGCATTCTCCCATAATGATATATTCCAGCTCGCTCTCTTCGATCGCAAGATGCAGGACTATTGATTATACCGAAGATTAATAAATCCACCAGAGGATGTTGTCCAGAGCTCAGCTACGCTCACAGAGTTCTAAACTAAATAAACGAATTGGCTCCTGGAATTTGTCCAAACGGATATGATGTCTTAGCGCTATAAACATACAAACTGTTGAAAAAAACTATGTGGTTCAATGTGCCTGTCTAACCTCTCCCCATCATTTATCACTCATCCTGCAGCTGTTACATATTTCTAACCATTTTTTTTCCGTTTGTTAGTTTCTGTTTTGTCTTTGTTGTTTTTGTTTTGATTTTTCAGGTGTTGTTCATTGAATTTTTCGTCGATGCATCTTAAGTTTGTGTATCCCTTATGCTGGGGAGGTCACTGGCCCTACCTCAGTCCCTCAGTCACAGAGGGAACTCCCATTTACTCTACCTGATGGACTTCACGAGGACTTTGTGAAGCTGCTTTGAAAACAACTGCTAAACAAGCTCTATAAAAATTGATCGATTGAAAACTGAAAACATTTTCAGGGAACATTCACAACTACTATTTTTTCTTTCTTTTCTTTGCGCTTTGGTTGATTGATCAGCTGATACAAATTTTATGAGCAAACTGAGATAGACTTTGACTGCCTAACAAATTGCGTATTGTCTCTCCCCTAATTTAAGTAGCTTCGGGCAAAATTTCTGCTAAACGCATAAATGTAAATGTAAAGAATCGAAACTTGATGTAGCCATGCTAAAGTTATCAAGGTTTTAAAAAAGTATTGTTGATTACATTTATTCATTATTTTAGTTAAAATCTGTAAAGCTTTAGTTCGTTTTTAAATGAAATCAAGGCTGAGTATGTGTCTTTGTCCATGTTGGGGCAAAGTGTGTGTTCTCCTTTGGGCTTTGATCACATTTACCTGACACAGATATTCCAATCAAGTTCATTTAATGCAGGTCTCTTTCAGTTTAAATCCTTCACTCAATATGAAAATAAAACAGATAAAGTGGAGTTTGGTTTCTCTTCACATACCATCAAAAGTTGACATTGTAAAAGACACATTCCTTCATCCGGAATATCATTAAAACACAGGTGTAAAACCCCATTTGATATGAGCTCCTTTTGGTCAACTGAACTAGTCATATTGTTAGTATTATTTTAAAACTACAGGATTCCAGAAATCATTAAAAAGGCTTGCTTTTAAATGTATTTTTAAAACTTGAAATTGTTTCTGTAAGAAATGGATTCTTTGGAGGATGGAGGGAAAAACTCTTGATTTCAACAGTGTAAATGTGTCAAAATGAAGTCCTTAAATATTTCCAAGAATCAAGCAAAATGATCTGACAATACTGTTTTGCCACATTATAGTCTGTCACTGTATCAAATAACACCAAAGAAAGATCTTCCTGAATAAACTTGGATCCAACTTAATGATCATGTTACCAACTCAGCCATTTAGGTGTGCGTTCCCTGTTTTTGAAGAGTAAGCTTCTGATTGGTTGATGGGGAAGCAAATGTCCAATAGAACTATGTTTAAACTTGAGCGAGCAATCCTTCAAATTAACTGTCTTCAACTTTACATCAGAAACAGTGAGCATGACACTTTTATCACAACTGTCTATCATTTCTCTTTCATTTCTTTCTTTTCCACCAGCATTTGAGTTGATGTGTGATCCCAGATAGTAGAATGACAATCAGTTTAGGAGTCTGGATTATGTATTGTGCTGATTTGCAAGGGCTCTTTAGTATACAGAAGAAATTCTACACACTATTGGGGTCTTAAGAAAAAAATTATCCGGCTAATATCTCTCTTTATACAGGAAATTGCACAGTTTTCTGTTATGTTCATTTTTACTGCTTTTATTGCATTACACACGTACGTTGCGGAACATGAAACTGTGTTGAATCTTGCGTTTTAGCGCTCAAGAATCACATTTACACAGAATCATTACGTCAAAATAATACATTTTTAACACAGACATTCACCACTCAAAGAAATTAAATTGCAGGATTTGATTGATGGTTTTACAATATGTATATGTTAAAAATAAATACAATAATTGAATTATTATTATTGTGTCTTGCGACTGAAAACATTGGCAGTTGAGCACAGACTATTTTAGGGAAGTCCTAAAAATAGTAGTTATAAGGGATCCCATCTAGAAAAGAAAATGTTTATATATATTACATGTATGTTCTGCTAAGAAATTTTCTGCCTTTGTGGGACGAAAATGTGAGTCGATGTTCCTTTTCTGAGCTCAGGCTTCTGGAGGACATGTAGGAGTGTATGAGCTTGTAGAGGTAAACAGGGGCTGGTTTGGAGATAGTTTTGTACGGCAGCATCAGCGATTTGAATTTAACCCGAGCTGCAATGGGGAGCCAATGAAGAGTGATGAAGAGGGGAGTAACATGAGCTCCCTTCGATTTCTTGAAGATAAGACAAGCTGCAGAGGTTTGAGCGCGTTTGCTGGAAGTCCTGCTAGGAGAGCGTTACAGATGTGAAAGGACCAGAGCCTGAACCAGGAGTTGAGTTGCATGCTCAGATAAGAAGGGCCTGATCTTTCTGATGTTGTGCAGTGCAAACCTGCACACTCAAGTTGTCTTGGTGATATGTTCTTTGAAGGACAGCTGTTCATCCAAAATCACTCCAAGATTCCTAACTGAAGGAAAAGAGGTGACTGTTGAGGATTTCAACTGGATGGTGAGGTCGTGATGCACACAAAAATTTGTTGGAATAACCAGAAGTTCTGTCTTGGCCATGTTGAGCTGTAGGTGATGGTTCTTCATCCAAGTAGAGATGTCATTCAGTCAGTTATGCAGGTAGTTACTGATAGGTCATCAGGGCGGAGGACAGATAGACTTGAGTGTCATCTGCGTAGCAGTGATACGAGATGTCTGTGCATGATGGGGCCCAAGGAGGTGGTGTAGACTGAACCCTAGGGAACCCCATTGAGTAGTCTATTAGTGTTGGAGACCTCACCCCTCCACCCGACACTGAATGATCTACCAGTGAGGTAGGACTCAAGCCAATCGAGTACAGTTCCAGTGATGCCCATCACAGAGTGAGTGAGCCTGCTTGTTGTTCTGAGTCAGGAAAGTAGAGAGTTGATTGAAGATGACCCACTCAATGAATTTTGCAGTGTAGGGCAGCAAAGAGACAGGTCTGTAATTTTCCACCAGTGATGTGTTGAGTGTAGGTTTCTTGGAAAGCAGGGTGACTGGCCACCTTGAAGATGTTAGGGAAAATGGTGGTAGTAATTGAGGAACTGATTATGTGAGGGAGGGCAGGTGTGATGGTTTGTAGAAGGTGAGAGGGGATGGGATCGAGGGGGCAGGTGGTTGGATGTGCTGAGTGAAGGAGTTTGGACATTTGATCTTCTGTGAGTAGAGTGAATGCAAGGTGTCGAGGATTGTGGATGAATTTGGGTGCAAGGTGGTGCAAACTGTCAGCTGAAGGTGAGGGTTTGGTCTGTGAAGTGATCAGCGAAGTCATCTGCAGTGAGAGAGGTTGCTGGGGGAGTTTGGGGTGCACAGAGGAGTGAGTCCTGAAGAGCTTTTGGCTGTCCTTGGCATGTTCAATCTTGTCATGGTAGTATGTTGTCTTAGCTTCTTGTACCTTGCTTGAGAAAGGTGAGAGTGCAGTTTGGTATGCTTCGAGGTCTGCCATGCTCTTTGATTTCTTCCATTTTCACTCTGCTGATCTGAGGGTGGACCTCTGTTCCCGGAGAGTGTGCAATAGCAACGGGTTGATGAGAAAGAAGAAGACACAGCTGAAGATAAGAGAGAGGGATCAAGGGTTATGTCGAAAGGTGACAGGAGGTGACTTGAAGTGGAGTGTGAGCAGGTAGGTAGTGTGAGTTTGAATCCGATGAAGAAGTGATCAGATGTGTGCAGAGGAGTAACTGTGAGATGATGATGAGGAGAGCAGCTACGGATGTAAATGAGATCTAGCTGATTTCCTGATTTGTGTGTGGCTGTGGTGGGGACAAGAGTCATGTCAAAGGAGGACATGAGTGAGTGGCAGTCAGTAGCATTTGGTTTATGAAGATGTATATTGAAGTCTCCAAACAAAATAAGTGAGCTGACATCATCCTCAGGAAAAGAGGAGACCAGACCATCAAGTTCCTCCAGAAATGTGGAGAGCTGTTCTCCAGGTGGCAGCTATATAGTGAGGATGTGCATTACAAAAGGGGAAGTAATAGTGACACAGGATATGAGTATGTCTTTTGAAAAGATGTGAAGGCAGAGAATCTGAAGGTCTCAGCCTTAAGAAGTTACAAAGAAATGTTTATAATTTCATTTTTTCATACTTAGTTTTTTATTGTTACTTTTTAGTTACCTAGCTAACTTTGTAAACCAAGTTATTCATAATGTTTTATAAACTGTGTGTAGCTCATGTGCTGTTAATAATAAAGCAGTCAAACAGTAAATTTTTCATGGGTCAGAAATCTGAATTGTGGTGCAGTCATATTTTTTGTTGCTTGCTCACAGAGAGCGAACACAAAGGAATGAATATTTAGCTAACAAAATATTGGACAAGATCTTGGTTTTGGCGGTTTCAAATGTCAAAGTTAGCTCCAATACCTTTTATATCCCCCATTTAAGACAAAAAAGTTATTTTAGTGTTTTAGTGTAATAATTCACAGTATGACATTGTTAAATATTATGGTAGCACTTAATAATAACATACTCCATTATTTAAGCATTAGCAAGCAATTAGCTAATAATGTATAAATCATTCACTTTTATTTGTTTATAAGCATCCATTTAATAACATTAATTTCATGTTTTATTGGGGATCATTTAGAACATGTTAATAAATGATTATTAAACTATTTTGAGGCACATTCATACATCTTATTATTCAGATATATAGTAACAGTTAATAGATAATACATGTTTAATTAACACATAATCCTATTGTAACTGGTGAATAATTCAGCTAGTTACAAAATAATTACTAGCTGCTAGTTATTTTGGTGAGCTCATCGGGACTTTTGTAGTCATCTAGTGTCACATGCGTTTTTTTTTTTTTTACCAATTAAAACATCTAGTCTTCCTCAAACAATAAAATGAAAATGAGGCCAGTAATTAATGAAAGAGGGGGAAGAGTTCGAAATAATGTAGCGCAACAGAATTTTCAGAAAATCACTTTTTTTTTTATTCTAGAACTGTGCTCTTGATGCTAATGCTCTCAAGTCTGGCTATGAGAATGTCTTGTGTACATCAGAAGTAAGATGTAGTCAGCATTAGAAGCTGGTAAGAAGTA
Organism: Danionella dracula; assembly: GCA_900490495.1. Taxonomy (NCBI): domain Eukaryota; kingdom Metazoa; phylum Chordata; class Actinopteri; order Cypriniformes; family Danionidae; genus Danionella; species Danionella dracula. The sequence continues at coordinate 6,513,795 of UELW01000056.1, forward strand.
TTGATTTTTAAGAAGTGCTGTGTGTGTGTGTGTGTGTGTGTGTGTGATCATAATATTGATTTTTTTTTTTAGCAATAGTTTAGACTAAATCTGCTTTTTTTTCAATTTGATATTTTTTAGGAGATAGTGTTTATATTGAAATTTCAACACAACCTTCATACTTTATTTACAAAACATAATTAAACATTTTATTGTCAGTGCTGAAACAGAAATTCCACAGACTGAAATAAAAGTTAGTTTGTACAAATATTAGAAACTGTTAACAATAGCCTTAAGATCACTCTAATCACAGAACATTCCTCACTCTTACTGTATTCTACTCACAACTTGTTTGTGAAAGCTTTGTTATTTAATTTAGCAAAAAGGAAATGAAACGTGGTTAGTGCTGTGTGTCACTCAGGAAAATAGCACTCTCATGCTATAACCCTTACAGTATTCTGAAGTGTCTTCATGAACTAATACTTTCCAGGTGACAGAACCAGTCTCACTCGAGTGTAGTGTTCCGATTATTGAAAAAACAAATGAAATGTCTCATCCACAGAAGCAAAGACTGTGGTTTACGAAAACTCAAAGGTAAGAATGTTACATTCCTGTTCTCTTTCTGACTTTTATCATCAGTTCTTGCAGGATGTGTGTGTATGCATGAATCAGATCTGTGAGGATTCAGTGTAGTGAAGCGTAGAGTTCCCTCGTGGCTGCTGAGCATCCTGCTTCAGGAGAGAACTCACAGCCTCCTCGATCTCTGACATCCACGCTTTCTGAAACATATGGTACAGAAACTTTTCTTTCTTTGTTTTTATATGTTAAAGTACAACCAACTCATAAAATATTTTACAACTGTTTCAACCTTCTTTTACTTTTAATTTTGGACACTTTTACTGTTTACTGGGGTGTAAATTGGCAACAGAAGACCTCCTACATCATGAAATCTAGAAGTTTGATGAAGAAACCGTTAAATCTGCAATAAATAAAAGTATTTTAAAAGAAATTCAGGTAAATAAAAGCTAGCCAGAAGTGATGTATTCAAACTATTGTGTTAATACTTAAGCATATTTTTTTCTATATAAATGATGTTTACAATAGAAAATAAGTCCTGTGATTTAAAAGCTACATATACACTGTGTGCAGAGTTATTAGGAAAATAAGTTTTTTGACCACATCATCCTTTTTATGCATGTTATCTTACTCCAAGCTATACAGGCTTGAAAGCCTGCTAGCAATGAATTATATCAGCGAATGTGCATCTGTGTAATTGCTCGAAATGTTGTTAGTGAACAGATCAAAACATCCATGGATGGAAGGCTTTTGAGCGTCCTTTTAAAGAAAGGTGGCTTTATTGGTCACTAATTTGTTTGTTTTGTTTTAAATGTCAGAAATGTGTATATGTAAATGTTGAGATTTTATATTGGTTTGCTTGGCAAAAATAAATAAGTGAGATGGTTATATATTTGTTTTTTATTAATTTACCTAATAATTCTGCACAGCAATAGTTACCTGCACTCACAGATATCCTCCTAAGATAGCCAAAACTAAAAAAAGCCCCTCTACAATTTCCAAAAATATTCAGCTTCGATATTTATGTTTCTTTTGGGTTGATTGAGAATATAGTAGTTGCTCAATGACAAAATGAATCCTTAAAAATATAACTTGCTTAATAACTCTGCACACAGTGTATTATATTGTTTCTGTGCACGATATGGCAAGGGGTTATTGTGGCTGAAGATGAGGGTTTGTATGCATGTTGAACTTGATCTAAACACTTTAGTGTTCACAAGTTTTTTATATTAAAGGATGCCCAAATTTTTAAAAATGTTGTTATTATGAAGTTATCATAAAATAAATACTTTTAAAATGCGCCTTTTAGACATAATTCATTTAATCATTAATTATATATAACCATCAGAAACAAGTCGTTAATTAAGTAATTGACACTATTTCACATGACTCATAACAAACGTACAATTACACTCCACTGTCTGTGAAAAACACAGTACAAACATCTTTAACAAACTCTGACATGGAATTTACAAATATTTACTCAGTTTTGCATATCTGATTTGAGTTACTCACATATGTATATCTTCTGCTGTTTTGCCTTGAAGATGCCTTGATAGTGTCAGACAGTCTATATGAGTATTAATTTCAGCCAATTTTAGTGTTTACAAAGACTAATCAGAAAGTTGCCATAATTTGTTTGTCCATTTAATTGTACAAATTAGATTTGCAATAATAGATTTGCCTAATGAAAACATAACACATTTCAAAGAACTCATGTTTATCGAAGAAGTTAAACAGGAAAGTGGTTTAGCATTTGGAAGAGTTGGTATTTGAGGTATATTGAAATTGACGTATTTCGCAAAACTGCAATGGAAAGCTTTTTTTTTCTAATTAAACGAGTCATAGGTGCCACAAATGATCTAAAAGCATCACACAGCTCATCAAAAGTTAATTATGTCATGCGGAATTGTTGGATTCATACCTAATCTATAAAACCAAAAACCACTATTTCCCAAAATCACTTCATCCCCACCGGCTCCCCCAATTATTAGAGGCTTGCCACTCCATGGCCTGAGTGAGACAACGACGTCTCCTTTGATGTGATGATGAGCGCTAATGCTTTTGATATTTTTGCTTAATTAAATTTTGCTCAAATTTGTAATGGAAATGCAGCTAGTGAAAGAAGTCACCTTTGTGGACTCAGACTGTGCTTGCAGGATGAAAACGCCAATGCACTGCTGGTATCGATTTTGATGCATTAGAATGAAGGAATTGGGCAGGCCTGACACTGCAACATTCAAAAACAAAACATGAGTTAATCAAACGTCACATGGTTGTTTTTAACTGCTCACATTTTTTAAGCTAACGAGGTTCATATGAGTGTTTAGCAGACCATTAGCATTGAGCTGATCGATGTTCTTGAGGAAAAGGCGGTCAAGGGCGATGGGTTGCTCCAGAACAATAAAAGTGCAGCCGTCCTGCAGCAACAGATCCAACTCGAGCCCCACAGATGAATCTTGTACACCAGACCTCTACAACACAACACAAGACAACATAGCATGATTCCTCCTTTACTGCTCAAGCATTGGGAACCTATCTCACTTCACTACTGATGCAGATGGAGCCTGTAACGTTTTAAGTCTAGGGAAAAATGATCAAAAAAGAGAGTTAAAAAATTTAACACTTAAAACACAAAGAGATATTGATAAAATTCTTCCTGTAGTAACTTTGTCCTGTAGCTAATTACTACAGTCAGTATTTTTTGAAAAAACTATTTTAAGTGATTAACAGTAATATTTTCAAGCCATTCAGTAAAACAGGTCCCCTGTGGTTACTATGGCCACTAAGCATTTAATGCAGCCTTTTTGTTCAATTATGTCAATATATGTCAGTGGTATTGTTTTGGGAAAAACAATATACTTAAAAATATTTTTTATTGTTAGAAATCCATTTGCATAGTTCTAGTGCTTTTTAAAATGTACACATTTTCTCTTCAGTGTGCCCTTTTTAAGACGGTCCCTTATGCATCATGCGTGCTGAATAGCGAGTCGAGGCTCTTCCTAGATAAAATAAGTCCTTAGAAACGTTTTGGGTAATCAAACACTGGCTTCTCGCAGCGATGCGTTCCTTTAGGATGTGAAAGGATATTGGTTGCCTTGTTACCCGTATAATGGTGTTTTAGTGTTTAGTGTAAGCGAATGTGAACTTTACTGCAGTAAACCGGCCAAGCAAAATATATTCCAATTGTGTGTTTGGTGTAACTGCAAAAAAAGCCTGCAATAAAGTAAAAAAGTGCTCATGCTGAAGACATTTGGGTAAACTTCTGAAGAGTAACGTGAATGAGCTCCCGTCCTGCAATGATGGGTGGACCAGCGGAGGTTAAAACTACAAATTTATCTCATAATTATGACCTAGTATCTCATAATTATGACTTATGATCTCAAAATTATGGCTTGTTATCTCATACATATGACTTAGTATCTCATAATTTTGAGATATGCATCTCATAACTATGACTTATGCATATCTCATAATTATAAGATATACTGTCTAAAAAATTATTTGGTGGATGTATTGAGTTTCCGTATAAAATAACCGATTTTTAAATAAAATATTAAAGTTGCTGCTGCATGGACAGTTTATTTACAATCTGATGTTAATAGAATCTTTGATTAATTTATTTATAAATTATAATAAATAAATTATTTATAAATATTTATGTATAATCGTTTTTCTTTCTTATTTGATGTTCACACTTTTTGAAATTACCATAGTTGAGAGTAAAATATATTTTAACAGATAAAGAGAACAACTTCGTCATCAGGTTGAAAGTAAACGAATTATGAATAACTCAAAATACTGTGTCACAACTAAAGCTGAGGTTTCAGTCAGGCTCCGTCTGCATCAGCTGTTAGTCTGTTCACATTTTCACTTTTTCTTAACATCATCGGATGTTATTTTAATCTCTTTCTCATTCTTAAGAATCACATGTTTCTTTATTTGTTTTGTTAGCGACTGACTGAAATGAGCGCCTGATTGTACACCTGCGTCTGACACTGAAATTACATCTGTTGCTTCATTCTTTTATTTCACACGTGTTTATAATGTGCTCAATCAGCGTATTTTTAATGTCAGTCGCCATGTCAACACTCAATGTCAACACTCCATGTCAACAGCCAGTGACACAGTGTTTTAAAGCGCCAAAAGTTTCACTCATGCTGCTTTCGTTTGACAAATGTAAACGTAGCTTTTCAGAAGAGAGTGGGACTTATCCGCTCTGGCATCACGAAGGCTAAGGTGAATCCGAAGCTTTTGGTTTCATTAAATTTCTTCTAGCTTTAGCTCTTGCAGTAGTTGCAGAGATACGAACGCTCTGCGTGCTGCACGCAGGAGCTTTTCAGGTAATTCCAAACCTTTTGCACCTGTTCTATACGGTCAACGCTTTTTACACCAGCAGCACAAGAATAACATGTTCTATTCCAATAATATATTTCTCCACACACACGCACACTGGTATTTCTATCTTAATGGGTAAATATAATAAGCAGTATAGAGTGGAATACACACAAACAGAATTGACCTCGATGTACTGTCCAAGTTTGAGAACCACCATCCTAGTGGATAAAGTCATCCCCAACACCACGCTAGAGTTAAACGATTACCAACTTTTGTTTTACAAACTTTTTTGCACAGACTATAAAACTGTCAAGTTCCTGTATTGTCACATCATTTGTTTCTGGGGAGAGATTTTGAGGCTAAAAGTGGTGTAATCAGCTGATTAATCAGATTTCAGTCACAACCAGATTTTTGCATTTAAGTCTCAAGATCAGATTTTTTTTATTATTTGCCCAGAAAATTTCATAACACTTTCTTAAAAATTCTTACTATTGCTCAAAATCGTAAAAGTGGTTCTAAGGGTTGCCAGAGATTGATAAAATGCTCATAAATGCTCAACTTTGTAAAAGGTATGGTTAGAGTTCCTCCAAAAACATAAAAGTGATGGTTAAGGTTTCAATCAATTTATTTGAAGCATACTTTAATGTAGTAAAGGTCTTAAATGTGATTCATTTTCTTAAAATTTGTCAATTTCACCTGTAGAAACCCTGTGTTTACTACAAAGTACAGCAAAATGGCTGTGTGAACTAACATTAAAGGCCAGGGTAATCTGTAATTAAATCCTAAACAGAAATTTGGGGATTTGATGGGAGCCACAATACAATAAATACAATTGATACTTGGAGACCAATTTTTGATTACAATAAGGATGACAAAGTAAATGAGATTCAGCGTGTTGCATTTTATTGTAACATATTTACAGTGAGACACGGTTTCACGTTTTCTCAGTCAATTTGACTTGAATAAATCATCAAATCCCTTTTCATATCACTAACAATACAGATGTTCTCGCAAACACTGCTCACATTTTCCTTTTACATCGTAAGTACACACTAACTGCTGTGGAAACTCACCTTCTTGCTTCGCTTGATCTTTGTGATTAGAAGAAACTCATCAAAAAGAAACAGGTAGACCTCTTGCAGCTTTGTGTTTTCTGTGCAAAAATTGTGAAAATAATGGAGTCAATCTTAAACAACACAAAGCATTGTCAGCATTGTGAACTGAGAATACAGAACTTTCAAAATCTGACCTATGAGAATGAGCTTTCCATCATGCAACAGACTGCGACGGGACACTAGATTCTCCAGTGCTACAGCTTTTAGCAAGTGTTTCAGACTCTGTGAAGTCAAAAATGTAGTCAAACCTTCGAAAAACTAATCAACAAACCTATTTAAGGACAATAGATTGCATTTCATCAGTAATTGAAACCATTTTCACTCATGTATTTTCAGCATTAAGTGTAATAAATCTGCATAGCTATCCAATTAATTCCTTCTATACAAACTGATAAACAAATAATTAACCAAATAAAATGGCTGTAAAGGATTGACAGGACGTGTCAACTTTAACATTACATAACATTAATTATAAGATTTTGTCTAAGGCACTGATGTTCTAATCACAAATGTTAGACCTAAGCTTATCCAATCAAGTGTTCTTTGTGTCTTTGACCTTTTCTAGATTGTTCAGGATTTTTTTGTTATGATTGATGGGGACCAATCGGTTAAAACTATGAAATCCAGATCTAACAGAAAGTAGTTCAGGGGTCATCACCAGGGACGAGTAGATGATCACTGGAATCGAGGAAGCTATAGGATCATGCTAGTGTATTGATCTTCTTCTTCTTCTTCTTCTTCTTCTTTCGGCTGTTCCCAGTTTAGGGGTCGCCACAGCAAATCATCTGTTTCCACCTAACTCTGGCCTCAGTATCCTCTAATCTTGCACCAATTACCTTCATGTCCTCCTTCAGCACACCCATATAACTTGTCTTTGGCCTTCCTCTTGCCCTCTTGCCTGGCAGCTCCATCTCCAACATCCTTCTACCAATATAACTACTATGCTAGTGTATTGATAGTTGAATTTAATGTATTGAATTTACTCATCTTGAAACATCATAAATGCATTTTTACAAACTGGATATCTGCAGAAATGTAAAACTCATCTATTAATAATTCTGCCTTGAAATGTGCCACCGGTGTCACTAATAGCCTAACAAGATCATTTAACAAGAATAACAAGCCTGATTTTGATCCTCACCTCAGGGACCTGAACCCTCTTATCCTGCTCCCATACCGGAAGCCACACTAGAGCTTCCTTCAGCTCCTTCACCTTCTGATAGTTATCTAGCCACTTTACTTTTCCCTCCAGATCACCTAGAGAGGGAGGGAGAAGAGAAAGAGAGAAAACGAGGTTGGGGTGGGAATCTTCTATTATCAGTCCACACAAAGACGTTTGTCTTTGAAAGGTTAACGCGTTCACCCACACCTGCCTCCTCAAACACCTAATTCTGCTTTCATCACTGATTATGTTTTGGGTTGTTCTGGTGAACACATTTGATAGTATTTTGATTCTAGATTCTTCTGAAGCATTCCCTGAAAAGGTTGTTTCCTCAACAATGGCATGCTGTCATGTTTGAAGATCACACCCAACATTTACAGGGACTTTTTTAAATTCAGTAAGTCTCCAAGACAACTTGGACACACCTTGATATTGTTATGAGAGCTGAGGTATGAATGTATTTGGGCTGATTTGAACAATGGGAAAAAATTTTGTTTAGTAGAGTTATTAACAGGATTATTCATTAAAACACTGTTCACTCTTTAAGAGGACACCACGTGGCTTTTTCTCACACCAATATGATTAATTTAGGTTTTTATGGAAATATGTTTCTCATCCTGACTTAATTGCATTTGGCAACATTATATATAAAGAGATGTGGGCACTGATCTTGATTCTTCATGGCTGATGCTGATTTAAAAAAAAAAAAGTAACTTTAAAAGGTAAGTATACATAAATGTATGGATTCTGTAACTTCTAATCTTCCAAACAGTCCCTCCCTCTTATGTTGTGCAGTTTTGTTTTGTAATGGGCAGCATCATGGTGGCGCAGTGGGTAGCACGGTCATCTCACAGCAAGAAGGTCGCTGGTTCTAGGCTCGGCTGGGGCAGGTGGCATTTCTGTGTGGAGTTTGCATGTTCTCCCCGTGATCGCGTGGGTTTTCTCCGGGTGCTCCGGTTTCCCCACAAGTCCAAAGACATGTGGAATAAGTGAATTGAGTAAGAACGATTACCCATAGTGTTAAAGTCTGAATGAGTGTGTGAATGTTTCCCAGCGATGGGTTGCGGCTGGAAGGGCATCCGCCGCGTAAAACATATGCCAGAGAGTTGGCGGTTCATTTCGCTGTGGCGACCCCAAAAGGGAAGAAAGCCGACATGAAGATGAATGAATGTTTTGTATTGGTAAGTTAAGGATATGAAATTTTTGCTGTGCTTAATTTAGTAAATACTTGTGTTTAATATGCCCATCCATGTTCTGTTACATATAGTAGTAATATTTAAATGCATATTGATTACTTTTTTCTCGACATGTACTTTATAATATTGTTTGTTAGTTGAAAGGTTACATGCGTCTACCCATAATCTTCATTTAAAGCACAAGAAGGACATATTGTTGGTTATTATTGTTTATATTTTGGGGTCATGTTTCTTTATTTTGCCACGTTGTATTTTATTCTTTGTTATTTTAGCAAAGCTCAAGTTTAAGCACAACATTTGAGTAAATTGATGTTTTTTTTTTTCAAGCTTATATATTTTATTTTTTAAGATGTAAGATTTTTTGACTAATTAATGCAGTTCTGTTTTGTATTGGAAGGAAAGGAAGCAATCTCCAGTGTCCTCTTCATTTAATCACCTTTAGCTTTCACAGAGCACACTGACAACAGAGTTACATATACAAGATAGTTCTTGTGCATTAAAAAAAAAGAGCACAATGCATTGCACCAAAATGTAAAATGTGTGTGTAGATCTGGCATGTCCAAAGTCATACTTCAGACAAGTCAGATAAGGTTTGTGGAAGGAGAAAACTGAACCAACTCGAGCACATATTTCACAGCACCAGAGAGAGCCCTCCCAAACACTTATGAGGGAGGGATGGTCTTCAAGCGCTTTCGTGACTCATCTCTCTGTCAATCCCAAGGGGCAATCATCTAAGCGTAATAGGAAGTAACTGAACTGCAGATGAGGCTCCAGACTCCAGAAGTGAGTAGGTTCTCATTCACTCCAATGTTAAAACTGACCAACTGAAGTTGATCCAGTCCTAGCTGTTAGATTTGTTGATTCAAATGTCCTGAACTCAATGGAGAGATGTCTCCAGATTGGCTTGAGAATGCCTCGGTATCCCCCCAGTAGAGTCCCCTTGGTGAGGGAGGTCTAAGCTTCCTTGCTCAGACTGCTGCCTCTGCGACCCGGCCTCAGATAATCAGAAGAAGATGGATGAATGAATGGTTATTTTGAAATAATTAATTTAAATTATTTACTGTGCAATAAAATACAGTGTGTGAATAATTTAAACATATGAAACGGTACATTCTAAACCTGCTCATGAGACCCTCATCAGCATCAAAAGGGTTGTGCCAACTCAGGCTTGAATTGTAGGGGTATGCTCAAGATAGGTTGCAAGTTTATCGATATGTTCACATTCATAAATTTGTTGATTTTAATAATAAAAATATAATTGTTCATGAGAAAACAATAGAGAAAAATAAGAGAACTGTAATGTAATACTACATCACCTTTCCAGACCAAAACTGTGCATACAGGCAGATATAATGGAAGTAAATGTGGTCATTTCTACACAGTATCAAAGTTACCCAGACAGTTTGTAACCAGTGCAGTTCAGCTCTACCATGTCATTTGAATTCTATTGTTAAACTTAATGAACTGAAAATTATAATGAAATGATTACACAGTTTCCTTATCAAACTGATACTTGATAAACACGACTGTAATAGTTTTATAGCAAGGTGTGTAAAGGAGCCATGAAGATAACATGGGTTTGATTTGACGTAACCATTTGATTGGATGGAAGTCAAAAATAGCTCTGATGTTGCAACTTTTAACTGCAAGTCTTTTCTCACCATGGCTGTCACCACATGCCTGACAATATGCAGTAGAAGAAAGAACTGGAAAAGTCAGATGTCAGTGGGAATTTCTGGTTTGACGCGAACTTTTGCACATGTGATATCAAAGCAGCAGTGTATGAGAATGTCTGCAAGCTCACTGTTCATAGAATTTTGTCTTAGCATCCAATTTAAAGATTGCTAGATTACCTTAGGCTTTTCTACAGATAGTTTATAATCAACATTGGAAATCAGCAATTATCTGCAAATTATTGACAATGGCCTGACAGCTTAGTTTGTTCTGATTTAGTTGATACCTTTCAGTATGGAGTGCTGACAAATACTTATCACAAGATATAAATTTAAGCTCAAGGAGCTTTATCACGGTTGAAAACACATATTTAATGTGCTGAATTATGTGAACTTGAATTTTCATCCATTTCTTGCATGTTTTAGTGTTGTTTCATCATCAAAAACATGCCTCAAATCATATTCAGATTGGTTCATGCATGTTTGTATTTTCTTTTTTGTCATTTTCTTTTTCTGGGAGCTCAAAAAGACTTGATAACCATAACCACACCAATATGCTGTAGCACCACCCACTAACCAATCAGAAACTGTGAGCATTCAAAATTGCCAGGAAGGAAAGAATGTCTACATATAGATTAGCATTAAAAACTGCAAGAACTAACTACTATCACAAATTAATATAAACAAACCAAAATAACCCACGCCTTCTATTTGAAAAATGGCAAATCTTCTAAACAGTCAAACGTCAACAAATTGAAATGCAGCTATATATTTATCAGCAATGATTTTATGAATTTTTCCTCAAATAAAATTAAATCTATTAGATGTAAAATACTCATATTCAATCTAAGCAGTTTAACTCAAATTCTATGCCTTTGCCTCACTCGCTGCAAAAAAATTTAAATATTGACCTGAAAGAACTGCTAAAAATAATCACAGCATCTAAATCAACAACATGCTCTCTTGATCATGTACCAACAAAATTACAGAAAGAATTTCTAAAAATAGCCCAAGAACCATTTCTGAATATTATAAACATTTACATTCCTAAACAGCTAAAAAAACACTATTAAACCACTAGTGGTCATTAAACCACTAATCAAGAAAACACACCTGAATCCTATTGAGTTATCCAACTATAGGCCAATCGCTAACCTTCAGTTCATGTCAAAAATATTAGAGAAAGTTGTAATAGCAGAGCTCAGCTCCTTCTTATAGAAGAGATACAGAGCACGACAGCACAGAGATTGCGCTGGTTACATTTTGCAAAACGATCTATTACTTGATTGGGATCAAGGATATACCTCTCTTCTAGTTCTGCTAGATCTCAGTGCAGCCTTTGATACGATAGATCACAAGATTCTCCTCGAGAGACTAGAGAATGATGCAGGGATCCAGGGTCAGGCTCTAAGATAGTTTAACTCTTAACTCTCTGACCGGAGTCAATTTGTGCATGTAAACAGAAACTTCAGACACAAAAGCAGTAGAGTTCCTCAAGGATCTGTTCTGGGACCCATCCTATTCTCAATCTACATGCTGCCCCTTGGCAAAATAATTAGATTTTAGGTTAGTGTCCATTACTATGCAGACGACACCCAGCTCTATATCGCAGCAAAGCCTAACAACCTTTCAAAGCGAAATAAAATCTCAAAATGTGTCGCTGATATCAATGATTGAATGAATGAAATTGTCCTTATGCTAAATCCTGATAAAACAGAAGTATTACTTATCGCCTCTAAAAAGCAATTACAGAATCTCTGTTTTAAATATGGAGCTGGGGGGACACAGTTCATTTTCCCCTACGGTTAAAAATCTTGGCATTATTATAGATCGTGAACTGACTTTTAAGAATCATATCTCTTATGTCACTCAGACCACCTTCTTTCACCTCAGGAATATTGCTAAAGTATGGAACATGCTGTCTATTGTAGATGCAGAAAAATTTGTTCATGCTTTCATGTCCTCCAGAATAAATTATTGTAACACTCTGTTAGATGGCTGCTCAGCCACCACGCTACATAAATTACAGTTAGCCCAGAATGTAGCACCTAGAGTTCTCACATGAAAGAAATATGACCACATTACACCAGTTGTCTCTTCATTGGCTTCTTGTAAAATATTGCATTGACTATATCAAACTGTTTCCAGCCTTTAAGGTGCTGAAAAACTTGGCTCCGCTCTACTTGAGCAGTCTCCTATCATGATATATTCCAGCTCTCTCTCTTTGATCACAAGAAGCAGGACTATTGATTATTCCAAAGGTTAGTAAATCCACCAGAGGAGGAAGAGTGTTCTCATATAGAGCCCCGAAGCTCTGGAATAAACTCTCTGATGTTGTTCGGAGCTCAGCTACGCTCACAGAGTTCAAAACTAAAATCTAACATTCAAATAATTGGCTCCTGGTATGGGTCCAAACAGATCTGGTGTATGAGATGCCCTGCCTCAGTCCCCATGTCCCTCACATAGGGAATTCCTATTTACTCTACCTGATCCACACTAGGACTTTGTGAAGCTACTTGAAAGCAGCGGCTAAAAAAGCACTATATAAAAACACATTGATTGAGAAGTGTAACCGTAGATAACTGCATTGATAAACAATGAAAAGAAAGCGTGTTTTAGATGTCCTGGCTCAAAAGTGTTTTTTGATTTACCAAAAGATTAATGTATTTGTCTGAAATGGGTGGTTTTTCTGTGTGCCAACGAGAAAAACCCAGCAGGGGGCATGGCTAAAGCATGGCAGGGGGAGGAACAAAATGTAAATGTAAAGTTTAACAGAATATCATTAACATCACATTTCTTGAATTTTATGTCTTACCGTAATTTGATTTGAATTATACCTTTTTTCTTTTTTTTTTACATTTATGTTTTATTAATATTTTACTATGATCAATTGTTGTGTGTTTGCTTGCTTGAACTGTATAGGAGCCTTGATAGGTAACAGAGATGCTGTTGTTTTGACTTTTCACGGTTTCTAGTTTTCAATTCTTGATGTTTGCTTTTTAGTTTTCATTTCAAAGCATTCCCTGGGCACATGAGAAACTCACTTCAACACTAGCCTGTATGCAGTGCTTCCATCACGTATGGAGTTCTTATGATTGGATAGTCCATGGAATTTACAATATCAATATCAGAAGACATAACATATCGGGCTCTATCATGATGGAGGTTTCCACGGTAAAAAAAAAATTGTGGCCTCCTTTTGTCTACTCTGTCAGTACTGGGCATAATAAGAACTGCATTTGACTGGTTTATGTCTATCTGAGATGGATGGATGGGTGCGATATCCAAGTCTCTGTACTGCACTACACAGGAAGGATCACTACACATGCTCAGACTCTGATACAAGTTCCCTTCCTGAGAAAATTGGCCGCTTGAGGTGAGTTGTGATCATATATTAGTAAATGCAGCACGCAACATTTAATACGATCAGTGAAGCAAGGTAAAAAAGAACGTAGTCAACCATTGCCTTTGTGAAAGTGCATCACTTCACTTTAACCAATTATGGGTGGAAATATGAGAGGAAAGACAATGACGTGGCACAGATGTCTGATTGGCTGAATGTTTACAATTTATATATCTTAAACAAACACAATTAAAAATAATTCACCGTCCTCACAGTGTTCATGAAGGTCAACACTATTGATCTAAATAAAAAAAACATTACAGCGCCAAGGGTGTAAACATTTTTTTCAGCTCCAAAGTTGGGTATTTTTAAAATTGTAGTTAATGAGAACTTACTCACTTCTGACCCCACCCCTTTGCGGTCGTTTGAGGTATTACAGTTCAGTCACTTCCTATTGAGCTCAAGCAGGGAGATTGGGGGGTTGTCAGAGTATTTGTTTTTCCATCACTAAGCTCAGTTTTACTGCCCCTACTGGACATTTGCATTCCTGCGTTCTCCTATAAGGGATTTTCAAAAATTAATATATTGGCTAAAAGATTAATCAAATTCTAAAACAAAGTAAAAAAAATTTCTATAGATGCCAAAATTCTACTTCTATTTTTAAAGCCAGCATTCTCCTCTTTTTTTTTTCTAAAAATAAAACTTAATTATTTTCTTAATAAGCCACACTTATCCCTTTTTAAAAAGGCAAAATTACAGTTTTTTCTAAAGAAAACATTTATTAAAACAATAACTTTTTTTAGATGAAGTAAAAAGAAAAACAGGTAATTTTAGAATTTACAATGAAGCAGGATCTGCATTTGTCATGTACTGGTCATTAACCCTTACGTTTATGTTTAATCTCATTATTAAAGTCAAAAGATTGTAGTGAAAACCTTTAAATGGACACTTTAAAAGTGAATTAAAATTTGTTCAGTCTTTAAGACATACTTTGAAAAGACATTTTGGATGTTGAGTTATTGTTTTAAACAAACATCAAAAGGCTTATTTAATGTAAAAATAGTTAAGGTATACTTCAACAATTTTATCCGACAACTTTGGTTATCAAGATCCATACTTGATGAGTAACTTACTCCTCCTTTGATAATTAGTAAGAGAGAGGTTATGGACCTACAGATGGCTCTTTCCACAAGATCCACAATGCTCTGTACAGCGCTCTCTTCATCCTCCGAGCAGCTCCTCTTCCTAAAGTTCTTCAAAAGCAAAGGGTACCGAGTGAACCGCTGTAGAGGAACTACCAGCAGATCCTTCAACTGCAGCCGCCTGCACTGTTCATTACGCTCACACCACTGCAGGAGGCAAACGAACAAACAAAATCAACATTTCAGTTCTTTCTCTGTGTGCGACCATGTGAAAAAGCAAGAAAGTGTCAGATCAACTGTTGATGTGGAGACAGCTTAAGAACATAACATAACAGAACAATTTGAGTGCTGATGATGTAAGAGAGGAAAAGTAGCTGAGTCAACAGCATTGCCCTCTGTGTCCTGCCAACACTTGCGCTTGCCCTGTCCCCTACATCTTGTCAGTGTGTTGAGACCCAGCCCTGATTTACCATGTCAAATCACGCATGCCATGGTTACCTTTACGAAAGAGCCAAAGTCCTCCCGGATCTTCAGGGTATCCAGATAAAGTATGGCTGTGCTGTAATTCAGGCAGTATTTCTGGAGACAATGGCAAACGCTCTCTCCAAACACCTGGAAAGTCAACAGTCTATTCAGAAAATACAAAAAAAGCTTTTTCAAATTTTTGTTTAATAGAACAATCCTTTGGTAAGTTATAAATATAATAATGCATTATGTAAGCACAGGATTGCTCAGGGACCAAGGTCACAGAGTTTGACTTTGGTTTCTGCAAGAGTTTCAAAGAAGGGTAAAAGCCAGGGGCGTTCCTTCCGAATGCATAATGAGTAGTAACTGAACAGCAGTTCCTAGTCTGACCACTTGAGGCTAACTCCAGAATTGAGCAGCTTTCCATTGACAAAAATGTTTTAAAAATGACCAATTTTAAACCTGTTTCACACAGGCTCTGTGTCCATAACATCGGCGTCATGTCTACATCATGGCAGCGGTTAGCGTCTGCATCATTGTCCATTTGGTTAGCCATTACATGAGACAAGAGGTTATCTTACCTTTCTAAGCAGCTCAAGCAGAGAGTGAGTGCTAAATCCATCAGGATTGCTCCACATCTCTTTAACGACACGCAAGAAACTGGTGAGGAAGCCAAAGCTAACCTGCAGCATCATGCAGACAGAAAAAAGCATTTTTATTAGAAACCAAACCTTTTTTCCACTTAAGGATGCTAAAACAGTTTCCTAATCCTAGTCTGAATCCTTCTTACCAGACAGAGCTCATTGAGATTAGCAAAGAGCCTCCAGGAGTCAATGTCCAGCAGATACTCCCTCATCTGCAAGTCTGTGAGCGTGGTCAAAAACACCTACATGTGACACAAGAGTAGAAACTTTTGAGCTCTATTGCTAGTAGGATATTAAACATGTTTGCAAATACATTTTAACAACTCTAACAATGAGATTAAAGCTCCTTAAACTTTCTCGCTTTTTCATAGAAGCACCCTCTGTATGTTGTTCAGATCTATTTTTTTGTAGTAATTCAATAATGGAGTAGTTAATTAAAGTAATACATTTTTGTTTATTCGGTTTGTTTTTTGTTTGTTTTGTCATTTTATTTTGTTAGTTTAATTAGTTTATTTCTCTCTTGCTTAGTTCATTCATTCAATCATTAATTAATTTATTAGTTTTTTTGTTGGCTGGTTGGATGGATTTCTTTCTTTCTTTTTAACTTTCTTTCTTTTATTAATCTTTCTTTCTGTCTCTTTCTTACTTTTTTCTTGATTGATTGATTTCATTCAATAATACATTTGTCTATTTATTTAGTTTGTTGGTTGGTTGGTTGTCTTTCTTTCATTTTTTCTTCTTCTTGTTGTTGAATTCATTACTATACTTAGCAGTTTTGCAGTCAAACCGGAGTACGAGTTTCATCCAGATGTAATATTCTCCATAGAAAAATAAAAAGGGGTACACAAAAAGGGACTTAGAGAGGTGCAAACTGTAAACTGAACAAAAAAACACAGACCTCTTTTAAAACCATGAGCTGATCGAGGAAGTAGATGCATTCACTGGTGAAAAGTTCCCATATGGCTTCCTGTTTTCTGTAAACTTTTAGATCCTCTGCGACTGAAAGCTCAGGGTGACCTTTCAAAAAGTCCTCTAGTGACATATCCTTAAAATAAAATTGTTAAATATTTTTTGAGAAATTAGAGCATATGAATTTTTTAAGAAATTGGAATTGTTTTGAATGGTAACGATTTCAATCACCTTATAGGTCTGAAAGTCTGTGTCCCTCCATTCCTGGACCTGAATGCTGGTTAGACACTTGTCAATGTCAGCCACGCTGGGAGTTTTCCCCTTAGTCTGTTGGAAAACACATTTCGGAGTTATTCATCATCACAGCATCCGACTAATAGAAGCGCTCTTTGTTTTTGAGCATCAACTGTGGAGCAGATAGCACAGTGGGACATGTTTGGGCTTTGTTAGAAGTGGCTGTTTTGTTGTTGTTTGCAGTTGATGGAAATGATTGAGTGGGAAGAAGTGTCTGCATTCAAATCAGATTTGCCTCAAAGTAGGTCAATGAACACTATGTGCTAGACCTCATGCAAAGCATTCAAAAAATGAGAACCATATCTTTATGATGGCAGCAACCTCCTAATCTGCACCGGGTCAAAATCACGTAGATATGTGTATGATACTAAAAGGTACAAATAAGAGAATTTCCACTGACCGTGTTACGTCTTGAGAAGGGCCATTTTGATTTCTTGGTGTCTGTGGAAAAACAAAAACAATTTTTTTTCCTCTATCATAATAATGGGCTAATAATTGTACATAATTTCATGAACACTCCAATTTGTAAAGATTTCAAATTAATGTTTATAGGGAATAAACTTTCACAAGAATATAGGTACAAGAAACACCTGACATTAAGTCACTTTGGTCCAATCAATAATCTTACAAGTAGCTTCTAAAAAGCCAAACTTGGATTAAAAGTTCATTTATATTGTATAATACTAATACTTTAAGGATTATAAAGTTTATTAGTATTAAGAAAATGTTGATTAAAAAAAGTGAGCAGTAATCACTAACATATGATAAAAGCTCACATTAAACCAATTTTGGGGTGAAATAAAGCAACTTTTTTAATTACAAGGAAAAAACAGATTGGCAACATTGTTAGAAATTCTGTAAAATTATAAACAGTTTATGTATCTACATTTATGTGAACAAATCTATTAACAGAGCTAAATGGTGTACCAGAATTAAATGTGGAAAGTGCAAAAAGGTGCAACTGTTTCTTACTTAATAATAGTAAAGTAAATACAACAATGACAACTACACTTAATTCATATGAGATGGCTTAGGTTAAGCCTGATGTTCTCCTTAAAAGTTGAATATAGGATCTTTATTAATGCTCCAAAATTCTTTAAATCGTTGGTGAGTAAAAACACTAATATCTAATACACATTTGTAATAATTGCTTATTCACAACCACTTTGTATGAAGCCATGATGATCTCAAAGATTCCATTCATTCAAATCAGTTCACCCAATTAATCGATTGGTTATAATATGTAAAAATCTAGAAATTGTACAAAGATGATTAAAAAGATAATATTTTGATGGAGGTAAAGCCCCATTTTGAAAAGATGCGCAAAAAAAGCGCAGGGGTGAGCTGCTTGAGTCAGTGCTCTGACTTCTGAAGAACACGAGCAGCTCTGAAGTTATAGATACTACGCCAAAGAGTCTCAAATGTAACGAGCACAAATTCAGAGCAGAGCGTACTCATAAGTGAGGCTGCAAATCCACAATAAATGCATAAAATTGTCTCACACAGTTTGTAAATATTTCATGACAAGCTTTCATTCAAGTCAATAAACCTGTTTTTAAATGAATTCAGGTAAAATGCACACGTTTACGGATTGAGGGGAAAATTTATGCTTTTACTTGAAAATGTACGAATATTGTTTTGAATAAACATGTACATGTATATGAATTGAATTTTGTACATTTGAATTTTGTTATTTATTTATGAACTAAATTGTATAAACACAATCTTTATGAGATCATCTTGGCTCCGTACTTTGTCCTTGTCCTCAAGCACACTGTTGTGTGAAGAACCAACTTGAAGCTGACAAAGTCAACTAATTATTTTTCTGGAAAATGAGGTTCTAAGTGCATTGAAAACACAAATAAGTTCAAATACTTTACCATTGTTGTCACTGTAGTTTAGCACACAAATTGGGCTACACTAGGCTTATATAACTTACTAATGTGTATGCATTACATAACAAGTTAAAGATTGCAACACTTTTTCTTCATAATATTAACCTGGTCCCTGTAGACTGAACAAATATAATTCTATTTCCTGTCCTCAAAAGAAAGTGTATGGTTCATACGATAGCAGCATATAACATTTATAGTTTTACCCCATGAAATGAATAATTAGGCATTTTGATCTAAATTCTGTCTATTCACATTATGCCTCTTGTTTATTAAGCTGCTTGGAAGCAACTGTACAAAAGCTCTATAAACACATTTTATAGATTGTGTTCTCATCTGATAACAAATTAAATCTCAGTGGTATATAATGCTCTGACGCAGCAGAAAGGTAGGTTCAAGAGTGAGTTCTATGACATTAATATAGTAGGGATGCACCAAATATTCTGCCACTGAATATATTCTGCCAAATATTGAAAAAAAAAAAAGTCACATTTGGTTTTCGGTGGGAGCAAGATTAATTGAGGCCGAATAGTGACAAGTGATGTGATGACCCATTGAGACAAGTTTGGTTAATCGCTCGTATATTTATTATCTACTGCTAATATACTGCTATTCACAAATGTGTTCTGGCTCTGTTGTGTACTTTGATAAATATTTCATTTTATTTGTTTATCAACCTATCTACTGTTTGAATTGATGTTTGGATATGATAAAACCATTTACTTGAAAAACATGTCTAAAATGTATACTTGTATGCTATTTATGTAATACAAAATAAAGCTATGAAAGCTGACCAATATTCAATAAATATTCTGTATACGGCCAAGCATTTTAATTATTATTCGATTTTGGCTTCGACAGCAAATTTTACTTTCGGTGCATCCTTACAATATCGGGACTATGGCCTTGTTTTTGAAACTTGAATAGTCTGGGGCTTTAAGCACCGGCCCACTGGTGTAAAAGCAGCTAGTTACGCTTAGTGTTACTTTTATCCGTTCTCACTCGCTTCTAGGAGACAAACACAAACAATTTATTTTAAAAAAATCTCTAGAAACTAGAGAAAAGTCCCAGCTTAAAGCTCAAAAATATAAGTGCAACAACGATTGGAGCTTTTGGTATTTGTATTTATTTATAGATTTGAATGTTCACAGAAACTAATTTTTTTTGTTGAATTGTGTACGGTGTAAGAGCTTTAGCTTTATAGGAGATGTTAAGATTATTTTAGCTGCCAGGGACAGTTCTTTTAACTGTTGTGTTAGCTGCATGTTGAATTTCTATACTCTTAGGCCATGTACTTAAATTTTAATATTCTGTTTTATTTCCTCTGCACAGTACCAAAAACCGTGTTTTAAGTTTCTCTTGTGTTTTTACAATGTATCTGTTTAATGACTGTATGATGACCTTAGGAGTCAAAAAAGGTGTCTAAAAATGTGTAATTATTTTATTGTTGTGGAAAAGGTATTCGTCAGTGATTTTTTTTCTTTAAGAGCAGGCCCATTGTTTTATCTGATATTGCTTTATCTCATTAAAAAAAAAGGTTATTTAAAAAAAGTTATTATTTCTTCAGGTTAAGTGAAACCTTAAAATTATTGCATTAATATTAAGTTGAGTAGTCGCATTGCTAAGCGGGAAATCAGCCACAAAAAATGGCTTATGTCATGGACACGATATCCATAGGTTTAAGTCTATGATTCAAAAACATGTGAAAATTCCAGAAACAAAATATTACAATCAGTGACAAACAACCACCTCATGTAACAGAATGCAAGACAAAAAGAACTTTCTCATGTATTAATATGTAAACAAACTTACATTTTGTACAATTTGATTGCTATAAGTATAAAGAAGATTCAATTATATTTAATATAAATATCTCATAATGTCTTTTCTGCGCTTCATCTAGCTACTGATATGCCGAGGTAAGTATTTCCAAAAAAGTAAAAGATTATTTATAACAGTTTAGAAAGGCAGTATTGGCATATTAGAACAATCAGAGAGAGTGTGAGATTAAAGCAAGTACACTGCATGACCACAACAAGGAAGTAATGTTACACTGGCTGTAATTTTATCATTTATTTTATTAATATTTAAAACTGTGTAATGTCTTATGATATCTACTACTCTACTTCTCATAGATATATGATTACTAATATTGCAACATTTTACATGTCCTATGAGAGTATATACATTATCATGCTAAAATACAACACATGACTAACCTGAATAGGCTGATTTATTTAAAAAATCAGCCACACCATTGGACACAAACAAATCACCAGGTGAGACATCCAATCCGGGAAGACTCACAACCACTGAACTCCGCCTCCTTTCATTTAGCCTGAGAAAATCAAAGCATTGGAGAACAGGTGAGCACATTCCAGCCCCCGAGGCAGCCATTGACTCAATACATGCACCACAATCCAGATTTAATAGCTTTGTATCGATAAAACAGCTTTTTCTTTTTGTTCACTACAACATTAATGAATTTCAAAAGGTGATGTGTGGAATTTGTTCTGTATTTATTCACTCCAGAATTACTTCTGTGAATAGTGAAAGAGAGCATTAAAAAAACTAATCAGACATCAATGCTTATTATGGTAATATAATAAGCCACGCTAAACTTATTTTTCCCCCTTTTATCTTAAATGTATTCTTTTACAAATCATAACCATATAACAAACAAAGAGAAAGAACAAAATAAGACAGAACATCCAGAAAAAGAGAGATATCACAATATATTACAGCTCTCTCTCTCTTTGATCACAAGAAGCAGGACTATTGATTGTACCGAAGGTTAGTAAATCCACAAGAGGTGGAAGAGCGTTCTCATATAGAGCCCCGAAGCTCTGGAATAAACTCCCGGATGGTGTCCGGAGCTCAGCTACACTCTATAGCAAAACTAAATTAAAAACATATCTGTATAATCTAGTATTCGAATAATTATCTCTTGGTATTTGTCTAAACAGATATGGTGTCTAAGCACTATATACATACAAACTGTTTAAAAAACATTGTGGTTCAATGTTCCTCTCTAACCTATCCACATCATTTATCATTCATCCTGCAGCTGATGCTGAACACATATTGTTTTCTGTGTTACAGTTTTCTAGCCATTGTTTTTTCCATTTGTTAGTTTCTGTTTTGTCTTTCTTTGTTTTGTTTTTTCAGGTGCTGTCCAGCGAACCGCTCGTCGATGGATATTAAGTTTGTATATTCTTTATGCTGGGGAGGTGATTAGCACCTGCTTCAGTCAGCAAGAGTCACAGAGGAACTCCTGTTTACTCCACCTGATCCTCACGAGGACTTTGTGAAGCTGCTTTGAAAGCAATTGCTAAAGAAGCGCTATATTAAAAGTGATCGATTGATTGATTGACTGTTTAGAATTAAAACCTATATCATAACGTCAAAAACACATACAAAACTTTTTTGCATAATAAACAGAATGCTACAAATACATTCTCCATATACATCCATCATGGTTTTCTCAAATTCTATATATATTCTATATATATATATGAGATCGAGGTGGCTTTAGTATCGTTAATACGGGAAGGGGTTTGAATCCTTAGAATCGAAGACAAGAGTGCCGAGTACGGCCTCTGCGCTTCTCCCTTCAGCTCTGGGATCGATGCTCCTTCCTCTGGTATGAGTCTTCCTCTGGTATGAGAGATTTATTGCCCGCGTGCCTTTTAAAAATTAAGTCTATACTTAAGGCCAGGGCGGAGGTGGGTGTCGGACTACTGATGTGCCCGGTTTGCCTGGCCGTCAGCCGATGCGGAAGGACCTAGGTTGTGGTGTTTTGCAGACGTAAAACATATGCCAGAGAGTTGGCGGTTCATTCCGCTGTGGCGACCCCGAAAGGGAAGAAAGCCGACATGAAGATGAATGAATGAATATTTAACCTTGGTTTTATTTTTCATAAATTGTACAAGAAACATCTTATAAAACCAAACAAGACCACTTTTGTGAGTTTTGAGGGGTGTTTGGTGCTCATTTGGTAGTTGGTGAAATTCTATTTTCTGTTGTTGGTGAGTGTGAGGTTAGAATGTTTTCTCTTGATCATTCACCATAATTCCTGCAAGGAGATGGAGAGGGAGAAGGCCTGTACATTATTATTATAATATTATTATTTAACATTTTAAAGTTAAACATTCAAGTTTGAATTTTATTTTATTTTATACTGTGCATTGTTGCTTATGCTAAATAAATATTTTTTATAATATGTAATTGATTTATTCTTTGAAACTTTATTATGAATGTATGCAATTGCAATGCCTTGATTTTAGTAAGGTTAGTACATAGTCGTAATAATTGGCATATTTTCCTTATGTTTTCTCTTTTTCGGTTTTCGTTTCGACTAAGAATTTTCAATTCGGTGCATCCCTATGTTATTCCAATCCTTCTGATCCGCTCCCTCTTAGATATAAAACACAAGCAACCCCAATCCATTTTTATGATTAAATGCAAAACTCCTTCTTCTATCACTTTTCCCACATCTTCTCCCAATCTCGGGCTAATTCCTCACTTGGCAATAGTCAAAGTTCTTGTGGAGTTTAGTGCAAGTTAGGATTGTTACACAATAGGCTTCAACTGTACTACTCTTCCGTTCAGATGGCTAGAACAATCGTTTTGCGCTATGATAAGAAAATCTGACGAGGAATGATAAATCGCTAGAACAGAGATGAAACCCAGCACTCAGGTCAGTGTTTTGAAAGATTAAATTAACCCTTTTAGTGTCACAATCGCTTATTTTTTTAACTGAGATATTCTAAAGGTCACTTAAAGGTTTGCCTTTTTTACATGATGTGATTTTAATCTTATGGCTCACCTGAATATGTTAAAGGGGTCATGTCATGGTGAGCATTTTTGTGTGTTTTATAGTGATGTATAAGAGTAGATTGAATAATAAATCGAACCATGGACGTTCCCAAACTAAAAATGAATTTGTGGCTTTTAAAAACAGGTTTATTCATGGCATTGACGACATCACACGAGTCTCATTGTAACATCACGGTCAGATATCAAAAGGATGATTTCCTTCCCCTGGAAGTGATGCACTATCCACAAAGCAACTCTTTCTCTTGTGAAACCCAGAAAGCATTGCGGGCAAATCAAACAGAGCAAAATCGGGAAAGCAGCACACATCTTGGACTTGTGTTATTAAAAGGATTAAAAGGAGTTTATTAAAAGGACTTGTAAGGATTAAAAGAAGATGCTCAATTCCAGGGTGTACAGAAACCAAACAGCTTTATGACTCTGACTCACAGAGGTAAGGTTGTATAGAAGTGTCCATCAATGTTGCTAGCTCTGTGTTTTTGTGTTAGGGTTAGAAAATTTGCTCATAATTAATTCCTCTAATTTCTCTAAAATTTATGTTGACCGTCAGACAGTAACTTTGCATACATTTCATTAATATGCAAATCACTAACCAATAGGTGACGAACGGGGGAGTGGTTATGAAGTTTGCTGAATGAAAATCTCAGCTCATTTTTGTAATAAGCTTAGGCAAAAAAATGAGGAGATTGAATACTAATTTAATTAAAAATAGAGACTTTATAAATAAAACAATCCCATCTCCCATACAATTAGACCAATGTGAACAACATATTATTGAAAATAACTCAATGTCACTGACCCTTTAAGTGAAGTTTAAGTTCGGAAAAGCCTTTGTGATCATTTATTATAAGTTGTTAGGAACTGACCTTTTAGTGGTGTGAACTTTTTTCAATGTTGGTACTGTTCCAGATGGGGACGGGACAAAGATAGGCGAAAGAGAAAAATGGTGGGTATAACTGTATGGTGAGCCATTTTTACATTTCAATTAGAGGTGGGCCTAGATTTTTGTTAAATCTAGATTAATCTCAATGTAAAATTGAAATTAATCTAGATTATTCAAGATTAAACTGTCTCGTTTGATTTCTGTGAAAGGCATTCATTCTGAATGTGTGCTACCAAAAATAACCACTAAAAGTTTCTCAAACCATGTGGCGCTTTAGACCAGGTAGCTCATCTCCTGTTTCAAAAATCCATCACAAACTGCTTGAGAAATCTCTTATACTATTATAATTGGTGATGAAAATAAATTATGTTCTATAAGATGTACTTGTGTTTACTAACTGTTTATTCAGTTAAACATGAATTGTGAACTGTAGGCCTACACAGGAGGTTGTGATGAACTATTAAATTAAATTATATAATTTAAAATGGCCACTATTGCGTGAATGTTATAGTGTGGTTGACTGGGGTGGTTGGGGCATGTTTACAAGTGTAATTTAATTACTGTCAACTCAAAACATTACACTCGACAACCCAGCACACACAAACAATACACTAATGTTGATGTTTTTTGCAACCATAAAACTAAATATAACATTCCAAACATTCCCTGCGGGTTGGTCCAGGTTTACTTGCTAGAAACTGGTGGTGTTCATTTCCATAAGGTTTCCCGTTTGCTGGAACTGTAGCCTAAAACTAGCGATACAGACAGTCCATCTTTATTTTACACATTTTCACAGATAACCGAGTCTTGATTTAACAGAGAGAGAAAGGAATAGCTGCAAGAGAGAGAGAGAGAGAGAGTGCTGAGGGGGTGCCCCCTCTGAGTTGGCATGCCAGGCAGCGGCCTGCACTGCTCATGTGTAAAAACCGCTACTGAGGAAGCTTCTAAAAAATACATTTTCCCTGTAGTCCATTTTTAAGAATAGATTAATGGCAATATATATTTTTAGACCCCAATAAGAACCTTGTTCTTTAAATCAGATAACAGCCCACCACTAACTTAAACATGTGACTTTAACTGGTAACAATGTATGGACTTGTATACCTAAAATGTTGAAATAATCCTTAAATAGAGTAGCAGTGATGCTTTTTTTCTGGGAGATTGCTTTTTCTCAAGTGTAAACAGAGGCAGGCGTTACATTACATGTCAAAAGGACTGATGGGTAGTGGCACAGTTAAATGCACATATCAATTAACATTGTAAGGATTTTATGTCCAACAATAAACAGTTAACAAACTGGCCTGAAAATAACTTGGAATTTTGATAGTATTTTACTTTTGATGATTTAACAGTACTTGAAAATGTCCAAATGCTCTCCAAAAGTTCACTTATTATAATAGGTAGCATTATATCTTCCTCTGTGACCCAATCCCAGTGCTCAATACTAAGCCCCGCACTGTAGTCCTCCCCCCCCACCCCCCCACCCAAATTTATAAGTCTAGAGGAAATAATGATACCTTTTTACTCGAAATATCTTTTAAATCCAACCAATTGAATAGGTCTCTCTTGTTTCAATCAGTTTCATGTAATTCCTTTCAAACAAACAGCTAAAAGAGCACCTGAGTATTGAGTCCCTATGTGTACAGCCAAACTACAACAGTTTACTGACAAGTGGTAACATATTTTCCAGAGCCTCTTGTATTTGTTTCCAATATTCTTATATACATATTTGCACTCTCAAACGTAGAGATATAAATCTCAAAGAAGATTTTCTTTAGCAGGAAATCAAATAATTCCAAGATCACATTTCCAACATGCCTTGCTTGTGTTATGTGACCTGAACTGCATTTGCAATGAAAGGCGTGTGGTGTGTAACAGCTACACTAAGCATGCACTCTATTGCATCTTAGATTCACAATCAGTGATCACAAAAAAGAAAAGAGTATTTTTTAAACAGTCTTCAAGAGAATGTAGTGCTATACATAAGATGCAACATGCTAAACTTATAACTAATCAAATATGACGTTTTCTAAAGAATTAATAAAAGTGTCAAGTTCAGCTGAGTTAAACGGATCACAATCTGGTCTCTCTTCTTGTTTCAAATCAAATAATGATAAGATAATTTTATAGAAATCATAATTAAGTCAAACAGGACGTCAGTTCCAGATAGTCAATCTGTTCTGCTTTGCTTCAGTTCCCCTTTTCATATTGGCATAAAACCCTAAGGGTATTTAGGCAGAGCTATGACTATTTTCAAGCACACAACTCGAAAGGCTGGTTTTTAGCTTGAGTCACTCTCAGCTTTGTGCTCGTTCAACAGTGTAGAGATTCAACGTGCCTGGATGTCATGTGTCAATAAAGGCTTTACAATAGCTTACATGTCCAAATACAGGTATGAGGGAACAATATGGGCTAGAAAGTAAGAGTTAACCTTGTTTTCTTTCCAGGACACGGTTCACTGCAATTTAAACCAGTGTTGGCTGGATATTTCTAGTATTGTTCATGCTATATACAGTGCTAAAACTGAATATAAATTACAACACAAGCAAATAAGTAAGCAAATGTTCACATTTTTAATTAAGTTATTAGTTTGACAAATGCTAAACAATTAAAGGTGCTGTATCATGTAAACTTGACTTTTTAGGCATTTTTGCATGTTTGATTATTGTTGTCTCATCAAAAACATAGCTCACCCATTGGCCATAACACCACCCACTAACTAATTAGATGAAGCACTAATGCAGCTTATTTAAATGAAGAACATATCTGCTGACTTAACCTAAAGTGTAACAGTAGTAGAACTACCTAGATAATCAAAGAAAAGTGAAGAATTAAGAGAGTGTTTTTGGATGTCAAGGACCAATAGTGCTTTTTAGGTTACCAAAACATGAATGTATTCGTCAGAAATGGGTGGATGACTAAAACATGTCAGTGAAGGAAACAGGAGGTACACAGCTTGTTTTACGGAGCACAACCATTTGAAGAGATTCAGACATTGTTTCATTTTATAAATACTGCCTTTTGAAGCTTATTAACAATGAAATGATAGTCTAGATGGGTCAAATATTCATTAAGATTTAAAAGGGGCATACTATGGCACCTTTAACCTATTGCCAAGCATTTCACAACACTTGTATAGAGTATGCGTAAGTCACAGAAAAATATTACAAATGAAGTGCACTCTAGACCTTCATCAATGACGATTAAACAATGAACTCATCAACAACTGTAGATACTAGCCAATCAATGAGTGAATTTACAAGCACCTCAGGAACCCAGTTATGCCCTGTAATGATTTATCTTGTGTCATGAAGCATGGACAGCATGTTTCTGTTATTGAGTTACTACCAATATTGGGATTTTTCCCCAAGATCCTGATTTCTTATTTTCACATTTAACATCTTCTAAACCCAAAATGTATTTTTACTCATTTTAAATCACTTTAAATGTCTAATATATGTATGAATGATAGGTGTACAAACATACTGTTTATTAGCAGTCTATAATCTGCTGTACATATAAAAGTGATGGAACAATATAATCAACTTTCTGAAAACTTGGTATGTCACATATGAAAGTGAACATACATAAACAAACACAACCACCTAACTGTGGCCATATTATCTGGCCTGTGAACATGTACTCGCTATCCAAATACTAGTCTTTGCAACAAAAACAGCCACAACTTAAATTTCAACATTAAGATGTTCAGCACATGCTTCACAGAGGACAATGACGTGAACTTCAAACAAAGGTCTAGCTACCCATGCCAGCAGTTTTATGGCTCTTTTTCTCTCTCTCGCTGAGTTAACATGCTCTCCTTTATTCTACCTCTTCAATTAATAAATGTCTTTTAATAACAAATAGGATGGTTGAAATTTTAAAACGTTCAACTTTTAAAACTTTTAATCTGAACAAATACGGCTGAACTTTGCCACTATTTCTGATAGCCATAGTATCAATGATTTCTCAATGGACTCGATGAAATCAGCATTGGTGGGTGGAGCATGGGTGCTGGACTAAACAAGGTAATTTTATTTAGGAACAAACATGTTTTTAATCAAATTTGGAGTTTTTAATCGACAAAATTAATGTGCTTAATGTCAATAAAAACATTTCAGTTGCTATTTTGCCTTATGGGGACTAATACATTGTGTTCTAGTGTGTTTTTATGTGCGCATATGCATCTCATTATAAGACCATCATTAGAGAATGTAATTCTTTGTGAATTCTCAATAATTCGGGGTATTGAAAAAGAAAGCCTCACACACACTGTTGGGGTCATTTGGTTATTAGCATCACCATTTCATTTCATTATACTCATGTAATTTCCAATTCAAAAATACAAAACAATAAATCTAAGACTGATTACATAATACTTAGAGAGTGCAAAACAGTAGGCCCAATCTGAAAGGGACTGCAAGTAAACATCTATACAAACAATATGGCAGCCTCGGATGCGTTCTGCATAGCAACATGAGGGCTGCGTTTCATTAAATCATCTTAAGCTTAAGTTGTTCTTAAAAACAGTCTTTCAACTGCTCTTACTATTTCGGTCTGTTTTCCAAAAGCATCATAGCATGTAAAAAACATAGTAGATTTAAGAGTATTTAGGAAATCTCGTACAGCATTTATAGTTATCTAGTTATTTAAGCATACAATCAATGTTCACTAAACTGAAGATGTCTCATATCTCAAAAAACACTGCCATTTTAAGGACTTCATTCTTAAGGACTTTAAACTGAGCCCTCATTTCCCTGCAACCTAGAGCCATTCACTTCCTCAGTATCTTTATCTTTACAATTTGCATCCTTTCAGACCATTTCTGGACATGCAGAAGCTAATAAAAGAGCCATGTTTGCTTGACATTTGCATTTCCAGCTTCTCTTTTAAATGAGCAAACAGGAACACAGTTACCCAAGCAATAGGTTTTGAAACCCTACCAGCTAAAAGTCACTCCACATTAAAAACAGGTCACTGCTAATGGCTTGTTATCTAGAAGCATATCCTCAATGCAATCAGAGGCCTCTTTTCTGACTATCCCAGCCACGAAAAAGGGGGCTTTGTCCTCGCACCTCTGTGATGCCCCTTTAACATAACTGTCCTGTGCAATAAGTTTCCAAAGATGAGCACTGCAATTAGACGGTGCCATACTGTAATTAAGCCCACAATAGCTGCCTAATTATCCACCGCTGAAAAGACAACCACAGTCCAAGCAAAATGGGCCCTATGGGGGGAAAGAGGCACTAATGAGACTTCTTCTAAAGCTGAACGATGGGACTCTAATAACTCTCTCCTAAAACTTCATACGCAGCTAACAAAGCGGCAACACAATGGACAATGAGCTCTACTAAATCCCAGATCCCCTGTGCAAATTCTGAGGGAAAAGGGTTCTGTTTGGGCCTCATTACCACACATTTCGACACAAAGAGATGGTTGGATTATGAAACAACTTTCACATAAAAAAGTTGAGAAAAAGAACAAAAACAAAACATTGAACATATGGTAACTGCTAGAAACAGCTCACCTACCGTTTATGACTTGGATCCTTGACCTGTAAT
Organism: Danionella dracula; assembly: GCA_900490495.1. NCBI lineage: Eukaryota > Metazoa > Chordata > Actinopteri > Cypriniformes > Danionidae > Danionella > Danionella dracula. The sequence continues at coordinate 6,543,803 of UELW01000056.1, forward strand.
CAGAAAGATACAAAAAAATGTGAGCAAAGTACCTGATGACAACAAAACATCAAAATTTGAGCCATCATGTTATTTCATTGTTATACGTAAAATGATTTCCCTCTATTGTGGAGAACTCTGTGAATGGGTCTTTTGCTTTTATGCTTTTGACTCTTTCACTGACCCATCCTTTATTTGGTGAGATCGCTGACTCTTTTGAATAGAACGAAGCTGTCAGTCCATGAAACAACTGAATAAATTGCTGTCAAAAGCTCTTATTATGATCTAGTTACTTGGGAGGTCAAAGAAAAATGAGACAATAGTCTTTCTTTGATAAAAGGTGGAACACTAGTGTTATTTGATGTACAGTCCACAAGATACTAGGTCATGTTATCACTATTCAAGGGTGAATCAATCTGTTTGCTATCAGAACGATATAGTATGTTACAGAGCAAGAAACAACCTAAGAAAAATCTAACAAAGCAAATATAATAAACAAACAATATTATTTAAAAGGGCCCTGAAATATACATTTTAAAGACAATTCCTGACTGAGTTTGATTTAGGTCCCTTTCAGACTGGTTTCTGTATTCCGTTTCCAGAAACACTTGGCTCTGGGAAAGGTTTAATGCTGCGTGTGTGAAAACAACCCTTTTGTTTCCAGGAACCAATACCCAAACCGCTTCTAAAGCTAGTCTCGGAAACGGTTTAAGCAGTCTAACGGAGAGTTTGATGGGATATATGGCTCAAAAGAGGAAGTTAACTGCACTTTAAGTGATGAAAAAAAACAGACTAGTTTGTTCATTAAACAAAGCAACATGCCAGGGAATGGATGTTTCATCTTCCGAACTTCACAATAAATATTCAAATATGCAGGCTGTGGAAGGAAAATCTGCAAAATCACCTCCACTTCATTTCGTACAATTTTGCGACAAACTGTCCGAACATTGATGTCTATCATGTGACTCTGATGACGTAACAATGTAAATGTCTCTGAAATTGATTAGAATTTACTGTATATGCGTTAAACTGCAGAGAATTTGGGAGAGGGAGCGTCCAATCTTGGAAAAAGAACATACTAGACGTATTATTTAACATGTTTTTAGTCAATAATGAAAAAGAAGAGAATAAAACCAGCAATTTCTGGTAAAGCTGGGGATTGTAGCTCATTCATCTAATAATTCAAATATACATGTTCTTGCTTGTAAGCTTATTTATTTAAAAAAAGTTTTATTAAGGTTTTATTCGAAATTCGAAGTGACCCAGCGAGGCCAACTCACGATGATGACACCACAGGCCGTGACTGGCTGGTGGAAATGTTCATGGAAAAGTCTCAGAACAACAATAAATAGACTAAATCAGATTGTGCAAAATGCATGGTTACATGACATAGTTCCATTGAATTTTTGTCTGTATCAAGTTAGTAACCTTGCCCATGTAAAGTCTGACATGTTATAAATATACAGTTAAAATTTCAGATCAGTGGCTAATGGTTTATGTTATAGTGGGCAATTAGTAGCAACTAAATCCCAAGCTTGGTGATTTTTAATTTATTTGTTACTTTGTTTAAATGTAATGCTAAACAATACAGAATTATCTGTTAAATTAGTAAGTTTTCTGTAAAATTACACACACAAAAATCCATTGTATGCTCTGGATAATGTTTTGTTTATCTCTTAAATACCTGCTCTATGTCCTCAGTGCTGCTCTCATGGTCATCAGAATCTGGCTCTTTTACATCACAAGAATCTTTACTTTTGCAAATGACACCATTGTCAAGAGTCTTTGATCTATGAGACCGAGCCATCCGATAGCCTCCTGAAGCATCCAAGTTCTTGCTCTCTCCATCCGACTGAACTGCTAGAGGTGACTTCTGTCGAAACAAAGGAGAAAGGGGACTAGTTGGTGTGGAAGCCTCTTCTCCTAAAGGTCCGTCAACCCTGTTAGGCTCTCTGTAGGAGATTCTGGTGCTCCTCATCCTCCTGAGAGTTGGGGACGTAGATATACGAGCCGGGGCCTGTCTATCGAACTGAAAAAATTGTCCAGGCAAGCCATCAGACTCGGTGAGGGATCCAAATTTCAATCTAGACGGTGTCCTTCCTAAATCTATCCGCATTATGAAGGGATTGGTTGTTTGTGTGTCTTTGTCTTCACTGTGAACACCTTGAGTTTGTGTCTGTGCATCTGTCCCCTTTAAGGTTTTGTTCTCGTGCCAATCTATATAACTCCAGTCTAAACTTGTATCCATTTCCTTTCCATTGTTACTTATGAAATCATAATTCAACTCCATCATCTTGAGTAATCCAGCATTATTTCCACTGACAGATGGCTGGCTGTTAATCAGATGCAAGTATGGCTCCAGTCATTCCCAAAAAAAGTGTCCAAATACAAACTTCATGACTTTGGACCTAGTGAGAAGCAAAAAGAAAAAAAGGATTAGGAAAGCCACCCACTGTGTTTATTTGAACTCCTGAAGAACTAGCCCTGTACAGTATGCCAACTTTAAACCCATTTAATCCACAAATCTCCCCAGCTTTGTTCATATGTATGCTAACAGAACCCAATTTAAATGTCTGGAAGTTACTCAATGATCAGACCACATGGAAAACTATTGGAAAGCTGACTTTTACATCTGTTTTTCCAACAGTTGGTGAGTCTACATTAGCAAGTGTTTGAGAGTGGCTTAAATGTTGCATTCGCCACCATTACAGAAGTTAAGCCTCCAGACTCTGAAAGTCCAAATGTTGTGAAACTTTATTTCTGCAGCAGGTTCAATTTGAGTTTTATTTTTTGTGTGACTGCTGCAGTCTGCAATGTGTGTATTGTTTGATTTACATGGCCAAGGCATATTCATTCCTGTGTTCTTCTCTTTATCTAGTGTCCAGGGGCGGTCCAAGGCATAAAGAGGGTAAGTGGTTACTTTGGGCCCTGTGGCCCGCAAGCATACATGAATTTTCCATTGGCTCCAAGCACATGTCAGAATGTGATGTTAATTAGACAACTGTTTTTAAGGATTAAATTAGTTGGAGTAATATGGCAAGTTGTTTTAACATTAAACCCTTTAACTTTAACTAATTCATAAATATATTAAAAGATAGGTACAGTTTTGTTCTGACTATTGATTAATATATTTATAAATATAATTGTTATATTTCTAAGCTGTTGTGGAAGAAAATAGTTTCAAGCAACTAATAAACTAGTAAACAACAACTCATAGAGATGTTACTATGCATCTGCCAACACACAGAGGCAATGAAAAATGTGTCGAACATTTTACACAGAAGAACCTCAAAGTAAGTTCTGCTTTTGTCTATTCTACTCGCTTTCAGTCTAAACACAATATACATATATATATATATATATATATATATATATATATATATATATATATATATAACCTTATGGAAAATAATGTGAAAGTAACCTATTTAAAGATTGCTTTATATCACATCAATAATAAAAAACAAGAGATTAAAGAAAGATGGACTGAAAAATCTGAACACACATCAATATGTCCAAAGAAACATTACATTGCAGGGCTTTTTTTGTGTGTGTGGATGTTTATATTAAAAAGGAAAGCGAATATTTTTCCATCTGTTAAACTAGTATGTAAATATGTGAACCTTTTTTCTTTATTGTTTTTCATCCACATCTAAAAAAATATGATACAATGTTTATGTATATATTGTTTAGCTACTTAATCAAAATATTTGAATGCTAACCTGCTCCAACTTCATTCATTCATCTTCATGTCAGGCTTTATTCCCTTTCGGGGTCGCCACAGCGGAATGAACCACCAACTCTCTGGCATATGTTTTACGCAGCGGATGCCCTTCCCTGCCGCAACCCATCGCTGGGAAACATTCACACACACATTCACTCTTTAACACTATGGACAATGGACAATCGTTCTTACTCAATTCACTTATTCCGCATGTCTTTGGACTTGTGGGGAAACCGGAGCACCCGGAGAAAACCCACGCGATCACGGGGAGAGCATGCAAACTCCACACAGAAATGCCACCTGCCCCAGCCGAGCCTAGAACCAGCGACCTTCTTGCTGTGAGACGACCGTGCTACCCACTGCGCCACCGTGGCGCCTGGTTCACATCATAACAACATTAATATAATAAGGTAGTATCACGAGTAAACGGTAGAAAGCAATTGCAGTTATGCTCAAAGTAAAACATTTTCCAACAAAGACAGTAAACCACTCAAATGTACTTATCCCATCTTATCCCATAAATAATTAAATATGTTTTCTATTGTTGGCAATGACTTGCTCTCATAGGCTAGAACCTGTCAGAAGTCAAACAAAGTTGTAGCAAATCAGAAGAATCTGTTTAGGTTTAGTGGTATCTTTGTGCCAGTGTTCACATTATTTATTTACCAGAACAGAGAAATTGCCTACTGCATCTTTATGTTTTTATTAGGTTGGAAATAGGTCTGCGTAGCCAGACCTTCAAGGAAGTTCTGGGGGTCTTGGCTACTTTACCAGTCAAGACCCACCCATGAGGGTGTTGACTGACATGACAAACAACCAATCCCATGTTGCTTTGCATAGTGTCATGTTTCAGGATGTGGAAATGTTACCACAACAATTTTCTTCTTTTCATGTTTCACTGGCATGGCATCTATAGCTGAGACTAGGTTCAAAATTCACTATAACTGAAGCTATTTCTAAAGTGCTTTTTTAAATAGAACTTTTTAACATAATAATAAAATGTACATTTTTGGTATTACAATATTGCTTAGAACGCAGTTTTACAAACTAAGAAGTCTTTAAACACAGCTGCCAATAGAAAATTGCCTGCAGCGCACCTCTTATATTCACAACAAAAGGAACTGACCAGATGTATTCTGTGGCCAGGTTTAAAGGAATTCTGTAAAATCTTTTGAGATCATAAATATATATATGCAAAAATCCCTCTTTATCCTTGGTTTGGTACATGATAATGCAGGTTAGAACTAAGGAACCTATCTCTAGCTCACAAACTGCTGTTCATTTACTGGAAATACATGCTGTTTTTATTAAAGATAAGCCACCATCAACACATCAGTGGTTTCTATAGATATTCCATCCTACCATTCAGTTAACACCAATAGTTGTTGCTGCTGTGGTGTATTCGTAAAAGATGTAAAGAGTTCCTGAAAATTATACTAGAGTTAAAGTACATTATATGTTACAAGTCAACCATTCCAAAAAGTCATGAGTAAATGTCTTAACATATACCTAAAACAGTATTTTACACCCAGTGAATGTAAGCTCAAAGAAAATCAAAAAATGAGGAGAAAGAAAATGTTCATGTACGAGTTTCCTTTCTTAATATAGAAATTAAATTAAACAACTTAATATCTGGATGGAAGTCCAGTGCAGACACTGCTTGGTGTGCTGGCTTCAGTTTTGTCTGAGGCTACTAAAATATAGCTATTATGAAATACCTGGCATTTTGATAGATGTTAATTCATTCAGAAAGAGTATCCCCATTTAGGCACAAACAGGTAAATATCATTCAGTACCATCCTGTTGATCTTGATATTGCTTTGTCTGCGTAAGATTTTACTTATGGTGGATAAGGATGCCACCTTGTCAAGTACAATCAAAATGTGAAAGCCATCACACAGACAAATTTTCAGTCCAAAGTTTCACATAAAAAATGCAAAACAATAGATGGAAACGCAATTACGCAAGTAAATTTGGCCAGATTATGGGCACGATTGGAAAAAAGTCCCTTTGGAGTAACACCATACAAATTCCTGCAGATGACCAATTAAAGTTGTTTTTTTGATCACGTGTTCAGACAAAAAAAAAAAGACTTGGGTGGTGCTCTATATAAACTCTCATGTCAACCTCATGACAGGAAACCATTGACTGTATATAACATGGACAGTTTGTGACGTCAGCCATAGGGTTCTGACAAAGTCAAATAAAGCTTAAAATGGGCGGCGCCAGTGCTCGAAAACGCATCCGCAGAGGAGGGAAATGGCTTTAGTGAAGGCATCCGATTGAAGAAGTAATTGTTATATATTTTGTACAAATGTTAAAATAATTTACCCCCTCAGAGTGTTCCTGAAGGTCAAAACTAGTTATCTGAATCAACAAAGCTAATGGAGCCAGGGGTGGAAACATGTTTTTTCAGCCAGTTTTTCAGGTCAGTTTTAACATTGGAGTGAATGAGAACTTGCTCTGTTTTGGAGTCAGCCTCAAGCAGCTGCTCAGGGAACTGCAGTTCTGCCACTTTCTTTCAAGCTTCAAGTGGGGAAAAGAGGAGATTGCCCTTTGCAGGAAACAGCAACAACAAGAAGATAAGCCGAAGAAGAAGAAAACGAACAAGTACAGCAAGTAAAGTGACAGCAAGCACTTCATCGCTATTGGAGCTGCTGAAGCTGGAACTGATGGATCATGGTTTGTTTGTCTATATCCCACAATGCTTTGAGTTTCTTCTTAAACTTAATCCATTTATTCAAATACTTTACAACTCTATCCTTAGGGAGGAATATTTACCTTTATTATTGTTATTATTTAGTTACACTTGAGATGTGTCAGATTACATACTGTCATATCTTATTTTTTACGTCTTATTTCTTTTTTTACATTTTATTTTATTCTATCTTATTCTATTCTACTTTATTTTATTTGTATTCTATCTTTATACATATTTCATATATTCTATTTCATATACTATTTATACTTTTTTGTTGGACAGCCCTAAAAAACTATTCACTGCATGTCATACCATGTATGTATATGTAATTGACAAATAATTTTTTAATTTTTAATTTGATTTTAAGTGTGTAAAAACATGTTTAAAATTATTGCTGACATTTCAATCAATTATTTAAAAAAAAACAGACAATAAATACGTAACATAAAGAGGGAAAATACAACATTGCAATATTTACATGATACTATAAGGTCCAGTTCCTAATAAAATATATACAATTCTTATTGCTTTATTTAAATTGGTTTAACACATTCCGCGTTTGTAGTAGCACCCAACCAACCATATGTCACCCAAATTGAGATACATAAAAGACAATATTTTTGTCATCTTCGGTCAGTTTTTACCCGTTTTTAACATCCCAGACAAAAGACTGTGCATGTCAAACATTAGCTTTATTCACAAAGGACCAAGTTGCTGCTGAAAGCTTGATTGTCTGGACTGAATAAAGGAACTTTGCTTGAGCTGTTCCATCACTGACAGTGCAGCGTGGGAAACAAAGGTATCTGATGCTTCTCCAGCAAACAGTGTAGACTTACAATGAGGAACAAAAATAAAATATTTTAAACCAAGCTCGATCTGTGCTGTTGAATAACATTGAAGGCAAATCCTTTAATTCCAGGCGTCTTTTTCGCGCCATTAAAAAGTATCGATACGGTTGTGGCAACTTGCAACGCAACTTAATCATTTTGACTTCTTAAAGAGTGTCACTTACCGATCAGATGTTTTCGGGTGGTTCGGGCAGCTTGAGGAGGAACAACAACAGCGTGAAAGTGACCTGACGTTAAATTGCTTAGTCACCGCAACAGTTATATATTTGTTGAATAATAGAGCTCTTACTAACTGAAACAACCGTAGATCGCGAGAACAGCTCGCGCATGCAATGCTTCTGTGGCTGAGCAGGTATTGTGTGTGTTCCGAGAGAGAGAGGCGAAGGGGGGTGTTCTCCGCTGTCTAGTTGCCTAAGGTCATCGGAGGTGGAGCATAAAGCTGTGGTGATTTGTACAAGAGCGCTTGTGTTAACAATAGAAGGTTGGCAAATTACATTTGGAAATACAATCACGAAGGAATAAATAAATAATCCTAAAAGCAAATCCAATAATAAATACTTACATAAAATATTTTGTTTAATAAATTCCTTACTTGATAAATGTAGTAATTAGTGGGTAACACTTTACAATACAGTTCCTTACAAAACTATCAGGTAACTATCTATAAACTCAGTGGAATATGGCTTGCCTTTAAGAGTTATCTGTTCAGTATCTATGATCTTATGATTTTGTCACAACTCCTAAACTATTTGTAGCTTTTTTTTATTTAGCAGTAACTCCTAAATAATTTACTTTAATTTTCAATTGGTTCAGCTTTGGAAAGTGTCCTTCATTTGATTAATCATACCAGATAGTGAGTTGCTTTGTAATGCAACTCACCAATATTTCAATATGTGACCTGGCATTGTCACTTTAGAATAATGTTCCCCATCAGTCAGTCACTACAACTTATGTCGGTGACGACAATGGGAAGCTCCGCCAGGGGTGCACTACTCATTCCACACTGTTTCAAAATGCCAATCAGCGAACGCGCTGATGGTCACGTATGGATTATACCTTGTGTGGTTTTTCGGCTGGCCAGAAGGTTGAAACCGCTCCTCGCCCCAGACTCCAGGTATTTCCCCGCCTTCCACCAACAAGTAAGACTCCTTTTTCATAGCAGAGCACTTGTTTTACAGGCCGACTGTTTGTAGCGTGTTCCAAACATGTCGCGACTGTGCAAGTCTGTTGGATGCGATGGATCGATTGCATTGACGGATAGCCACGATCATTGCCTCGGTTGTCATGGGCGTAGACATGCTGAGGCAGCGGTTGAGGGATCAGAATGTGTGGATTGCACACTTCTGTCCAGCAGCGCACTTAAAGCGAGGTTGGAGTACTTTCAGTCAACCACCCGAGGCTTTGTAGTTCGCGCCTGTACGGGTCAACAAGTGCATGTCTCCGGCACCCAGTGAAGTCGAGCAGGGTCGCGCGTGCTGGCTAAGGCCGCGCTCACTTCCCGCTCCCCCGCTGCATCCGCTATCCGCCACAGTGAGTTATCGGATGATGCGCTGCTTGCATCTTCTGATGACTCCTGTGCGCCTGATGATGCGAACTCCACTGCTGCATCGGAGATAGACGGCGCATCTCCCGAAGGAGACGGTACATCGCTCTCCCCCTCTGGGGTGACGGCAGATTGTGCTGCGGAGGAAATGGCTGAGTTGCTTACTGCTGCCAGAGAAATTGGGTTGCAGTTGGCTCCGCCCCTGGCACTCGAGATCTCCAGGCTGGACGCGTGGTTTGTGGGGTCGCGCCGGGATGATACCCCGCAGCCCCTTCCTATCCCATTCTTCCCGGAAGTGCATCGGGAACTGACCAAAACTTGGAAGGCACCTCTGAAAGCGAGGTTGGTCAGTCTCCCCTCTCTCGCTCCCCTTGACGGCGCGGTAGCTAGAGGGGGGTGCACTTATGCCCGAGTAACCCTGCCGCCTGGCGTGAACAGCCGAGGGCTCCATCCCGCCAGCTAAGCCTGTCATTAGACCTGACTTTGAGGGCTTATGCTGCGATTGGTCAAGCTGCCACTGCCCTGCATTCCATGGCTGCCTTTCAGGTGTTCCAAGCCAAGGCTCTGAAAGAGATGCAGGAGAGGAGTTGTGGCCCAGGTCTTACAGAGGATCTGAGGGCGGCTACCGATTTTGCACTCAAGGCAAAAACAGTTGCAGCTAGCTCGCTCGGCCACACAATGTCTACGTTAGTAGTCCACAGCCGCCATCTTTGGTTGACCCAGGCTGACATACTCCCTCAAGACCGGAGGTGTTTCCTCAATGCACCTGTGGTCCCGGATGGCCTCTTTGGCGTCGCCGTAGATGACCTTACTTTGCGGGTCTCTACAATCAGGAAGCAGGCGGAGGGTCTGGGAGAATTCATGACACCGAGTAGGAAGAGAAGTGGCAGGTCCCCTTCTAAGTTGGCGCCCCCACCGCCTGCTCGACGCTGGCGAAAACCTCCTCAGTCCTCCCTTGATCATCAGCCCCCATGTCAAAGACATAGACCAAGAGCGGCTACAAGGAGTCGACGGAGGAGCAGTCCTGTCCAGGGGCCCCCCCAACATCATCAGGGGAAGAGGGTCCATCGGAAGCGGCCCTCGGACAGGCCACCCAGGGAGTTCAGCTGCTGCGTGGGCCTCGCCACCAGCCCGGCCCCCCTTGGAGGGAGGGGATGCCACCACCATCAAGCAGCGGACCCACAGGTCAGATCTCAGTTTTTCATTAAATATCCGAAACTTGAACTCCCTGGGTTATGTGCACAGCCAGGAGGCTTGCATTGCAGATCCGAATGCAGTTCTCATCTTAGAGGCACATTCAAGGGCGTGGCGTCTGATGCAGTGCAGTCCGGATGGCTTTCAGCATCCGTGTCGGAGTCAGCCTCGAGTGGAACCGGATGCTGCTCCGAGGTCGAGCCTGGACGGCCAGGTAGGTCTCCACCTAGGCTACCTTCAGACCCCACCGCTAAATCTGCTAGTTCGCGGCCCAGCTATGGAAACTATTGGCGAAGTGCGTATGACGCCATTAGTGGAGTTCCGCAGCAGCGGTTATTCCGCTCGGTTTATTACATATGAGACCACTCCACCTTTGGCTCAAGTTCCGAGTTCCGTCGTGAACATGGGTTCCAGGGTGACTGAAGGTCACATGCGTCTTTGGAAAGATGTTTGGTTCCTCCGTGCCGGCGTCCCCCTGGGAGAACCTGCCAGGCATGTAGTAGTAACTACTGAGGTTTCAAGGACTGGGTGGGGTGCTGTATGCCGGAAGCACAAAGTCTTAGGGTTTTGGACCGTGAAACAAGCTTCCTGGAGCATAAATCGCCTAGAACTATGTGCACTGTTCCTAGCAGTAAAGCACTTCAGGAGGATACTGCAGGGACATCACGTGTTAGTCAGGACGGACAACACGGTGGCGATGGCGTATATCAATCAACAAGGATGGATACGTTCACCCCGTTTGTCGGCTCTCGCCAGCAGACTGCTCCTTTGGAGTCAGACTTGGAGTCTGTGCCTAGTTGCAGTCCATATCTCCGGCAGGTTGAATCAGACATAGGATGCACTGTCTCGGTGGAAACCCCCGTCAGGAGAATGGCGACTCCACCCCCTTGGCAGTCCAGCAGATCTGGGAATGCTTTGGTATAGTGGAGGTAGACCTGTTCGCCGCCCCAGAGAATGCTCAGTGCCGGCAGTTCTACGCGCTGTCCCAGGCTCTTCTCGAGATAGATGCGCTGGCCCATTGCTGGCCCAGGAAGAAACGCCGATATGCCTTTCCCCCAGTGAGCCTCCTTGCAACCCTCCTGTGCAAGATCAGGGAAGACAAGGCAGAGGTCCTAGTGGTGGCAGCTTATTGGCCCAACCGACCTTGGCTCGTAGAACTCTGCTCCCTCGTGACAGTCCCTCCCTGGCCAGTTCCCCTGCAGTCAGACCTTCTGACCCAGGGATGTGGGCACAAGCACTCATGTCCAAACCTCTGGAATCTCCACGTCTCGCACATCATGCCGCGAAGGACCCCGGGGTAATGCCACAGTCCGTGGTTCAAACTCTGTGTCTTGCCAGAGCTCCCTCTACTAGGGCCTGTTATGCCAACAAGTGGGGTTGGTTCATCAACTGGGGTCACTCCCACCAAATGTAGACCCTCTTGCAGGAAGGTTAGTACGAGTTCAACAGGGCAAGATGGTCTGGATCGAGGACTGTCTTTGTCCATCCTGAAGGTTTACATCGCTGCGATTTCTGCCTATCACCTCCCAGTTGAAGGCAACACGTTGGAACGACATGAGTTGACATGAGTTAACCGTCAGATTCCTCAGAGGGGCCAGAAGGGTTAGACCATCTGGGCCGTCCTTAGTTCCCTCCTGGGACCTTTCCATTATCCTTAGAGGACTTCAAGGTCCCCCATTCGAGCCCCTTGAATCAGTAGAGCTTAAATTTCTGTCAATTCAGACAGCGCTCTTGGTAGTGTTAGTCTCGATCAAGAGGGTGGGGGATCTGCAGGCCCTCTCTGTCGATAAGAACTGCTTAAAGTTCGGACCTTGTGATACTCATGTTATTCTGAAACCCAGGCCTGGATATGTGCCCAAGGTTCCTACCATCCTTTTTAAAACTCAGGTAGTGAACCGCCAAGCTCTGCCCGGAGAGGAGGCAGCATCAGCCCCTGGTCCCAATTGCCCATTTTGAGCACTGGGGATCTATGTAGAAAGGACCTGGAACCTTAGAAGTTCTGATCAGCTCTTTGTATGCTTTGGAGGACAGCAGATGATATGGAAGGCTGTCTCCAAACAGAGGTTGGCCCACTAGCTAGTGGAGGCCATCTCTACCACATACACAGCGTCCGATGTCCCTTGCCCCCTGCAGTTGAGAGCCCACTCTATCAGGGGTGTTGCAGCCTCCTGGGCATTGGAAAGTGGGACTCCAATGGCAGAGATCTGCAAGGCTGCGGGTTGGTCGACATCGAACACTTTCACCAGGTACTATAACCTGAGCATTGAATCCGTCTCTTCAGCCATGCTAAGTGGTGGTAGCATTGTCTGAGATGTATGAAGGGGTGTCCAGCTTGGGTTACGCCATTCTTAGTGATCCATGCGCTATTTTTGCCCCTGCAGATAACCTCTAGCTTTTTGGCTACTACGTCCCAACAGGCGTAGTATAGTAAGCGGAGTATTCCTATGTTCTGTCCACGTGTGTGCCCTCTATGGGGGACTACCGGCTGATTCTTTTATGACCCCGGGCATGGGAGGGTCGAGCAGTTCCCCGAAAGGCTAACTCTCAAAATCTATTGCTCTAGCTAGCTCCGTCTACGCTATCTTCCCTCTGAAAGACCTTTCCCCAGTGGTTCAAGGTGTATTTCCTTAGGTCCCTCAATGAAACTTTGCCTGAAGTTCTAACTCCAGCCTTCGAGGTGGCGAGTATGGCCTCTGCGCGATCCCTATAGCTCTGGGATCGACGCTCCTTCCTCTGGTATGAGTCGGTATGAGAGAGAATTGCCTATTGCCCATTAAAAATTAAGTCTACACTTAAGGCCAGGGCAGAGCAGGGCCCGTTTGGTACCGGACTACTAATGTGCCTGGCTTGCCTGGCCGTCTTGCCTTGGGCGTGCGCAAGGACCTAGGTTGTGGCGTTTTGCAGGGTGTTTCCATAGTCGCCACTGACATAAGTCGTAGTGACCAACTGATGGGGAACGGAGACTTATGTCCCCCAGCCACAACCGTAAGGTTGTGAGTAAGTCTGGTTGGCTAGGCGGTGAGTACGGCTCCAGCGTCACAACAGGAAGAGTGACACGCTCACGTCCAGTTTATGTGGGACGGCGTGATCACCTGACCATCAGCACGTTCGCTGATTGACATTTTGAAACAGTGTGGAATGAGTAGTGCGCCCCTAGTGGAGCTTCCCAAAGTCATCACCGACATAAGTCTCCGATCCCTATTCGGGGAACGGGGGTTACGAAAGTAAACATTACGTTTCAGGTACTAAGTAGTTTCTTGATAACTATGGTAACTATTCAGTAGTTGTTTGCGTTGAGATTTTATAAAACTGTTGCAGTGATTTGGTAGTTCCCTGGTATCTAAGTGGTAACTCTTCAGTATGTGTTGTCCTCTTCAGTCAGTCACTTCAACTTATGTCGAATGACGACATGGGAATCCCACCTCAAAGCAGGCCAGTCCCTCCACATACTATTGAAAAGGCCAATAGATGATGCCTCCTCTTAGTAATGGATTTAGCATACACTGACCATAGAAGAGGAAGCTGATACATTTGTACCTTGCTGTTTTGCTTCTGGAAGCATTGCTTGTGATGAATGAAAACACTGAAGCTGCCACTGCTGAAGAGGAGCTGAAGTCTGAGGTGATCCAGTGTGATTCTCTGGCTGTCACAATGTGCTGGAGTCACTGAAAACCTGTTTCTTTAGTCTTATCTGCCTTCCAGTACAGAAAGAGCTTCTTTCTTTTGAATACAGATTAAAAGAGAGTAAAAAAAGAATACTCTCTCTTTTCTCTCCCTGTGAGTGACCTGCTTTGTAAAGACGTCTCTTCTCAGAAAATGTCACAGGTATGCAGGTCATCTGGATGCGTTTGGGATGTTGATTGCACAGCTCTGACTAGCAAGGCTCTTAGATTGACCTCATGTCACAAGTCTCCAAGGCGGGTCGTGACAGGTCTCCTTCTGTGTCACCCCTAGACCACCCCTAGAACGTCTCCTCATGTCTCTTCCTGTTAACATCAGCCCTGACGATGAATGCTGCCTACTGGAGCTACAAAAAGTCAATGGAGAATTGAACCTGCCCAGGGCCACCATCATCAACAGGGGAAGCGGTCTCAGTCAATCCATGACTCCTTCCAGTTCCCACTTGTAATTCTGGCAAGTCACAGCCCCATTTTGGGAACTACCAGCAAGGCAAGTTTTAGGTAATAAGTGTAGTTTTAATGTGTCCCCTTGGCTGAAACTGCTTCCCTTAAGAGAGATTATCGTGAGGCGAACGGTTTGTTTGGTCTGTTTGGAATATTCCCACGGCACAGATCTTTCCGTCGGTTTGGCATCACATCATCCCAGAAAAGAGCAGGAAACCCCTACCTAAGCAAAGAAATGGAGCTGAGCTCGTTGAGTATGCAAGTTCTTTTCTCTCCTATTGAAGGCAGCATTGCTGTATATATAGCATCCGCAGTGGCAGTTCAATCCGCTGCAGCTACGTGTTGCTCCATATGACACTGCTCCAACATTGACTCAAACTCCAAGTTCCATCATGATCATGCTGATGAAGAGGCCTATTGGCCTTTTCCAAAGAGGTGGGGGTTCCAGTGACATCATTTGACCTACGTCTCTGTTCCCTATCAGAAAAAACTTTTTCAGCAAAAAAGGATGACCCTCTCCAATTTCAAAACAGAAGAAATTTTAGAGAGAAAAACACAAGAAAACATAAGCTCATACCTGAGTAAGTTGAGAAAACTATAGTCAAATTTACTTGCATTAGCTGCTCATCATGTCATCAGCATGCTCATCTGTTTCAATTTACTACAGTGATCAAGAGTTAATGCTCTGGGTTTATATACATTTTTAACCCCAATTTCACATTTCCCAGCAAACATATGTCGGACGTATGTTGGAGCATGGCCAGATCTGGTCGGAACCAGACAGTCCACGGGAGTTCAAATCAATAACATTAAAAAACCTACTTCAGAAAATGTATTTAAAGATACTTTCATTTATATGCATGTCTGGAGTTGCATAATAATCTTAATCTTAATATTGGACTCAACTGCACTAGTCTAATAAAACTTAATCCAATTAAAACTTAAATGATCCTTCATTTACTATTCTATAATTGAATATTTAAACTTGAGTTATATCTATTGTAAGAACTCTCGTTGCGCGTGATTTCACCACCTGTTCAAGCCAGCGACGGGAAGAGTTCACTCTTAGTTCGGAAAGTTTAAAGCATCAGTTGGTGAGTATGTTGCCACCGTGTAATTTTATTTTAACGCTTTTGAGTGTTTTGGTGTTTTTGTAAAAGGGTTTTTGTGTACCGTTAGCCGCTAAAGGCTAACGTTAGCTCGTCATCTAATGTTATATAAACGTCCTTAAAATATTATACTATTACTTCATAAACGTTTGCTGTTGGAAAGCTAAAGTTACACGAGGTGAGCGTCGGAATTAAGTCACTAGATAAACTTTTAATGCAGTGGTACAATTTTCTAGTCATTCACTCCTTTATGGTACGTTATTGTATCCTTATTTAACATAATTACAAAGTATTCCTTCATTAAAATTATTAGTTTTCTCTCTAATTATTGAGTGTCATTCAATTCATTTTACAGGAATTTTGTAATAAAAATATCTTTTTAAACGCATTTTGAGTTGTGTGTTGAGTCTTTGTGATGTGCGGTGCACTTTCAAATCGGGTGTAAACCAGACAGCCTTATAAATGTGTTTCATAAAATTACTGGGTGTGTGCGTGTGTTCTTTGGATGTTTTTGGTTATAAAAGACTATAGGTTTGGTTTGTAAAACTTTCCCATGTTTAAAAATGGTCCAAGAAAGACGTGGAAAAGACGAGCAGCAGAGACGTGGGATTCACCGGCAGAAACCGTCAGCGACATCATCTGGATTCTGGAAATGTACATTGCGCGAACAAATGTTTGCTGTGTTCTTTCTAATAATTTCACTATTATGCGTTTATTTATTTAACATCTAATCATCTAATAAGTGATGTTGTTTTTTGTTTGAATGCTGCATTCTTACTTCTAATTTAAGTGGTTCATTGCTTGTTTTAAATATAATTCAACAAACTAGATTTTCTGGTCAAATTGAATACATTTGTGTAATAAAAAAAACCCTGCAAATTCCATTGGGTTCTTTACAAACAGTAGTTCAGTGCTGTGTACTGTAAGACCTATTAACATTTTCATAAAGGATTTTCAATTCACAATTAAAATAAGCAGAAGGGGAAATGTTTTCTAATCTTTTTCTATTTTTTATGTAGTTACGTAAGGATGATTGTATTTTTTTACCTTAAGTCTTTTTTGTCCTCCATAAATCGGTAGTGTGTAATTCAGTAAAGTGTAATGGGGACTTCGTGTCCCTTCAGAAAGACAGGTAATGAGGTAATGAGCACGTTACCTCATGGAAACTCCGAGTAAATGCCAAACTGCGTCTTACCTTTCATTACACTGATCACATGTTGTGTGATGCTGCGCTTGGCCTAATTGTCCTGTTGCCTTTTTGTGTTTGCCTTTTCAAAAATAAAATATCTTGTGTCCAAATATTTACGAGATTTGTTCACTGAAATTACAAGTTTAAAGCATTTCTGATAAGTTATCAATAGGAGTGTGCAGCTCAAATCCAGGTGAGTTCCTTTGGATTTATAACCTGCTATTAGCGGGTGGACGTACAAAAAAACATTGATGAGAGGAGGATTCGCCTTTTGTTCTTTTTCGTCACAAAAAGCTTTCCTATCATCGTAGAGTCGATGTTTTTCAATGTTCTTCCACGAGATGGCAGTGTAGGTTAGCGTAAGCACACCATCTGCATAAACAGCGTTTTAATTTGAACAAATGATTTAAAAAAATAAAGAAAAACCTACATTTGTTTTCCTGACATCTAATTAACAGTTGATAATATGAATATATTCCACGTTCTGTTGCTCCTGTCAGTAGAAATTGAGGCTTGCAAAATTTTATTTTTTCCCCCTTAATTTGACATAATTGTATATGCCTGATTTACACAGTAAGAGTTGTTGTACATTTTAAGTGCTTAAAGAAAAATAATAGTTCATTTCAAGAAAACCTTACTTTTAGGTTTATCAAGTAAAAGCAAAATTAGTAGTAGTGCATTAGACCCAAAAAGCAAACAAACACCTTATTTGTGTCCTTGTTAATATATTCCATGTTGTTTAGATGGTGAAATAAAATAGCTGTTAGGAAGCCCTGAACATAGATTGTGCAAAATCATTGGTTGAGGTTTGTAAATAATAAAAAAAATATTAAACCAGAGCTTTGTGAGTTTAATGTTATAAAATGTAACCCTACTCTTGTACCACAGGCTGTACACAGCACTTGTAAACACAAATAATTCTTAAATATGTGTTGACACTGCTTGACAAACCCATCAGTTCAAGTTGATGCAATTAAAAATGAACAATTTAGTTAAAAATTGAGGTTTGTTTATTCAAACAAACAAGAACAACTTTTAAATTTTCTTGTTTACGTTTAAGTCTGGGCAGGAATTTTTAGGTGACTCTTTAAGCATTGATGTGGGTAATGTATATTGTCTTATTAGTCTACCAGATTTCCAAGGAATGTTTGGGTGTTCTGGCTGATTGTTTAGTCAAGATGCGCCCATGGAGCCATTTGACTGACATGCTAAACAATCAATCCCTTGTTGTTTCGCATAGCATCATGTTTCAAAGCATAAAAATGTAACGACATTCGCTCCTCCTGGAAATCCAGACAAATTCAACCAATCAGATCACAACTTAAGGATATTTGAAGTGCTTCCTTACAAAAGCACTAAACCCATCAGACCTTTAGCCAACAGTCCATGGGCATGAGATCTAAGGCTGAGACCATGGTTTTCATCTGAAACTGCAATTCATCTGTTGACAGCTTGAGGCGGGGGCTATACATGATTCCTTTTTACATTTGCGAGGGAATGCAAAGCTTTGTGAGAGACCTCTCCTGCTGCCCAGTGTGTGTGGAGCTACAGCAAACGCTGGTTCTTTGAGCCTTTACCAACTTCCACAAAAAGAGCTTCTTTATTTTTATTCAAATATAGTTAACAGATAATTTTTCTTTCTTGCAGGTGACCATCTTTTTAAAAGCAGAAAGGCGGGGCAGTGATGATGTTAGTCGTCCTGTAACCGAAAAGTTGAGGTTCAGTCCGTTCTGCCGTTGTGGCCCTGAGCAGGTCACCAACATTGCCCTGTAGCGGGCAGGAGGCTGATGAGGTCACGATGAGGATAGCCAGTCTCTTCTCTCTCACTCCCTTTATTTATTCGGCAGTAGGATATACGATGCAACTGCTCAGATAGAGCAGGTCTGTGAAGTGCATCTTTGCCCTGGTAATCTTGGCGGTATCACCCAAGTCTCCCGTCTAGCCAGCTGAGCTTCTCATTGGATCTGATCGCAAGAGGTTATGCTGCTGCGGGTCAAGTTGCCTCTGCTCGGCATGCTATGGCTACCTTCCAGGTGCTTCATGCCAAGGCATTGAAAGAGATACAGATAAGAGTTGCTGCTCAGGTCTTACTGAAAAACCGAGAGCTGCCATTGACAATTGAA
The DNA here is from genome assembly GCA_900490495.1 of Danionella dracula. Lineage (NCBI taxonomy): Eukaryota > Metazoa > Chordata > Actinopteri > Cypriniformes > Danionidae > Danionella > Danionella dracula. The sequence goes on from UELW01000056.1 coordinate 6,562,337, forward strand.
CCCACAATTTTCACACTCATGGTTCAGAGTCGCCATCTGTGATTCACCAAAACTGAGGTTTATTTAATGCACCTGTGGTCCCAGATGATCTTTTCAGAGACACTGTAGTTGACCTTATGTCACGAGTCTATATGATCTGGAAGTAGGCTGAGGATCTTTAGTGAGCTGATGACGCAGTGCAAAAAGAGATCTGGCAAGTCTCCTTCCAAGCCGGAAGCGAGCGGTTGCCTGCTGGACTAAGAAGAAAACCTCAGTCCTCTTCTCCTGATCATCCATTATAAGCATTATAAGCCATGAGCTAGAGTGGTTAGGAGGAGTAGATGGAGGATTGATCCTGTCTAGGCTCCACACCCAGTCCCCTTGATAGGGAAGGGGCACCCCCACCACCCAACTGCAGATCTTCAGGTCAGCAGCCACCATATTTCCATAAAAAAAGCCATTTACAAACTCTGGGTTTAGTGCACAGCCGAAAGCCTTGCATTCCAAAACAGAATGAAAACTCCACAGAACTAAAGCTGAGACTCTAGAAATGGCCTCAAACCGGACTTGCTAATAGTTCTCATGGCGGTGCAGTGACTTAACTGACTTATTGCTGGGGTCTGGAGGGAGCCGAGATTTAAGCTTACCCGTTGTCCTGGCTTAACCTCAGAGCAGTGTCTGGTTCCAGCTGAGGAGGAGAACTTTTGTGAGAGAATGGAAAACTATTGAGAGGGAATGCTAAACTATTCTGAGAGAATACAATACTATTGCGGGAGACTTGAAAACTATTCTGAGAGATTTGGAATCTTGTGAGAGAATACAAATTACACTCACATATATTAACTAGATTTTAAAGTTTGGATAGCAAACTTTATGTTGGCTTGAGAAAGCCCATCTTTAAAAGTTTAATAAAGCTTTAGAAAAAGATCAAAGCTTAAAGCTGTTTAAAGTCTGAATTAGTGTAAAATTACAAGTGTTTAAACAATATTAAATATATTTCCACAATATGGCAGTATAGCAAATAAAATGTTGATCTCTTCATTCAGTTTGCATTGTCAGTGGTTAGTAGAGTATACATTGTATTTGATAATGTAATATATGTTTGATAATACTAAATTTTATTTTTCACTTACAAATACATTTTAAAGTTCTGAAGCCGAATTAATTTTTATAAAGCAAAATACAACAGTTTCCTGCATTAAAGACATGTTTTGTTACTTGAAGGAAAACAGTGAGTGGAACTATACACCAGCAAGTCCACTAACTTTTCAACGTTTGTTACAACATTACAACCTACATAATTAAAGAACACATTGAATGAAAACATGCTACAAACAGAAAACAAAAACAACAAAAAAAAAAACAACAAAAAAGAAAAGTAACTAGTATTCGCTAAACTAAACAGCAATTATTTACAAAACCATCCCTGGGAGCCTCGCTGACCGAGGCAGATGCTAGTCACTCCCCTTTATAGAGAATATACAGAACCAGTCGAATGATGAAGCACTAAATATGGTTTGCCATCAACAAAAATTATGCCTTGCTGTACATTGATTATTGATTGCACATACAACCAAAATAACTTTTAATGCTCTTTAAGAAATGAACTATTAATTCTTGTTCTTTGAGCAGAAATCACAGTTGAAGTTAATGTTTAGCTTGACATTTTTTAACATTTCTTTTTGTAAATTTTTAAATAGTACTTCTTTCATTAGTGATTCCACTTGCTCTGTTGTAGTCAGAAGGCATTCCTTGTGGTGAATGAACTCCGCAGCACTAAAGAAGACTATATAGACAGCATCACTTCCTTGATTTCACTGGACAGACAACGAGTCTCCTCCCACTCGAGGGGTATATTGGTGTGAAAAAAACTTCGTTCGTTTCACAGGAAGTAGTTTAAACATGTAGAAAAGCGACAGTTAGATGACTCACGACTTTAAAGTCACTTGCTCGGCACATCTCTTTTCTCAACTGAAATGCGTTAAAATACGCTAGCGTTAACGCGAAGAAACAAGTGGATCGAGACTCTGGCTCTGGAGACTTCTTGCCTATGAAGAGTGGTTAAATAAAAACATTCAATAAACCACTTAAGCGTCAGCAAAAATGTCGGAACACAGGTCTAGTTTCCTTCACATTGGGGATATCGTGTCTCTTTATGCGGAGGGAACTGTCAATGGATTTATCAGCACTTTAGGGTAAGTTCTTGTCATCAAAAACAAGCAAACACTGCTGTTTACTGACGTTTTTCGTGTCTTAAGTGAGTTTCACGCTTTGAAAGTTGAGTTCACTTGCAATGTTACCGCGTTTTCCCCGTCTGCGGTAAAAGTTTGCTGAGTAGAAGTAGGAAGTGATTTTTGAGCAGGAGATTGGGTCAGTGACAGTTATTGCAAATCTCAAGATAGGAATGCAAAGGTTGCTGTTAGCGAAAACACTTCCTACTTCTACTTCTACATCAAAATGTATTTACCAAGCTTTGTAAACAAATAACGTTAATACACTTAGTTGTAGCTTCAGTGCAGCTTTACAGGTCTACTGAAGATTTAAAGGTGTCGTATAACGTCCCTTTTAAATAATGTATAATACATTTTGGCCCCTCTAGAGTCTAGATGATCACTGCATCACCTAAAACTTTGCATAAGAAGTAGTATTTGTCATAAACAATGTCTTTGAAGAACCTCAAATGGTTGTGCTTCGCCAAACGAGCAATCTACTTCATGTTCCTCCCACTGTAGTGTATCTGCCTCAGCTACTGGTTTGTGCTTGTAAGCCCACATAAAGTCTTTTTGTTACAAAAAACATTTTTGGCTCATGACATGAAAAAACAATATGTTAACATGCAAGAAATGTCTGTAAAATAGAGTTTACGTCAAATGTTACCTTTTAGTAATACTATGGATTAAAATTATTAACCATCTAACAATTTATGGAGTTTATGAAATGCTTGTATTTGTTAAACTTTTGTTTTGAGAACTGTATTGACATGAGAGAATTTATTTTAATTCTTAATATATTTTAAAGACCTGCATTTTGGAGAATATACAGTAGCCAGTTTTGGATATTTCATCCTTTTATTTTGCGAGGATGTAAAAAAACAAAGCACTCGGAGTAAGAAAATAAAGCATGCACATACAGGAGAACATGAAGTCCCTGGAGAGAGTTCCCTCTGAGAGGTGGGTGCAGGTGGTGCATGTGATCTCAGAGAAGGGTGTCAAGCTAACCAGTTTGGAATGGGAAGGCATGTGCGGCTAAATTCTAAAATTCTTAAAAGTCACTGAAACAGTGGCTTTTCTTCAGCTTGTTTTGTCCCTCGTTACCCTTTGGTGTAGTTCACTGCAGCTAATTACCAATAACATCCTTGGAAGCCAAAAATTCCTACTATCAGAAAACGCATAAAAAAATAAATTGTTACTGATGATATTTACAGACTTTCTGAAATAATGGAAATGCTAGTTACCTATATTTTACCACAAATAGCCTTCCGGTTACTTTGAATAGCTTCATGAAAAGTGATGATGCATTTCAGTTTGTCATGAACATTTGTCTCAAACACTTCCAGTATGAACGTTTGGGTTAGAAAATATTCAATGTAATGTCATGTGCAACTGTTTCATTGTGTTTTAAGCATTTCAATGTAATGCACAAGTGTTTCAGTGCCCCTATAGTTTTGGATCTAACCACCTTACCATCATGCAACCCATTCAAACAAGAAGATCCTTTGAAGAGCAGGTCACTGGACATCACCTGGAAATGAACTAAATCAGGAAGATGGCTAAGTCCAGCAAATTATACACAAAATTATGACCAATATTGGAAGTGCTGGTGATGCATTATTTAAAATGTGCAAATTAAAATGTATGCAGACTTAAGATGTCCTTTCACTTTTTTTGGTGTATCTATAAATACAATTAACCTCACCTCACCCTGCCTGAAGGCATAGCTTGTGTTGCGAATACTATAATAAGCCTATTTTCAGCTTCCTTGTTATGTTGCAGCAACGTCATATGACTGTGTCCAAGATGTAACCAACAGAATCTTTGTTTTTTTTATAATTTATTAGGCGGCCCGGTACCAATTTTTCCATGTACCAGTAACTTTCTGTGGCTTGGGAATGGGAACTACTGGTTTAGGCAACCGAGATGTAAATTGAGAATTTTTTTTACAAAATTCTGAGATTAAAGATAAAAAAAACATGGTCGGACCAGGTCCTTTTAGAGCTAAGCTTTTAGCCAATCAGCTGGAGCTGTTAAAATTATATTCCGGGCTGCGGTCATATTACTACGTCTGTTTAATAAAAACACCGTGTATATTTGTAATTATTGCTAAATGAGCATTATGGCTATTTCAGTCTAGGCAGTATGTTTTAATTACGGCTCATCTTACTCATCATTTAAATGCGTGTGCCCTATTAATATGCACTAGTGATTTATCAATTTTAGATGCATTGAAATGTGCTGATTATTAAGTAAATTGTGACCCTAATGAAATCAAATCAGGAGGTCCTCAACGATCTCCAGACCTATTCTTTGATGTATATAACATCAAAATAGTCTCTGCTATCTTCAGTCATCGTGCGTTCCATAATATATATATATATATATATATATATATATATATATATATATATATATATATATATATATATATATATATATATATATATATATATAAATAAATAAACAAACAAACAGATTGTCAGGATTTATTTATCAAATACCAACTGATTTAAGAGCAAGCGTAGTGCAAGTGTATTCTTGCAGTTTTTAGCCAAAGGCAGAGTTCTTGCTGGAACACACCTTCTAAGAAAGCTGAATATAGCCACATTAATCTGCAATAACCTTCATCATTTCAGTTTGTGTTCACTTTTGCTTTGTTGTTCAATGAGTCAACAAGTTACAAACTGACAGAGGAGACACACGTGTTGATTACCTGCTTTGCAGAAAGTCAAATGCTGTGTAGTATTTTTGCTGCTAGTTTTAAAACATCATTAAAAGTTGTGTTTCTGAAGTTTATTTTTCTACCGATGCCTTAGTTGAATTGCATTGAAAGACAGAAAGCTCAGGTTTTTTAAATAAAAGCTGAAGTTTTGGTGAATAAAAAGTCATATTTTGTATCATTTTAAATCCATTACTGTCATTATTTTAAACCACCGAGATTTTGTTAGGTTATCATGAAGTGTGCAATGCTTGCTAGTTAAACACTCTTGTAATGTGCACTTAACTGGAGGCAGTATTTCAAGTATCTAGTGTTGACATTCTAGTATTTGTTTAGACTTGGTAATGTAACATATTCCGCTAACAATAGTGTGTCATGTTTGTGTATTGAATACAATAAACTCTGCTCTTTGTTTCAATACCTCAGATGACCTCGATGCTCTGCAAAACTATGAACAAATACGGCCTTTGATAACATACTGATCTAAGAACTGTTTTTTTGCAGGATATAAATATAATTGTCCCTGTCAAACAACTGATCTTTTGCAGTTAACATTATTTGAATGTGCTGTTTGTAATTTTGTGGACGAAACTGCTACTGCAATCAGATTTTAAAAAGTTTTTTTCTCCATCCAATGATGTTGCCAACCATGTTTTATTTTCCCATGATGCACTAAAAGTCTCAGAATATAATTATCTTAGAATGTTTGCAAAAACGAAGTTGGTACCAATAGCTCTTAATCACTTGCTCAAATTGGGATCTTACATGAAATATCAGCATCTTACGCAAAGGATTGTTAACATACTACGTTAACCAAAGTTAGACCTATTCCACCTGCTTTCTTTTTCCAGCAACATCTTCCCTTTCATGTTTCCATATTTTAGAAAATACTCTTATACACTAGATCAGTGGTTCTCAAACGGTTTTCACCAAGTACCACCTCAGAGAAAAAAAATTGCCGCTCCAAGTAACACTATAATAAGCAACATCAAAATACATGAGTACAGTTTAGCCAGCGCGTATAGTCCCTCTTGTTCAGCTATAGTTCCTCATCAGTCGGTCACTACGACTTATGTCGGTGACTACTATGGGAAGCTCCGCGAGGGGCACTCCACTCATTCCACACTGTTTCAAAATGCCAATCAGCAAACGGATGCGAGCGTGACACTCTTTCTGTTTTTCCTCTGGACCCATACTCTGACACGCAAGCGACTGTGTGAAAGACACCATAAAAACATTTGGATTATTATCTTGTGTGGATTTTGGGGATCTGGTGATTCCAATGGCAACCAGCGAGGTTGCCGCTGCAACACCCCAGACTCCATTACTTTCACTGTCTTCCACCAACAAGTAAGACTCCTTTTTCTTAGTAGAGCACTTGTTTTGCCGGTTGACTGTTTGTAGCGTGTTCTAAACATGTCGCAACCGTGCAAGTCTGTTGAATGCGGTGGATCGAGTGCATTGATGGATAGCCACTGATTGCCTCGGTTGTGCTGAGGCAGCAGTTGAGGGATCAGAATGTGTGGATTGCACAGTTCTGTCCAGCAGCACACCTAAGGCGAGGTTTGAGTACTTTCAGTCATCCACCCGTGGCTTTATAGCTCGTGCCTGTAAGGGTCAACGAGTGAATGTCTCCGGTGCCCAGTGGAATCGAGCAGGCTCCCCCGGTGCGTCCGCTATCCGCCACAGTGAGTTATCGGATGATGCGCTGCTTGCATTTTATGAGAACTACTGTGCGCTTGATGATGCAATCTCCACTGCTGCATCGGAGAGAGACGGCGCATCTCCCAAAGAAGACGGTACATCGCTCTCCCCCTCTGGGGTGATGGCAAATTGTTATGTGGTGGAGATGGCCGAGTTGCTTACCCAGGCTTCCAGAGAAATTGGGTTGCAGGTGGCTCCGCCCCTGGCACCCGTGACCTCCAGGCTGGATGTGTGGTTTGTGGGGTTGCACCAGGATGATACCCCACAGCCCCCTCCTATCCCGTTCTTCCCGGAAGTGCATTGGGAACTGACCCAAACTTGGAAGGCACCTCTGAAAGCGAGGTTGGTCAGTCTCCCTTCTCTCGCTCCCCTTGACCACATGGTACCTAGGGGATAAGAAACGATTCCCCAGGTAGAGCAGGCGCTGGTGGTGCACTTATGCCTCTGCGGCCTGGCGTGAACAGCCAAGGCCTCCATCCCGCCAGCTAAGCCTGTCGCTGGACCTGACTTCGAGGGCTTATGCTGAAGCAGGTCAAGCTGCCGCTGTTCTGCATGCCATTGTAGCCTTTCAAGTGTTCCAAGCCAAGGCCCTGAAAGAGATGCAGGAGCGGAGTTGTGGCCCAGACCCTACAGAGGATCTGAGGGCGGCTACTGACTTTGTGCTCAAGGCAACAAAAGTTGCTGCTAGCTGGCTTGGCTACATGATGTCTACGTTAGTAGTCCACAACTGCCATCTTTGGTTGACCCAGGCTGACATACACCTGTGGTCCCAGATGGCCTCTTCGGCGACGCCGTATATAACCTTACAACGCGGGTCTCTATGATCAGGAAGCCGGCGGAGGGTCAGGGAAAATTCATGACGCCGCGTAGGAAGAGAAGTGGCAGGTCTCCTTCTAAGACCTGCCACCACTGCCGGTCCTAGTGGTGGCACCTTATTGGCCCAACCGACCTTGGTTCGTAGAACTCTGCTCCCTCGTGACAGTCCCTCCCTGGACAGTTCCCCTGCGGTCAGACCTTCTGACCCAGGGATGTGGGCACAAGCACCTCTGTCCAGACCACTGGAATCTCCATGTCTGGCACATCATACCACGGAGGACCCCTGGACCCTCTGTGGTTCAAACTCTGTCTTGCCAGAGCTCAATCTACTAGGGCCTGTTATGCCGACAAGTGGGGTCGGTTCACCGATTGGTGTCACTCTCGCCAAGTAGACCCGAGTAGCTGCCCTGTTGAACTCGTGCTAACCTTCCTGCAAGAGGGTCTGGATCGAGGACTGTCTCCGTCCACCCTGAAGGTTTACATTGCTGCGATTTCTGCCTATCACCTCCCGATTGAAGGCAACACATTGGGATGACACGAGTTAACGGTCAGATTCCTCAGAGGGGCCAAAAGGGTTAGACCATCTAGGCCGTCCTTAGTTCCCTCCTGGGACCTTTCCATTGTCCTTCGAGGACTTCAAGGTCCTCCATTTGAGCCGCTTGAATCAGTAGAGCTTAAATTTCTGTCAATTAAGACAGCGTTCCTGGTCGCAATAGCCTCGATCAAGAGGGTGGGGGATCTGCAGGCACTCTCTGTCGATGAGACTTGCTTAAAGTTCGGACCTGGGGATACTCATCATTACGTTAAGTGCGGTTCAATATTTTATTTATATAGTTGTTCACTTTTGCTATGTTAAACACCGTACATCTTGAACATTAAGAATATACCGGGTCTGAAGTGGGACACATTTTAGCCATGGAATCCTGGCTAAAGAGCGACCTGACCCAGACAATGTCTTTTTTTTTTAAATATGTAACAATTTTTTGATGTTATTTTTAACACTCCATGTCAACACTCAGTTTCACTCTTGCTGCTTTTTCTCCACACATCTCTTGGCTAAATGTAAACATAGCTTTTCAGAAGAGAGTGGGGCTTACTCGCATTGGCATTGTGAAGGCTCGTGCGATATTAAGCTTCTTGTTTCATTTAATTTCTTTAATCTATAGCTTTTGCTGTCGTTGCAGAGATACGATCACTTTGCCTGCTGCATGCAGAAGCTTCTCAGCCAGTTCCAAACTTTTCGCACCTGTCTTTACAATCAACGCATTGCAGACACCATCAGCACAAGATTAACATGTTTTATTCCAATAATATATTTCTCCACACGCATACGCACACTGGTATTTCTGTCTTAATGTGTAAATACACTATTATACTGAGTAGTATAGACTGGAATACACACAAGCAGATTTGACCTCCAGGTACTTCTAATGTAGGTGGAGGACGTCTGCGTATTAATAAGGGGTGTCCAAGCACCACCACAGTTTGAGACCCACTGCACTAGACCAGAATAGTGAACAAAATTGTAATTTTGTATTGCTACAACAAACAATTATTGACATTGTCAATTAGCCTGTGATAATTTTTTCAATTAATTGGATAAATGTGTAAGATGTGTAGAATTGCGCATATCATGAACAGTATATTTGTATTACCTTTTTCATAGTTCAAAATGCAAAACTTTAGATTAGCATGAATTATTTTGTGGTTGGGCATAACATATGCTTGCTTACAAAAAATCTAAGTATTTATTTTGGTAGAGGACAATCCAATAGTTTGGTGGGTCCGAAACTGTTTTTTCCACCAAGTATCACCTCAGAAACCATTCGGTACCACCATAATGACTAATGTTAAAATACATGACTACAGTAAAGTTGCAGCATTTAGGCCTTCTTGTTTAGCTACAGTTATGTACAGTTCAAATAAAAGACAAAATTGGTGCTAATGCAAATATTTCTTAACTTTAGCAATGGTAAGTACAGTAAACATTAAGAATGTACTGTTAAATTGTAAAAAGTACAACTGTACTGAACTTAAATAAACTGTACAGTACTTAAATAAATATTAAATATGTACTTAACCCTTAATGGGAAATAAATGGGTCAATGGAGGTTCAGTCCATTCTCTTGAATAAATGTCTAACTCAAGTAGTCTGTTTATCTGATACGATATTATGGCAGCACTTCTAGAATCTTGAAGTCATGATCTTATTGGTTGAGTTTGTTTAGATGACTGGTAGAAACAAGTGTTGCTTTTATGTTTGTTCTGCTGTGAAACAAACTTCAGCCATACAATTGAGACCAAGAACTGTAGTGCGTACTGAAAATGAGTTTTTATAAAGAACAGCTAAACACTGGACAACATTGAATCTTTTGTTGGATGTCAGTCAAATTTTTTTACATTTCCACTGCCAAAAAACTATGTGAATTGAAATAAAACACTATGTGAAGTGAAAGAAAATACTGTGAAGTGAAAGGGTATTGGTTATTTCACAAATCAGTAAAATGATTTCCTGTGTGGGTCTTGGCCAAAGAAAGCTGGCAAACACAACAGACCTTCCCTGGCTATGCAAGACAAGGTATCAAGTGACTGCTAGAACAGAAAGTCCTTGTGAGCTGCACCCATCTTCTTCAATAAATACTAAACCAATAAATTAGCCAAATCTGTGATGTTTGTTGTTTCTTAAAGTTAGATGGCAAAATATTGTATTTTTTTAATATGCTTAATCAGTGTAGTTTTAACATCATTAGCCATGTTTTTTATTCTCTGTGACCATGTAGTTTAAACCAAGTTTAACTGTTTGGCTGCTTTTCTCCGCTCATATATCTTGTCATTTCTTTGGCCAAAGGTAAACAAAGCTTTTCCCCAATTGTGTGGGGTTTATCCACTTTGGCGATGCAAAGACTTGTGTAATATGAAGTTTCTTGTGTTATAATATTTCCTTAGCCCTCAACCTTCCTCATTGGCTCATTGCTATCATGTTTGCAGTGATACAATTCCTCTGGGTACTGCACGTGGGAGCTATTTAACTATAGTTACACATGCTTTGAACTCACCAACAGCACAATTTTAACATGTTTTATTCAAATATTAAATTTCTCGACATACAGACACATTGGTATTTCTATACCTAGACCGGGGACTCGGTAGTATAGACAGGACACACATCACCATATACTACAGTTTGAGAACCAGTGCAATAGAGCATGGTTGGTATGTGATGAACGAGAGATTTGCATCACAGATGTGTAGCAGATACATTTGCAGCAACTGCATCATGCTATCGTGTCCTAATGGAGCATGCTCTTTGAGGAATGTTTCAAGTGCCTTGTTGAGTCTATGTCACAAAGTATTAAGGTAGATCTTAAGGCAAAATGGGTGTTACTAGCAAGGCTGTAACATTGTTACCTAGCATTTGAGGTAGACGTAGTTATTTTACCTGAATTACAGTATTTGTCATAATCAGTGTGCAGAACAAAGTATTGTTTAATTTGATATTAGACACACTGCCTGTTTGAACCAAATTCAATATTGTAACTCTCTGGTTTAAGTTTTTATCTTCCTGTAAATGTAACTTTTTCAGATTCTTTAGCAAAGTACAGGTCATTGTTATGCCCCTGATCTTCACTGAAGCAGATTGGCTCAAAGAGCGTACATTGAAGTAAGGTCAGTTAAGGATAGACAGCAACAGAGCCACAGTGTTAGAAACGTGCATAAACAGGGAGTGCCGAATTATTAGGCTAGTTGTATTTCTGAGGATTCATTTTATTATGTAACAACAACCATGTTCTCAATGAACCCAAAAAAAATTAATTAATATCAAAGCTGAATATTTTTGGAAGTAGTTTTTAGTTTTAGCTATTTTAGGAGGATATCTGTGTGAGCAGGTGACTATTACTGTGCATAATGATTAGGCAACTTAACAAAAACAAATATATATCCATAGCAATTATTTATTTTCACCAGTAAAACCAACATAACATCTCAACATTCACAAATACACATTTCTGACATTCAAAAACAAAAGAAACTATCAGTGACCAATATTGCCACCTTTCCTTGCAAGGACACTCAAAAGCCTGCCATCCATGGATTCTGTCAGTGTTTTGATCTGTTCACCATCAACATTGCATGCAGCAGCAACCATAGCCTCCCAGACACTGTTCAGGGAGGTGTACTGTTTTCCCTCCTTGTAAATCTCACATTTGATGATGGACCACAGGTTCTCTATGGGGTTCAGATCAGGTGAACAAGGAGGCCATGTCATTAGTTTATCTTCTTTTAGACCCTTTCTTGCCAGCTACGCTGTGGAGTACTTGGACGTGTGTAATGGAGCATTGTCCTGCATGAAAATTATGTTTTTCTTGAAGGATGCAGACTTCTTCCTGTACCACTGCTTGAAGAAGGTGTCTTCCAGAAACTGGCAGTAGGACTGGGAGTTGAGCTTGACTCCATCCTCAACCCGAAAAGGCCCCACAAGCTCATCTTTGATGATACCAGCCCAAATCAGTGCTCCACCTTCACATTGCTGCCGTCTGAGTCAGACTGGAGCTCTGTGCCCTTTACCGATCCAGCCACGAGCCCATCCATCTGGCCCATCAAGACTCACTCTCATTTCATCAGTCCATAAAACCTTAGAAAAATCTGTCTTCAGATATTTCTTGGCCCAGTCTTGACGTTTCAGCTTGTGTGTCTTGTCCAATGGTGGTCGTTTTTCAGCCTTTCTTACCTTGGCCATGTCTCTGAGTTATTGCACACCTTGTGCTTTTGGGAACTCCAGTGATGTTGCAGCTCTGAAATATGGCGAAACTGGTGGCAAGTGGCATCTTGGCAGCTGCACGCTTGACTTTTCTCAGTTCATGGGCAGTGATTTTGCGCCTTGGTTTTTCCACACGCTTCTTGCGACCCTGTTTACTATTTTGAATGAAACGCTTGATTGTTCGATGATCGCGCTTCAGAAGCTTTGCAATTTTAAGAGTGCTGCATCCCTCTGCAAGATATCTCACTTTTTTTTTACTTTTCGGAACCTGTCAAGTCCTTCTTTTGACCCATTTTGCCAAAGGAAAGGAAGTTGCCTAATAATTATGCCCACCTGATATAGGGTGTTGATGTCATTAGACCACACCCCTTCTCATTACAGAGATGCGCATCACCTAATATGCTTTATTGGTAGAAGGCTTTTGAGCCTTTACAGTTTGGAGTAAGACAACATGCATAATGAGGATGATGTGGTCAAAATACTCATTTGCCTAATAATTTTGCACACAGTGTACCCTTTATTTTACAAAGACATACCAAATATATCAACATCTTAATGCAACAATCAAAAGATCTCCGAAGAGCAACCAATGCACTTTACTTTCTAAGAGGTTTATTTTTAGTTTCCCGGGACTTTGGGGAAAAGAAGAAAAAAAGTGAAATAGCACAATAAAGGAATAAAACCCTCTAACGGAACCCGACCATTTCCCTAATCTGTAGAAAACCCGAAATCTTCAGCGACACGGCGCTCTAATTAACCTTCACTAACTAACCAAAATACAACCACAAACGCTATTTCACTCCTATCTAGTGTGTTTAACATAAAGTAAACTCTGTACGGTGCACTAACTAATAACAACCAAATCCACTTGAATATGAAATTAATAAATAGATTAATAGAGCAAACTAACACAGCTCAAACAGCAAAATCAAAATACACGCTAACTCTCGTTCTTGCCCTCACTCTCTCTAGTGCGCTTCTCCGGTCGCACGCACAGCCACTAACTTCACACGCGCTCACCTTAAATTCACTAAACAGACAAGCTGGACTACTTTAGATATTCACTCACACATGAAACCAGCCGACAGCGTTCACAACACATGCACACTGCAGTGTAGCGTTCGGGGAATGAAGCTGGGCTGAAGAGAGAGAGGGCTGAGCTGCATTGAACCAGGGCTTTGTAGAGCAGTCGCGCTTCCGGATTGGTTTATTAGCAGTGCGTCATCCGCTCTAGCTCCAATCGCCAGCATGTAAAGCATAAATAAAGACACGTGTTAGAGAACACAAGAATAACACCAAACTTAATAACAATTACGATCTTGTGGAGATCGTAACAGTCATGTACAGGTACTTAAAGTCATGAACATTATCTACGTGATACAGATTTCATGGTCACAGTTTTTAGTAACTAATACTTATATTAAATTTAAAAGTACAATAAAAACATCACAAGAGAGCCAGGCAATTTTTTGTCTAAATTGAAAAAGTAAAGTTTCGGCCAGGAATTAGTTGGTCTGAACAGAATGAAGCAGTTCTGATAGGGAATATTTGCAATTGCTAAAGCAATAAGTAGAAGGGGCTCCTTTAATTTACCTGATTATAGGCGATTGAAAGAGAGATTACAAAAATTAAAGAAGAATCGGTTTGTATTAGAGATTTGTTGAAGAAATGTAAGTAAAAAGTTTTCTCATCTTTCTCATAACTGCCCTCAAAGTGCTGTATAAACACAAATGTAACATTCACAGAAGAAACAACATGCAAGTTAAAAGAAATTCAAACATTTATAAGCAATAACACATAAAGCAAAGTCTGTTAGTTAGTGAAAGACACATCACTAAACATGAGCGCCATCCAAGGGCAAGGTGCAGAACTGCAGCAACATTAAACAGTAGATTGCAACATGCACCCTTCACAGAAACCACCTGAATGCTTTTGCAAATCTCAATTAGGATAGGTGTGACCTTTAGTCACCAGATGTAGATGTATGTACCATTTTAGAGATCAGGACCAAAGAGCTGCTTTGAGGAACATTTAACATTAATGACCACTTAACAATGAGGGTTTGATTGGTGTGTTGATTTAAAGAGCACACAAGTGCAGTTTTTTATCCATCATGATGGATTCGTTGTTACAAGCTGCACTTGGCAAACCAGGAAACAGTGTTTTACTTCAACAACAATATCTAACCTTTACCTCATGTCACCAGGAGCTGTAAACATGTTATAATTATCATACTGAACACTACCAAGCAGACTTCTTTTGGTTTATGTTTAACTGGCTTTACTTTGGGTCATTTGTAGATTGCTGGCTGTCACTGAGTAAAAAAAAAAATTACTTATTTATGAACTCTTTTGGCACTTTTACTGTTTTCATCACCCCATCCCCCTCACTTCAAAAATGTGTCCCAGTAACATTTTTAATTTAGTTTTTTTATTCCAAGGTTTGACCCAGAGGATGGGAAAGTGCATTGACACAGACTGTTAATATAATACATCGATTTTGTAATGTTTGGTAAGGTTGATAGGGTCATTAAAAAAAAACAAATTTTTTCACATTTTTGTAAATTAATTCTGTGAAGTAAACCAAATGATTTGCCATTATTTCTCCTTGTGTTTGATCTTAAAATATTTTGTACTTCTAGCTTTTCTGGTCTGATTTCAACACTTTGTTTATTTCTACACAGAAAGCAGTTATCAATTTTTTACCTTGTTATTTCTTCTTTAAAGGAAATTGTTAAAAAAAGCAGGAGATTTCACAATTATTAACTCTTCAGATCAGAAGGCCAATAACGGACCATTTATCTAAAATGTGAAAGCAAATCTTAGTTGAATTAAGACATTTATTTTGTGCATTTGATTTAAATGTAACTTTCTCATTATTAACTTTTTGTTGGTAAATTGAATTTGATGTGATTTTAACATTTTAGTTTTTTGGGGGTGTGGCCCTCGGCTGAGATTTTGGCCCAAAACAACTTTGAGTTTGAAACCCCTTATTTAGGGTCAAGGTTTGGTGAATGTTTAATAGAGTAAAAATAGTCAGCAAGCTTTCAATTGTCAAATAGAGGTAGTTTCATTGGTCAGTAAATTAATCCTTCTGTGAAACTGTGCATACATTATATACTCTAGACCTGATTCGTATGGGTATTTTTGGCGAGGGATATTGTTGGGAGTATGATATGATATGGTCAGTCAGAATGCATTTTTAGATTGAATTTTGAGATGTATATCCCATGCCCCCACAATAAAATTGCAATCCTACATAGACAACAAGTCTAATTCCATTCAGGACAAAAAAACATTTTAATGGTCATTTTGCTTCTATTTCTGCATGTTCATGTTAGACAAGTCGTTCAATTTGAGTAATGCGTTTTCAATTTAATTTTCAAAATTTTAAAGCATCTTTTTTTAAATTTGCATTCTAAAATTAAAGGTGTAAGTGGCAAAAGAATATGACAACATTTTAATTTTGCATCACACTTTACAGATACGAGTAAATTTAAATACACAAATGCATTTTCAGTCGACAAGATCATTTGACATATTGCATTTCACTACTGGTATGCTTCCATACAGAATCACAATCATACAGAACATGCCAAACTATGGTTGAATATTGAATGTAGATTTTTTTTCTCTTGCAAAAGGACATTTTTTGAACTATAATTAACCTTGCCATGTGGTGGAGAGGTGTTAAGCACATACATATCTGAGGTTGGCTCAGCACTCACATCAAATGTGAAGAAGTGTTCATGTACAGACAACTGTGTTCACAAGATACCCCAACTGAGGCAAGTGCTATCATTAACAAAATGATCTGCTCTTGATAAGCTGTTCATCCATTTAAAGCTTGAAGTGTTTATCAGTTTTGTTAAGTGCAGTCTAACTGTCTGGTATTTATATAAAAAAAGAGGCTATCCTCAAAATCTAGCCTTGGTTGTAAGAATTTTCACATCCTGTAATCTTCTTTAAAGCAGGTTAACTAAAGCAGACTGTTTGGATTTGAATTGTCTTCCGAGTTAATAAATATATTCAGTGTTGAAGAGTGTGTTGATTTAGGGTAATAGCGTTTCAGTTGAGTTACTCTTGAGTTGAGTTGCTCTTCAGCTGAGCCTCTGCTTGCTTATACTTCACTTACCATGCTAGGTGTCTTTAAATATCTTCATTTGGTTTCCTCAGGCATAAAGTAGGATAATTCAATGTAGAACTGGGCCATTTAGCACAAAATTGTATTGATTTTGTTTAATTAAGTTTTAAAGATTTATGTATTCCATTTCAGTTCATTAAATTTTTGTTATACCACGGTCTGTCTGAATACTCGATTCTGATTGGCTGCTAGGTGTTGTATATTTTTCGTAATACTACACGTAGTGCCGGCTAGGTCAAATCACTCTATGTGATCCTTGTTTACGGACTTGCTTTAATGACCATATTATTTAGGTTGTATGATAAAACAATTTTTTTAGGAGCGAGCCACAAAAACACAAGCTAACAGAGACTATACACTTATCTTGTTTAATTTCACATTAAAAGGAAATGAGGAGATTTGCTTTCGCCTATTTTATTTCATGCAAATATCTTACTCTGAAGAGATTGTGGTCAAGTTTTAACTTGCTCTGAGAGTGTTTTACATTAGTTGCATCATGACATATTTCACTACTCCTCCTCAACGCGAGGTTATTAAGGTCAGTGTACTGTTGAATGTGGTTGAGTCCCGGTCCGTTGTTAAATTGTAGTATCTTTATTCGTTCGATGCAAGTAAGTGGAGCCTATGTTACTATGGGAAGGGAATTTCACTCACCAGAGGTGATTTCCCTTGTGTTACAGTAAGATTCACACAATCACAGCGGATTTAGAAGTCATGAATGAACTACAATTATTAAAAAAATTATTTAGTAGTGAATTATTTATTTAGTGAGCGTACTGTAACGTTAGTAGTCCTCTGATGCTAACGTTATAATAAAGCTGATGTTTGAAGGTGCCTTGTCATGACAACGTGACTTTTCTGACATTCCTGAGATCTTGAAGTGTTGTTCCCTCATCAAAAACATGCCTGAAGTAGAATTCAGATTAGTTCACACATGTTTTAGTAATCCTTTATTTCTTTTTTCTGAGCTGAAAATGGCTTATTTTCCTTATCCCCTCCTTTTTTCCATATTCTCACTTGTCAATCATATGAATAGCTTGTACAGCCCTCGCTATGACGAACAGGAAACATGGTTTGACCTGCAAGTGTGACAGCAGCAGACCAGCACTGGAAAAACAATGCCAGAGAAATGCGTTTTCAGATATCCGGAGCCTGACCTATAACAAGTATACCTATAACAAATATATAATTCATAAAACAGTACACCGACATTAGAAATCATACAGTGTAGAGTAAGCTTGTCTGATTTACCTGTAAACACACGGTTGAGGAACATTTTTCCTCCGGTTTCTGTTACATTCCATGTCAGACTCTGGTTCAAACATATAAGGTTCTGTTACATCACGCATACCCGTTGCCTGTCTATTGTAATGTTTTAAAACAATAACATGTGTTTAAAGTGTCTGTTTTTGGCCAAACCGGACTAGCTTGTGACTCCTGGTCAGTAGGTGCGTGCCAAAAGCTTGTCTCTGTTTTTGCCAAAAATACGAGGTGATACGAGACATTGTCTATGAAAAATATTGCATTTTGAACATTATTAACAGTGCAGCGCTAGTATAGAGGGATGAAATATTGATTCCTTAGTGCTATAACAAGGGCATAACATGGGATCTTTAACAACGTCTCTCCATTAAAAACAAAGGATCAAAACAGCATTCAGTTATTGCTTAATGTTTGTCCCATATCTCTTTTAAATGTCACAGATTTGATCATAGAACTGTGAAGAAGCTGGATTCTGTCTTGTCTATTTATGAGGGAAACCTTAACTTACATGAATAACATTAAGCTAAACGTTTATTTGTCTGTCTGGAGCTAGAAACCGTGAAATAGACAAATAACCACGGTTCCGTTTTATATCGGTTATGTACTGCAGAGCAAACATGAATAATATCTTTAATATTTTATTCTTGCCTAAAGATAACGGTATAAACAGCATACTTAATGTCAAACGTTAAGACATCACTGCATCAAAGTGCAGGTGCACTACTTTTTCTCTGTAGTCAAAACAAGATTGACAGTAAAACCTTCTGTTTCCAATAACTACTTCCAATAACTTAAATATGCCAGTGTTTGCAAAGCTCATGGTATAAACCAGATATACAATGACTAAACATTTTATATTGATTTTTAAACTCTGTTTCGCGTCGTGCAGGTCTTCACAACCTTTTTTACGTGGTGGTTTAAAAATCAATATACAATGCTTAGCCATTGTATATCCCTTACTTTTAACATGTTTATGAAAAAAGGTTGTTAGAACAATCTCTTTCTCCGAAACATAATGGTGTTGTGTTAAACATTCCCCATTAATTGACTAGGTTTCGATAAATGTAAATGTAAAGATGACTTCAACTTAAACTCAGTGATTTTAAGCTAGACATTTCTTTGAATCCCTTCTGTTTTTTGTTGAATAGTATATTTCAAGTTACTTATTTACTTAAATTACTGTGTATTGTATGAATTAATATTTTATCAGATCAGCGTTTAGAGGAATAACTCGTGTACACACATGCTATATATGTTGCATTTTCAGAGCTTGTTTTTATTGTAAAACACTCTAATTCATGTCTTTTTCTCTACCTTCTGGTAGAGAAATGGAAGTTCCATCATATGATTATCATTACCATCACACCGAAAATACTCTACTTTTAAGCATATAAGATGATTCTAAACATATAGGGGATTGTGAGTTTGAGCATGCACATTCCCTAGAATATGATGGCCAAGACGTGCAGATTAAATCCCATCAAAGTTTTGTTTTAGCTAGCTGAGGAATTTTTCTATCAAGACTTGCACATGGTTTTTTTTTTATTACAGGGATATATGTCATGCCAGTATTGATTACACCTGCAATCCATCAAACGTATTGTTTTTAAGTGTAATGCTCTTGCCCATATTAGAATTGAAATGTATACTGTCTTTAAATTATATTAAATCTAAAAATGTTTTTGCAATTTTATAAAAATTTAAGACATTAGCATGTCTTATCAAAACAAATGTTGCCATTTAAAGGAAAATGTAAGGAGATGAAAAACAAAGAACGTATTCAATTAATCACTGAATCAATCGATTACAATGAATGATTAACAAAATAATCGATAGTGGCAGGCCTAGACCACTTGAGCTAGCGTTTGAAACACAGTTGTCTGCATTAAGTACTCATGTTTACTGGGTTGCAGGTTGGTGGATGACCGATGTGTGGTGCACCCGGAGGCTGGGGATCTCACAAACCCTCCTAAAAAATTCCGAGGTAAGATCTGTTACTTTATAATAACCACTTTTACTTCCCCACACTGTTGAAGCAGTTGAACATTATACAAGTTTTACCAGCATTTTTCACAAGATTTACAGGTTTACAAATTGTAATATTATTTACAAAAAACACTCTAATTTCTAAAATGTATAATATGAATATTTAATTGAAAACACACTTCCTCATGAAAAGAAAATAATTTTTAAAAGATTTGTAAATGTGTTTCTTTAATCTTTAATTTAGCTTTAATAATATTAATTCTGATGTTTTTCCAAAGAACATTTGTATCATAAACATATGTTTTTTTTCTCAGTTGCACAATAACAATTCTTACTCGTTTCTTCTTTCAAAGTCCTGATCATAAATAAAAGTTAACCTCCTAGACAACAATTATAAGCATAAACTTTTTGCAAAGAGTGACAAATTTATAAAATGTCTGGGGGCCAATAGTTACTTCTACCAGTTTTTTCACAGCTAAAGTTACACATAAATTCACACTTTTATAAAACAATTACCTTATTGGATTGGATTGGGTGGATGGATGGATGCATTAACATAACAAAATCTTATTTAAGAGTTAAAGTTGAAAAAGGTGAAAAGTTGCAAATGAAGGGAAAATGCTACGACTTTGTGAATGGTTGGCTTCAAAATCTCCTTTAAGGGACTGTTGGGTGATCCTGGAGAAGAAGTATTTTATGTTTTTTATGGGTATAATATAAAGTATGTGATTGAGAAGTAACTGGGAGAATCCAGTAATTTCAAGATTCTAAATGAACAAACTTCTAAAGATAATAATAGATTTACCTGCAATATAAGGCTGAATCTGTGGGACATATAAAATCTGACTTTGGACATGGCTGGCATAAAGCAGCTCTGCTCTCTTTAACCATAAAGTCATGAAAGGTGAGAAAATTAGTAGGTTTGGATCAGTAGAGGCAAGAGGGTTTGTGTTAATGTCCGGCCACATTGAGGTGAAATTATGCTGTGAAAATGCGCCGGCGTGCTCAACGTTTCCCTTTTATTTTCCAATTAATGCTCAACATAAAGCGCTCAACGTTTCCCTTTTATTTTCCAATACGGGCCCGCACAGATTCCGTATCGCCGTGGTATCGCCAGGCGAAGTTCCACGCTCCGCCAATGGACGAGGCTCATTTGTTGACATGCGTGAAAGTGCTGATGTTACATAACTGCATGACTTGAGATTGTTATTACAATATATATAATTGAAGTAGTTACAGTAATGTCTTTGTTTAACTGTTTGACAAAGATAGGTAAAAATATCCGCTTACTACTATTAAAATTAAAATACGACATGTATCCCAGACATGGAAAGGTTTGAAATATTCAATGTGTATAATGAAAATCACCTCACATTAAGTGCTTGCTGTGATAAAATGTCAGCAGTAGAAATATTTCACTATTTATATAATCAATTGGGTCACATCTTTTTGTAAGACAATTGATGGTGCTGTTGATTCAATATAATTGTTTCATCATAAAAGTTATGTAAAAAAATAATTATCTTTCTAATTCTAATTTTAATTGTACTAAAACATTGGTTCTCCCAACTTTTTTCACCAAGTACCACCTCAAAGAATTTGGCCAATCAAGTACCACCAATAAAGAGTAACATTAAAATACACAATTTCAATTTAGCCACAGCGCATAGTCCTTCCTATTCAGCTACAGTTAAGTAACGTTCAAATAAGGCAATATTCTTGCTAATAATAATATTTATTCATTTCAACAGCAGTAGACAGCCTGAACATTAAGAATGGACTGATATAAATTTTTTAAAAGGATTTTTACATTTTTTAAAATGGTATATAAAACTCGATGTGGGATACGATTGAGGCAAAGTGCTCTCTCGGGACTCCACCAGCATGGCTCCGTTATTGAAGACTCACTCACAAAAACTCGTTATCGCTACTTTGGAGGGAGGGGCCATGATTAATGTCTCATACCCACTGCTGATCATTTTTTGTTTGACACCCACAATAGTGACAGCCACTGACAATCGCGTACCACCAACAGGTTTCCAAGTACCACTAGTGGTACTTGTACCACAGCTTGAGAACCACTGTACTAGAACAATGCAATAAGTTGCATGTTAAAATGCAAGAAAATGGTAAATTGAGTGGTTTATGCAGAGCATGTAGGAAAAAAAACTGTACGTAGATTCAATCAGACTGCATGTATATGACTTTTTAGTGAAGTTTCCAGGTACAACCCTCAAGCAGGTGCACCGATGAGGAGCAGAATTCACAGAGACGTTATTTGTCAAAATTATTTTAATTGCAATTTTGTGTTTGTGTTCAGTGCACCCTCATTTCTAAAAGAAAAACAACGGTTGATTAAACTATAACTTTAACTTTGTAGATAGTAATTAGCTTCATATCTTCGTAAATCAACATCTACACATTCGTCTACACTGATTCTGTGAAAAACAGATAAATGTCGAGTTTGCACAGGAAATCTTTGGACCTCTTTGGTGTAAGTAGAGGATCTCTTCTCCAGGGTTTTGGAACACACATACCAGGAGTACTTTGCTTTCTGGAACTCTATTCTTTGTTAACCACATAGTGAGCGCATCGATTGGCCTTAATTTCTGAAGCACCACCCTGTGGTTGGTGAGTTTTTGTTGCTCCCTGGTGCTATCACACAGCAAGGAGCGCCTATTTTCCTCTATTTTCCTCCACCTGGGCGAATGGCCCCCCACTGTTCATAAATGCAAAAATGCCAGCAAATTTAATTTGCCCCAATCTGGCTGGACCTTTAGAATGAAACCTAAGTTTTAAGAAATACTTTAATGGAAGCATAATTTTGCCAAGCACTTTGAACCAATAAATTTTTTTTGTTGTTGTCTAGATTGTCTCTTCAAGGTATGTCCTATGAATCGGTACTCTGCGCAGAGACAGTTTTGGAAAGCAAAACAGGGCAAACATGGGAGTAACACACAAGGCGATCTCTTCAAGAAACTGCAGGTATGTTTATGAACATATATACATAGCTTCAGGTAGCCTTCAGAAAAGGGCTGCATAATTAATATAATCACAATCGCAAATCATGATATCAGTCACTTACTATTATGTCATGGCAGTGCTGTAATTATGTAAACTAAGCTCTCTAGACTGCTTGGCAAAAGACATGATGCCGATACAGACTGTCAATATAAAGGGCTTTCAGAAAATTATTCACACACTGTACAAAAGGTACCAGCCGCCCTTGTAATTGCACGTTTTTTTTTCACAAGTAGCAATCCCTACCCTGTATAAAGTGGTGAAATGTTCAAAGTACTTTATTTTTTTCTTAGCCATAACCACAAAGAAAATTCTTGCCTGAAACCAAAGAAAGTTTGGACAAATAACTTGTAATCTGACCAGTTTACAGTAGTAAGATTTGGAAATTCAAACAGTTTTCAGTTTTGTTCAGTGAAACTGAATGAAGTTTTTCTATCATGTTTCCTTTTCCATTGAGTTTATTGTAATTGCCTTTTGAAGATCTTAATATGGACAAAATGTATGTTTTTATTTCTCTTTAATTTTGTTAAATAGTTTACAAACATCTTTGTTATTGTAAACTTTATTTTATTTAGTATCATTTATTTAATGTTATTTAGTGACCCTTTTAAAAAAATTTGTTTGAAAAATCAGTTTTTAATTTTTTGCTTTCAAAACCCATCAAGTTGTCTAATGATATTATAATGATAATCGCAATCGCATATTGCAAAGTTGACCTAAATAATCATAATCTGAAAATTGTGCAGCCCTTCTTCATAGTATATTTACATAAGAAATCTAAGTATCGCATTATATTAATTGGATTTCCTATTTTGCAGCATGCCGCAGAACTAGAGCAGAAACAAAATGACTCTGAAAACAAGAAACTCCTGGGAGAGGTTGTCAAATATAGTCGCGTTGTACAGGTAGAGTCATCGTTTCCTCTTCTTATCGGTAAATGTTTGTTTTTTTCCTGTACACTGAAAACACTCTGTTTGCTTTGACATTGTTGCCAAGGCTGCCAGTGCAGGGCTCAAGGGCCAAAGAGATTTTTGTCAGTTATGGTGATATACAGCTACAGAACCCCAAAAAAAATTCTTGGTTTGTTTCTTGTTTGTACTGTGCATTCATAAAAAAGATGAGTTTTTATTAGTGTTGAATCACTGATATCCTGAGTATATAATTTAGGTTTTTCTAAACGTAGTCATTAATCATTACAATTCAAGAAAATTTTGTTAAATGTGTTAACTAATTAGATATATTTAAGAGTATATAGTCGAGCATATATATAAATACATTAACAGCATTAAATAAAAATAAGCAGTTAAATAATTAATGGAAAGTAAAAATCAAGTACTATATATATATATATATATATATATATATATATATATATATATATATATATATATATAGTACTTGATTTTTCCATTAATTATTTAACTGCTTATTTTTAATATTAGTTAATGCTTCAGATTTGCGGGATAAATTCTAAATATTCAATTTAAATGAAATACAGGATGGAAGCTGGATCTCTGAGTCAAAATGAATCTAATTAGTCGACAACTCTTT
Source organism: Danionella dracula (assembly GCA_900490495.1). Classification (NCBI taxonomy): domain Eukaryota; kingdom Metazoa; phylum Chordata; class Actinopteri; order Cypriniformes; family Danionidae; genus Danionella; species Danionella dracula. Next base: position 6,586,491 of record UELW01000056.1, read on the forward strand.
TGAAGTGACTACATAAATCAACTCTCAATAATGATCGTTTCTACTGTGATTTGTTTGATTCGACTCTGTTGACTTGATGATTCAGAATTTCTCAATTCTGCTTTATTTTATCATTTCGATCAGTTAACAACTTAAGTTGATAACTGATGCAAAATCGACACAATCTTGGCAGATGTTCGAAAAACCCATCAGTGATTTTAAACAATAAACATTTTATGCAGGAGGCTTGATACACAAACAAGACTAACTACAGCATGAACACATTCATTCCAGCGCATTAACACAGGTTATGTGGAAGGGTAGCGTCACGGTGGCGCAGTGGGTAGCACGGTCGTCTCACAGCAAGAAGTTCGCTGGTTCGAGCCTCGACTGGGTCAGTTGGCATTTCTGTGTGGAGTTCTCATGTTCTCCTCGTGATCGCGTGGGTTTTCTCCGGGTGCTCCGGTTTCCCCACAAGTCCAAAGACATGCGGTATAAGTGAATTGAGTAAGAACGATTGTCCATAGTGTTAAAGTGTGAATGAGAGTGTGTGAATGTTTCCCAGCGATGGGTTGCGGCTGGAAGGGTGGTTCATTCCGCTGTGGCGACCCCAAAAGGGAAGAAAGCTGACCAGAAGATGAATGAATGAATGAATGTGGAAGGGTTAAAGAAGGCAATGACTGTTATCTGATTCAGTTTGACACCTTATTCTGAAGTCAGCATGATCTAAATTAGTTAAAACCTGACCACCAGTTTTTCTTTAAATTACTAGTTTATTTAAAGAGCACATTTATAATCAGTGCCAAATAGAGCACATTAATAAAACATTATAAAATTATCTACAAAATAGAATGTTACAATGACGAGATAAATAAAGCATAAGCAATTAATGACCGCCATTAAACAGTTAATCACAGTTTAAATAAAATAAATTTACCAAGACTCTACACCACACATTTAAATGCCTGCATTTAAAAGTAAGTCTTCAGTCTAAAATTAAAAAACCTCAACGTTCAGAGGAGGGTGTCTTTTGAGTGTCCATTCGTTCGACAATCTTGGGCCAACTACTGCAAATCTAGAGCGAGGGAATTATAGCAGCTCCAAGTCAGATGAACAGAGTTCTCTAGAGGTTTTTAGTAACTGCATATAATTGTGACTAGAATAACTCTCAAATAATGTCTTATTTAAAACAATTCATGCAAGTCATGTGATTATGCATGGGCATCCTATAAAGGGACAAAGCTAACATTTTCTAGATGCTGGTCAGCAAGTTCCACCAATCAGATAAAACATGCTTGCTGTGGCAAAAATGGACAAAATAAAACTTTACGTTTGTTTGGTTTTACAAGGTCAATTGTTTCTCTTCCTTGCTTCTGTTGCACATCATTCATCGTTGTTGGACTGAATGTTCAAATGCTGTTTAATTCATGGGTCTTCTGATGCGTTTTCAATGAGTTGGAAAGTGTAACAAATCTGAAGTAGATATAAAATAGTGTTTTAATTTCCAGTATTTTCACATATAATATCACTTTATGTCCAGCTTCTCCACATTAAGAGTAATAAGTACCTGACTGTGAACAAACGCTTGCCTGCGCTGCTGGAGAAGAATGCCATGCGAGTGTCCCTGGATTCTTCTGGAAACGAGGGCTCCTGGTTCTACATCCAGCCTTTCTGGAAGCTACGCAGCGAAGGAGACAATGTAGGCCTGACTTCCTGTTCTTTTTTAGAATCAGGGATTAAATTAGTGCTGTTCAGTTTTTTTTCCTGAAAAAAAATATTTAGTAATATTAACATCGAAATGTTGTAACTCATTCAGTTTTTCCCTTTTTGCATCTCAGCGAATGAATCATAAAGGTATATAATCTGTTTAGAGCATGCACTCTGTGTGTCTGTGTTTTAAATGTGTGTACACAATAAGATTTGTTGCATGCTAATGTGCCTGGAACACCTAGCCCCTAAAGCCTGATACAGAACACTTTTACCTAACCTTCAAAGATCACTGGTTTTTACCATGTTTTTTTTTCCAAGGTCTTTTCTGAGTCTACTTGAATAGCATGCAGATCTACCATGAAAAGAAACTCCAAAATAAATTATTTGTTTTAACATAAACATTATTTGCATGTATATGTTTTGAGAAGGCATTACACTTTCACATGAGGGGAAGCATGGTAAGGCAACACTTTAACAGAGATTAGCATGCAGCAAGAGGAAGTTATATAGTTTAATTGTGTCTGATTGCTGGAGAACGAATTAATTCTCTGTAGAGTAAGGACCTGGAACCATATTTTCACCCAGGATCCTGAATGATGAACTCTCACAATGAGCCTTGTGTTTCTCTGTTGAGCTTGACTCAAATACTGATTTTTTTTTTAGTCATCGCCAGTTTAATGTTCTGTTGATTCAACTTGGCATTGACAGAAATGACAACCAATAAACAATCTCTCTAAACGTTCAAAACCGAGCTATTTAGATTTCATTCAGCTGCTCCGTAAACTGCTCTGGTTGAGTCACGTAAAGAAAGAGCGGTTTATTTGGGAATCACAACCAAATCTGGTAAAATTAAATTTATATTTTAAGACACTGGTCGTTCCAACAAAAAGTTTACTCTCTTCATTAAACTTGTCCCCAGAACTCCTAACTCTGGCTGTGGCTGTAATATAATTACTTGCAAAAAATATTGAGTCCTGAAAATGTAAGTGTTGTTTTATTGTTGCTTTAGCTCTTGCATGCCAAAATAACAGGCACTTTTTCTTTTTCTTTTTCTTTTCTTTTACACTCAGCAAAAACATATAAGCATATACATAAGCATTATAATTAAATAAACAATTTGTAAAATGTATATTTTTGTTAAGCGAAATTCCCTTCAATAATAGTTAATAAAGCATAAAACTTTGATACAATGAAATCAAAACAAGTTTGTGTTTCTTTTAAATGTTAGAATTTTGTCAATCACTCCTTAGATGGATCAATAGGATCAAAATGTAGTGTGATGCAGTGTTTTTTTGAAAAGAGTAATGTTTTTGAACTGATTGTCTTTAATTTTTAGGGATTTTAAAAAAAGTGTAGTGTCTTTGGACAACTCTGAAATGCTGAAAGATACACAGTAACCAAATGCAAGTTATGCAAGTTTTTTTTGCACATTTTTTTATTTATTTATTTTTTTAACAGATTTAAAAGTGGTTATCATAACAGTTATGGTCTCAAACTTGTGTATTATTTTCCAGTTTTAACTTATGAATGTCATTTTTGGCATTATTAGCTCAGGTGATATTAGTAGTGTTTCATATAAACTTTCCACTATGCATGTCACAAATCTTTGCTTTTTAAATTATTCTTTGCTTTGTTCAAACTTTTTTTGTATTTTCATGTGTTCTTTTATCTATATATAGGTGGTGGTTGGAGATAAAGTCGTTCTAATGCCTGTGAATGCAGGACAACCTCTTCATGCAAGCAACATCGAACTCCTGGACAACAGGGGTTGCAAAGAGGTCAGAATCCATCTTTCCAGTTGAGCACAGATTCTCAAAGTCTTTATTTGTTCATTTGTTGTCAACTGTATTTTTTTCAATTTTGGAAATGTTAAGTGGAAGAAGTTACTCAAGTTTACTGGTGATTCCGGGGTTGAAAATGTTGGCAATTAAGCGCTTTTAGGAGGTGCATTTACAAGTTTTCTATCTTTCAGGTAAATGCTTTAAACTGCAACACCAGCTGGAAGGTCACACTCTTCATGAAGTTCAGTGAATACAGAGAGGATGTCTTGAAAGGGGTGAGTTTTCCATTTTGTTCAGAGAGCGAACAGTTTGCAGTTTCTCTTTAATCACGTCTATCTTTCAGGGGGATGTGGTGAGGTTGTTCCATGCAGAGCAAGAGAAGTTTCTCACTTGTGATGAGTACAAAAAGCAGCAGTATGTATTTCTAAGGACCACCCTGCGCCAATCAGCAACTTCTGCCACTAGCTCCAAAGCACTCTGGGAAGTGGAGGTACTGCAAAGTTACAAGAAATATGCTGATGCGCAATTTCTATACAATTGTTTGTACTGGGTATAAATTGAGATGTTTAAAAAATATTGTTACATTCATTTTATTCTGAGGCTGTTTTTTCTTTAGGTTGTTCACCATGACCCTTGTCGAGGTGGAGCCGGTCAGTGGAACAGCCTTTTCCGTTTCAAACATCTTGCCACAGGACACTACTTAGCCGCTGAGGTAAGCCTTAAATTTCTCACCATTCCTTTACTCCTTATTTGCATAATTGTGGTGTGGTTACCGCAGTTTTGTCCCATCACGGGTTTCCCTTTGAGCGATTTGATTAAATTCTTGTGACTTACTCAAATTTTCATTCTGCACGTCTTGCTTTTTACATTTACATTCACGTTTTGCTTTACCGCTCAGTTTTCTTTGAAACTAGTGGGGTTGTATCTAAATGCTGGTAATAGGAAACTTATGAAAAAGATGATTCTCTTTTTAGCTTTAACATTTTTTGGAAGTGGACTGCAGATGGCAGTCTTCCCAAATGAATTTTAACAGAGGTTTAGAACCAGAGTGATCCACTGAATACATGGCAAATTAGACTTTTCTTTGAGTTTGTTTGTCCATTTCATTAAGCTTTCTGGTGTTTTTTTTTAGGTGAATCCAGATTTTAAAGACCGTACTGATAGTACCAGCATAAAAAATGAGGTAAGCTTGCTCAATTCTACAGAACCTTCAAGATTATGTGGGGGTTATTTTTCCTGTTTACTAAAACTTTAAAATTTTAGACCTGTGAAGACACTTTGAAGACAATAAGTGTCTCAATTAGATAGTTTTTAGTGGCTGCTTAATTTAGTCAAATTAGAATCAAAATCAGAATCAGCTTTATTCTCAGTCAGTGCAAACAACATAAGTACAGTAAAGTTCAACACAACTAACAATCTATTAAAATATGGCTATGAGGTAGAATATTTTGTTAATATTATTGATGAAATGTAAACAATTGAACAAAAGTTTATAAAGTGTTGTGTGCTTAAGTGCTTAAATGCAAATGTTCTTGCATTTTATTCTTATTCATATTTCATTATTATTAATATATGCATAACATATACATATATAGTGTACATTTACATGTACAAATTTCCCTTATGCTTGCATATAATGGTTTACTTTGAGAAAATTGTATTGTCTAACCATACATTTTTTTACATAGTTTTTTGTGAAACAATTAAACAAATAATCAAATAATAAAGGTACAGCTTTGAATCAAGTTTCAATTCAAAACAATCTAAAATTTGTTTTTAATAAGCAAGTTTTTGTCAAAGAAAGAATATGATTAAATATGATTTACTTTTATTTATAGGCATTACAAAGACTAAGCCCATACAGAATTTGTATCCACAGGTACTTTGCAAAAAGAGGACATGCTAAAGATTTCAGTACCTGTCCAACCTCAACAATTCCAACATTTTATGGCATCATGAACAGACTTACCAAATTAATGAATGTTTTCAAAACATTAAATGACATAATGAACAGACTAACCAAATTAATAAATGTTTTCGACAATATTTAATGGCATCACAAACAGTAGTTTTAAAACAAACCTAGTTTAAAAAAATGACAACAGCTGATTCAGTGGACCTCTGAGATCAAGAAAATAACTGTAAGCGTATTAAAGTGTGCAGAGAGATTCTGAGGATAACTCGGAGTCAGTGAAGAAAATTTTTCAAAATAAAGTTTTTTTTATTTTTCATCAGTTCAGACATAGAAAATAAATGGAATCATATTCTAATTGGGGAGTCCAGCATTAAAAACTCACAACTTGGTACTAAGAAATCTAGTATGCATACCTTACACATTCAAAGATAGTCTATGCCAAAACATGTTATAAAGCTTTTCTCCATTATAAAAACACTCTGCTGATATGTACGTATTGCCTCATGGACAGTTTATTTGAGCAACAACTGTAATTGGCATGAGACAACTTTAGTTAGTCTTGATTTATTGCAAGAGTCGCCATTGTTCCAATGGTTGCAATAATTCAATATAGGTGAAAAAGTTGGCTTTTGCTGGGATTCAAATACTTTTAATTATTATAACTTTTAAAATGTAGACAAAACCCAAATCTCATACATGTCTTTAATGTAACTAAAAAGTTCATAAATTATACCCTTGTATCAAAGCAATGTAAAGTTGTAAGCTCTACAAATCTGCTGCTGCTGACAGATGACTCACTCTGCTGAAGTGAACTCAGCAGCTCCACAGCATTGCGGAACATCTCAGCTCAATTTCCTGCACATCTTCACTATTATGTAATCAGCATTTCTTCTTCCTTCACACTGCAACAGACAGACCTGCACCATTTGTCCTCCTACTCTCCCCAGAATATTCAGCTGAATCTTTTTACCACCCTTCAACCTGTTCCTCTCACTGCACCTTTTCACTGTATTAGCATTCTGCTTGGGCTACCTCACAGACAAACACACAGCGAAGAGCAGAGGGCCTCCTTACATAATGTCTGAATCTGGGGGTGCCCCGTGAGAGTCAGGCAGACGTGCTGTCTGCTTTTGCAAAGGTGTGAGTCAGAGGAGAATGTATAATGTGTTTCTCTTAAAAGCCCTCTTTTGGAAACTTCTGCTGAAAACAGATGCTGGTCTGCATAATTTCTTTACTGTATATAACCTCTGGGTGCTTCCTTCAGCTTTTGCTGGATCTAGTTTGGTGACTGTTTGTTTGCTTTAAGTTTGTACAGATATGCAGGATCTATTTCTCACTTTTGCATAAACATTGCACAACAATTGTGGAATAGTATAGAACAGGAGTAAAAAAACTGTTTAACCATACAGTGCACGGTTCCAACCTTAATTAGTCCCTTTGTTCAATCTATTTAGGTACTTATGATACTCCTCTCATTTGATTTCAGTTTTCTTGACTTTAATTTTAACATCACTACACTTCTTGACTTTACACATCTTGATTCACTTGCCTCACTTGAATTGCCATGACTTGTTTACACTTGACTCCACTTATCTTCTCTTGGCTTCACCTGTCTCGGCTTGACGTCACCTGTCTCCACTTGATGTCATCCATCTCCTCTTGACATCACATGTGTCAACTTGATGTAACTTGCCTTCACTTGTTATTGTCTGTACTTCACCTGCCTTGAATTTAAGTTTGCTCTACCTCACGTATAACATTACTTCACTCTTCTTCACTTCACATGTCTCTTTAGTTTTTACACTTTATCTGTCTTGTCTTTTCATCTTGACCTCACATCTCTTGATTCCTCTAGTCCTCATTTAAGTTGTCTTAATTTCACTCAACTTCTCTTGAATTGACTTCACTTTAAAAAAAATCTTATCAATCACTTATCTAAAATCACCAGGTTTTGTATCCCCTGGGAATGTGAAATTAAACCTTTGATTTGAGGGTCAAATAGAGGTTGTGTATATCCCTATATAAATATTTTCAAAATGTTAGAACGTCTTAAGTAGTCTTACTCTTTCCAATCCTCAGAACAACACAGACTCCCTGTTCTCTAAAAAGAGGTGGCAGGCTGACAAGATTCCATACACCCTTGTTGCAGTGCCCCATGGTAATGACATCGCCTCTCTCTTTGAACTGGATGCCACAACCTTGCAGCGCGCCGACTGTCTGGTCCCCAGGTCAGATTCTGTCCTCTGAAAACTACTATACCATACAATACAATACAATACAATACAATACAATACAATACTAGAACTTCATACCAGATGTGTATTTTATTTGTTTAGCAAACACATATTTTGGGAACCCAACCCACCACAATAAAAGTGAATAAACAATGTTTTCAGTTTGGCTAGAAAAGCAAAATGAGATATACAGGCATACCCAAAATGACGATTTTGAAGATTTCTTTTGCTTCTAATAACAGAATATGAATCAAACAGCAGATCTATTCATTTAAAAATGTGCATCTGTGTAGAAACTCCTATGTGAGACTCAGGAACCTCTGCACGAACACCTGGGTTACCAGTACTAACATTCCAATTGACGTCGAAGAGGAACGGCCAGTTATGCTTACGGTATGGTTTTGTTTTCCTTTGAAATAATATGTCTAGACGGTGAATGTTTTAATTTTAAAAAGGTTTTAGTCATTTAAAATTGTCAAACAATTTAACTCTTAGTGGAAGTAAAGAAAAAAAAAGTTGTGTGATTGAGAAAAGGGATATATGGCACTGACCTACATTGCTCTCATTTCTCCAAGCTCTTGACAGATACTCAAACATTCTGTGCAGTTTCAGACAGATTCAAACAAGATCAAACCTATTTCAGATAGGTTTTTGTGCCGTTTTTATTGAAAATGTTTGAAAGACATACAATAAGATCTGTACAAATATGCACTGATTAAGGTTTTATGATTACAAGAATAATACATGCAATTCTGTTTCATACATTATCCAACCTGAAGAATAGTTTGCATCTTGATCAGAAAGTCTGACCTCTGAGTGAAACAGATGAGTCGCATACCTTGCCCTGATAGTCACATGTCCTTTAGAATGCATCAGCAACCAAACAGAGCACACTCTTTAGGTTGCCCAATCGACTCGCAACTCAAGACAACCTGTGTGTCCTTGTTTTATATTTTTTTTTCTTAAACTACACCTCTGTATTTTGATTGGCAAAATGTATTCATCCAATCAATATAACATGTATGTATTTATCTATTAAATATATTGAGACACATGTTTTTGTTAAATAACTAAACAACTGTTATCACTGTTGGTATCTCCAAATATGAATAATAATACTTTCAATGTATATAGCGCCTTTCCAGAAACTCAAAGATGCTTTACGATGTTTAGGTCATTATTCATCCTCTCCATATTCATACACTGATGGTGATAAGCTACCTTAGAAGCCCTCAGCTGCCCAGGACATTCTGGCAGAACTTGGCTGCCAATCCGAGCCTACGGTTTCCTGACCACCACCAGTCACACACATCCATACAGGGAAATGCAGGTGAAGTGGCTTGCCCAAACCCACAACGACAGAATGGACCTGGCATCGAACCGCTAACCTTCCAGTTACAGGAACAACTCACCACTGCTCCACCTTTCTGGCCCGAATAATTGACTATGCATACTGCTTGAGATGAAAAACAGCCCTAAGAACATTTGATAATTTTTTAAATAAAAGAGCGCTCACCTAGGCTGTGGAATATCAGTACAATGATATTAATATGTAATTTCTTTATTTTCTGAATAGATTGGCACCTGCCGCATGAAGGAGGACAAAGAGGCCTTCTCTATTAACTCTGTTCCCCTCTCAGAGGTCAGAGACCTGGACTTTGCCAATGATGCAAACAAGGTTCTGGAGTCGTTTGTGCGTATTTTGAGAACGCCCAACTATCCAGCAGCCAACGAACGCAGGTTATGCACCTTTTACTGTATGTCAAACTGTTTACATAGAGGTTTAGGTGTTACCACATTAACTGTCATTTTTTGTTCTTGATTGGCGGTTTTGTAAATTAGTTTATTAAATAGTTTTTTATCACACAATGCAGTAGAAATTTTGACAGGAAAGTGGAAAATCAGAAAAGTTCAAATTGGGGGCACAGTTTCACATTAGTATTATTTTTGTGTATTAAGTTTGTGGATAACCCCAGATTACAAAAGGTAACTTTCAGGTTGGTTAAGTAGCCATAGCAACATACTCGCTGAACATAACCTGCTCTGGTGCCCTTTTATAGATGTTCCTGTTGAATAATGTTAATTTAATTTCATAAAATGCTTAACTTAATTTAAGTAAATTTATTTGTTAATTTATTTCATGCAAATTTTGAAAGTGCGCATTCCTAATACAACAAACTCTAAATCTGTGGTTAAAAAAATGTAGCATGGAAAGTTACAACCCTTAGAATTTTCAAGGCTCAACCTTCAGCAGGTGCTTAGTACAAATTATGTGAAAGACAGCATTTTACAGACATTCATATGGTTCATATAGTAACTTTTTATGATCACTTTACATTTCAGGGTTCCCAAATGGTATTTGCTGCCTTGATGGTACCCACATTCCTATTAAAGCTTCTGTAAATTACTTGGTCTTTGAAATAATTTTGATAATTTACTCTCTACTAACTTAGGTAAAATATGATGAAAGCTCATGCAAAATGTTTAGCCAAATTGCCAGGGTCGGTACGTGATGCCAGAATTTTTATATTCCTTTGGCAAAGTAAGATGGCGGAGATGGAGAAGACAGTAGGAATAATGAAGGCAAGTTTTCAGAGTAGTAGTTCATATTAGTATGTCACACAACATTGACACTAGAAGAGGAGAGGGCTACCTCGCATGGATGCAGGCAGTGTAGGAGCTAGTTTTAGAAGAACAAAGAAATGACAGAATGCCAAGAAAAGTTGTTTGTTAATTATTATCCTAGTTTTAAGACAGATTATCTAATTTTAAGACCCCCAGTGACTAGATACAAGTTGAAATATTTCACAGTTTGGAAAGACTTGTTTTGAGAGTTTTTGTCTATTTTTAAGATCCAACAGCTTTTATCAGCTAGACATTTTTACAAATTAAGAATTTTTGCCATGTCAGATATTCTTACCACATTGACAGATTTTTTTAATTTCTGTAATTTCTGAAAGCTGTATTGACTATTTTTTGTGTGTAGATACACAACAAAATACTTTTCAAAAAAGTGTTCTCATCTTAATCCAATTCTCCAATATGATGTCAAGTTTGTCTTTTTTTTTAATGTAGTTAATTTTTTTGTAGTGATTGTTTCCATAAGAATCCCTTTAAAAAAAAAATATATATTATTTTTCAATGTGCCATGTAATGTTTTGACTTATATATGTTATAAATGTACATACTTTTCTCGGATGCTAATAATCTTCATAAAAAACTGGCTTTATGTCGTTGTAAGCCAACATCAATACCTCAAACTCTGCCTCTGTGAAATACTTGCTTCAATTAAAAAATTTTGAGTTGTAGTCAACTAATGAATTTTGGTAAAGAAAATTAAATTAAGTGCTACATCAGCATTACTCTGCCAAAATTATTGCGAATGAGAGCTTAAGTAGCAGCCAGAAAAAAATGGCAGTAATTTGTCGATCCATTGACAATATCTTTATAAACGTGCCATACATGCGCATAAACACTCAGTTATCAAGCAGAGGTGAGTCGAGCTAACTCTGTTTTGAAACACACATACCTGGAGTAAGCAGGATTAAGGTTGGTCTACTGAGAATTCAGGTTTAAGCAGATGGTAAGTTAACTTTGCTTTCTGAAATATAACCCAGGGCCTTCTTAACATGTCCATGAAGTCTGCTAACAAATATGCATGAAGCCGTTTATTCTGTTCAGAAAGTCTACTTCTTTTGTCCTCATCTGATTCTCTGTATTTGTTAAGACTTGTAAAACTGAAAGATAACAAACAAGTATTTTACAAACATTTCACGTAAACATACTCTAACTTACTTTTCACATGTATCTATCAAAAATACTAAAAAACAACATTTTTACTCAAAAACTAGTCAATTGTCAGAGCATAAACACAATCAATAAACAACAAAAGTGTAAAAGTTATTTAGAAAGTATTTAACACAATTACCATTTCGACACTAAAGAAGACATCTAAATGTACAGCAAGGAAGATTAAGATTGCTTTTTTGTCTTTTTTGGTTGGCGACATTTAATTTTCTTGTTATGTTATGGTTATATTACTGCAGTGTTTAAAGGGATTATTCAGATTTTTTATTTATTTTTTTGTTAAACATGTAAACAATTAATTTCAGTTTTCCATCTTTGTTTGGGATTATCTCATGTTATAAAATGGATCCCAGTGGCTTATAGACAGTTGCAGCTTTTCTACGAATACATTTTTTTTCTTTAAATTTTTTGTTGATGCTGCTTATTTTCAGATACTCTTCTAATGGTAAAAGATATGCTTCGTAAACTGTGTAATATACATTGTTTTGTCTGTGAAGATTTACTATAAAGCTGTTGGAGGACCTAATCTTCTTTGTGTGCGATGTGCCAAACAATGGGCAGGACGTTCTCTCTGTAGTCATTTCCAACCCCAATAGAGAGCGGCAGAAACTCATGAGAGAACAGAACATCTTGGCTCAGGTTTGTACAAAAATTGAATTTGATTTGGAATCATTCTTGTCAAAAATGTCATTTTTATTTTGCAGATATTTGGAATTCTTAAAGCCCCATTCTCAGAGATAAAAGACTCACCCATGCCCAAGCTGGATGATGTTGGAGAGCAACGCAACTCGGCATTCAAGTACATGCTACAGCTGTGTTACAGAATCCTACGGCATTCCCAGCAAGACTACCGCAAGAATCAGGCAATTTTCATTATTAATATTCTCATATCTGCCTCTAGATTACATTACAGAAAGCCTAATGTGTGTCTTTTTTTCTTGTAGGAGGATATAGCCAAAAACTTTTCAGTCATGCAGGCTCAAATTGGTTATGAAATCTTAGCTGAAGACACCATCACTGCTCTCCTGCACAACAACCGTAAGCTTTTAGAGAAGCACATCACAACAAGCGAGATTGAGACGTTTGTAAAACTTCTCCGCAGGAACCGTGAGCCCAGGTGGAGATTTATACACGCACAAATGTTGGCTTGTTGAGATTTAGCTATTAACATGAAGATTCTGGGGCAAAATTCTCACAGGTTTCTGGATTATTTGTCTGACTTATGCGTCTCCAACAAAACAGCCATTCCCATCACACAGGAGCTGATTTGCAAGTTCATGTTGAACCCCACCAATGCAGACATTCTCATCCAGACAAAGTGATGCTCTGTTGATAAAATTAAAGTTTAGAAATGTGAGTTTTTATTTTTTTACTAATGCTTTTAAATAAAAAATTTTAGACTGATCCCACACACAGAGAGTTCTCTTGAGTCATCTCTAATCCAGGAGGATGCTGATGATGAAGAGGTGTGGTTATACTGGATTGATCACAACAAAGAGCCTCACGGGAAGTCCATCAGACACCTGTCCCAGGATGCTAAAGATAGGCAGAAGATGGACATTGACATCCTCACATACTATCGGTGAGATAGCAGTCAAAAATGCATTTATCTGAATGTAAAATAAAATCTGTTTAAAAATTTCAGCAGGTTTTCTTGCTTATTTAAGTCAAGAACTGTCATTCTGTTACTCTCAATCTAGGTCAGATGCAAAAAGAAAGCAAAAATGACTAAAGGACTTTTGAGATTTAATAACAAAATCAGACAAAACAAAGTTTCAAACAAATACAGCAGGACACTAGTGGGAAACTACATCAATAAATTAAAGCCCCTTTTTTTAGATATTTCGTACTTCCAAAAAGGAGTGCACAAGTACTAATGTTAACTTCTTAATTAACCTATACAATGTTCCATAAGCAAAATAAATCGAAATCCAAAATTAAACAGGCAGCAGATCATGTACCAGTTTGCTAGAGTTCCAAAATAGAACTTATCTACAAGTATAAGCTATTGGTTTAACAGAGTAACACACAGACACACACACATATAAATATAATGTACCCAACCCTATAACACTCTACATCTGTGCAATTGTATGTTCTTATAACCTGCACACTGTCAACCATTGCTACTTTAAATCTCTATTACTCATCAAAATGGAAAGCCTGAGGTTGGCCCTTGGTTTCAACTTTAACATCGTCCATACATTTTTTTTTAAATAAGAGAATAAGTGCAGTCAAGATTTGTTCCATTTTACGTGTTAAAAACATTTGATGCAGGTTATTATCCTGACATATGCACAATGTTACTTCTGGAGATGTCAGTGCAACAGCTGTTCAATTTAGCTCTGTAGACCACTGTTAATTTGTTTTGATCAGTTATGCCTTTAAAATATTCACCGTGATCTGTTTTCTTGCAGTTGCCAACTCAACCTCTTTGCTAAAATGTGCCTGGACCGGCAGTATCTGGCCATCAATCAGATTTCCACTCAACTTCCAGTGGATCTAATCTTGCGCTGCATGTTTGACGATTGCCTGCCTTACAACCTGCGAGCCTCTTTCTGCCGTTTAATGCTGCACATGCATGTGGATCGAGACCCACAGGAGGCTGTGGTACCTGTTCGGTATGCTCGCCTGTGGACTGAGATACCCTCTAAAATCTCGGTCAATGAGTATGTTTTTATGTCATCCATACGTAGTGTTATATATTCTTTAATACCATATTGGGATTTTGGTCTCTATGAATGTCTGATTGGTGCTCAGGTACGATTATGAGTTCAGAGACACATCCAGAGAGGAAATGAAGAGAAAGTTTGCACCAACTATGCATTTTGTGGACGAATATCTTAAAGATGTGGTCAGTCAACCTGATCCATTCGGAGACAGAGAGAAAAATGAATTGACCCTTGAGGTGAGATTACTATATTGTTATACAATGTGTAATTTCAAAAAGAAGATATTTTGGCCCATTCACATGCTCAACTTTTAATCCAACAGAATTGCAGTTAGGACATTATGTGCATGTCCAAATATATTTGGACGTAGGGCTGCAGAAACTTATTTTTTTGATAATCATTTAATCTATTATTGTAACATTGAGTTACAAGTTAATAAGCTTTTTCCATTCTTCACTTGTCTCATCTTTGAGCTTAAAAATGGAAAGATATGTTTTTAATTCAGATATGTTTAAATTCCATAGCCTAACAATAGAAATCAATTTATTTATGTGTTAAAAAAGTTTATTAAATCAAATTTGATGCATTACTTCGATCACCTGATCTCTCCAATGAAAGTGGGACTTGATGGTGTGTGAAATAGGGCTTTGTAAGGCAAGGCAAGGCAAGTTTATTTGTATAGCACATTTCGTACACAGGGTAATTCAAAGTGCTTTACTTTACTGAAAATTAAAAACATTGATTAAAACAAAGATTAAGATGTGAAGTGCAGAGGTAAAATAGTTGTTCGGACGTTGGTGTGCTCAGTCGACAAAAGCGCAACTAAACAGGTGAGTTTTTAACCTAGATTTAAACATGACTAAAGTGTTGGCACCCTTGATCTCCTGGAAGCTGTTTCCATCTGTGGGGCGCATGGTAACTAAAGGAGTATTTTCCCTGTTTGGAATTTACCCGGGGTAGATCTAATTTATTTGAACCGAGGGATCTCCGCTCCCTAATTGCTGTGTATTCATGTCTGTTAGGTATTTAGGTGCTAAGTTATGTTTGGACTTATATACGAGCAGCAGAACTTTAAAATCTATTCTGAAGGAGAGCGGCAGCCAGTGTAAAGACTTAAGAACTGGAGAAATGTGTTCTGACTTTCTAGTTTTGGTTAGAATTCGAGCCGCTGCATTCTTAACAAGCTAGAGCTGTTTAATGATCTTTTTGGGAAGACCGGTAAAAAGGCTGTTACAGTAGTCCAGCCTGCTGGAGATGAAAGAATCAGTTTATCTAAATCTCGTCTGGAAACAAAGCATCTGATTCTTGCAATGTTTCTAAGATGGTAATAAGCGGATTTCGTCATTGCTTTGATGTGGCTATTTAGACTAAGATCAGAGTCCAGAATCACTGTAGTTGTTAGGCCCTTGGCATTGAGATACGTGCTGTAGTCATTTGGGGAGATAGCTAGATAAATTTGTGCATCATCAGCATAACTATGGTATGATATCTGGTTCCTTCTCATAATTTGGCACAGTGGAAGCATGTGCAGGTTAAATAGTAAAGGAGCAAGGATTGAACCTTGAGGGACTCCACATGACACTGCAGTCCAGTTCGACGTGTAATCACCTATATTTACATAGAAGCCTCTTCCTTCTAAGTATGATCTGAACCATCACAGTTCATAAAAGACAGACTTTTTCTAGTCTATCGAGAAGGATTTTTTGGTCAACTGTGTCGAAGGCAGCGCTCAGATTGAGTAGAACCAGGACAGTCACTTTTCCTGAATCGGTGTTTAACCGGATGTCATTGACTATCATCAGTTGTGCTGTGATGAGCTCTGAAACCCGACTGATAACAATCCATGTATTCATTTTGGGTCAGGAATTCAATCAGTTGTCTTGCCACAATCTTTTCCATAATTTTTACTAATAAAATAACTCGTCTTCGTCTAAATAGTAGACATTTAAAAACAGAAAAAAGTGAGAAAATATAAAAGCTGATAGTGCGAGTGAAGAGCACAAGCAGAGTACGTCCGAACAGCAGCAGAGCAGGAAGCAGAAGAGGATCAAAGATTAGCGGGCATGCCTATTATATGTCCTGGCCGTTGTTTATGCTTTTGTAGATTTTTTTTATTATTGCAGTTGACAATAATATCTGTAATTTAAATGTATTATTGTTTTCACAGGTGGTCCACTTGGCTCGGGACCTGGTATACTTTGGCTTTTACAGCTTTAATGAACTTTTGTGCCTGACACGCACCCTGCTGGCAATTCTGGATATTGTTCAACCTACTTATTCATTCATGTCCAAACTCAACAAGACTCCAGAAGGAGGTGAGGCCCAGACTTAATTGTGGAACTTTTAATTTAAGACAATCCTTGACTTGAGCTTCCCTCCTGTAAGATTCATCTTAATTTTTTGTGTAGGTAATAATGTAATGCGTACCATTCATGGTGTGGGAGAGATGGTGACTCAGATGGTTCTCAGCAGAGGTTTGATGATGCCCCACGGTCTCCCTGATGCTCAGCCAATCCATGGGAAGCAGATCTGTCTCCGTGACGACGAGAATGTCATGGTGATGGACACCAAGCTCAGGATTATAGAGATTCTGCAGGTGATGCCCTCATAGGTTAAATCTGTTGAAATTCATTAAATATTTGAGCCAAACTCGGCCATATTGCATCAAAGACATATTATTTAGAAGTTATTATTTAATTGTCTTTTTGTGAAAATTACAAAAAAGGCATTTCTTGATTTTTTTTTAAATTATATTTTATTTAATTTTATTTTTTTTAGTGAACAAAATTAATTTGACAATAAGTTGTTTAGTTAAACTTGGCACGTTAAATTAAATTGTAGCTCTCAGTTTTTGAAGCAATATTTTTTGGGCTGGAGTGAAATTATAAGGTAATGTTATTTGAAAAATATTTCTTAGCGGTGTTTTAAGTATATTTTTATATTATCAAAAACTACATTTAGATAATTTGTAAAGCAAGTTATTTTAACTTCATTTAAAAATAAGAGAGAGTGAGTTGTAAAATTTGCCTGGACTTTCTACACTAATTTTCTGTTTTGTGTCAGAACATAGAGAGCTGAGCTACTAGCACAAAGTTTTCAATTTTAAATAAATGAAATCACATTCTACATATGCCTTCACATTCTACATCTCATTCTACAACTTTCTTGTTGACAAGGCAAGGCAAGGTTATTTGTGTACACACGTAATGCATATTGGCAATTAATAGAGCTATACCAAATAAAAAAACTGGAGTCAAAGAAGTGTTTCAAACCTTATTTCATCCATAATTTGGATGATGCTTGTGCAGATCTTGGTCAAAACAAAAAATAAAAAAAACTTAAAAGTTAATAAAATAAATAAATCTTCACTTCATCTCTCAAGCTGTCTTGGCAGGGTGGTTTAATTTTGGAGCATTTGGAGTTATGATGTGTTGGTTAAAAATGGCATCATACATATAATTGCACTCCCATGAACAGTACCAATATAAAAACTAAACCATTTACTGCTGCTTTAATAACGGAATATTCTTAATAATTTTTCTTTTACAGGGTTTTCGTGATTGATAAAACCCAAAATCCATATCAGAATAAAAATTATATTTCAATTAATAAATGTACAGCCCCAGATTGTACTTTCAATTAGTGACATAAATGGCTTTGTGTTATTCCGATTTGTTTAATGCTTACATTTTTTAACTATTGTATGTATCTAGCTTTGGTTTAACCAAATATATGTTTGTATAATTTTATAAAATATAGTCCATCTTTATGTCCATATGTTTGTATAACATATAGTCCATCTTTACCTTCTACAGTTCATTCTGAACGTGCGGCTTGATTACCGCATCACCTACCTCTTGTCCATCTACAAAAAAGAATTTGGTGACCAGACTCCGGATGCCTCAGTCTCAGTTCCAGAAATCCCTATTTCTACAGGTTAGCCAGTTTTCTCTACACTTCAAATCAGGTTTTTCACAGCTGAAAAGTTTATTTTCTATGATGTGACCCAGAGCCAAACATTGAGGATATCGCAGCGAAAGCAGAGAACATGTTTTCGGGAAGGTGAGGGATGTTTTCTTGTGGATATCTTTTATAAAACTGTAAATCTAATAATAGTTGTTGAAAGTAGCACTGATTGTGACCTTGCTTCAAAAGTGCTAAGGACAGAAACTCTGTTGATCTGGATGATGAAGGGGGTCAGACGTTTCTGAGGGTACTCATTCACCTCATCATGCAAGACTATCCCCTGCTGGTTTCTGGCTCTCTTCAGCTCATCTTCAAGCACTTCAGTCAGAGAGCAGAAGTTCTCCAGGCCTTCAAGCAGGTCTATCTCTTGTTTAATTGATTATTAATCCACATACAAAGCTGTAATTTAGGTGATAAGAGACTGATAATACCGTTTATATCTTTCAGGTTCAGTTGCTGGTTTCTGAGGAGGATGTAGAAAATTACAAGAAGATTAAAGTCAGCCTGGATCAGCTCCGTTTGACGGTGGAGAAATCGGAGCTGTGGGTGGAGAAGAGTGGTGGATATGGTGGTGAAGACATTGCTGAACATCAAAACAAAGAGCAGAATTTGGAGGTAAATCAGAGAATATTAGAAGCTTTTTTTGGTTTGAAATAAAATCTTGTTAATTTTGCTTTTAGTATGTTCATTAAAACAACACACACAACTTTGAATGTTTTTTATTAAGCAAGCATATTTTAGATTTTTTAAAAACTCAAATTTACCTTGATTTTAGTTAATTGGCAGTTCAACATTTCATTTTCAACTTTTATAAAACTTAAAATGAAGATGAAGTTAATGAATAAGTTAATTTAACATTTGTTTCGGTTTAAACAGGAATCTATATTAACTCATTCTAATCAGCTGCCATTTTCTCCTCATAATCCAATAATTATTATTAGTTGTATTATTGTAGATCACAATTATAACAGATCGTTACTAGGGTAAACATTCTTAATCAACATTATTTTTTATAAAGAGAAAAGGAATCTAAAATCTATTATTTAAAGATAAACTAAAATGGCATTAAATCAATCTATAATTTAAAAGGGCTGAATAGAAATGTGACGAATGAATCACTCTATGATAAGAATGTGTACTATATTATAGAAAGAAAGTCCAAATGTGAGCTTTCTGTGTTAAAGGAAGTTGGTATCATGAGTCCAGTGCAAGATGGAACCAATAAACCTCAAATAGACAGCAACAAAGCCAACAACTACAAAATCGTCAAGGAGGTTGGAGCTTTTTCTCTCTCTGCTAAGCAAAAAGACAATTATATAATGCAGAACACAATCCTAAACAAGTATATGTTTGTGAAGTTAAAAATACTAACACTCTCCTTGATTATGGGTGGTTGGTAGATCCTGCTGAGTCTGAGTAAACTCTGCTCTCCTGCGAAGAAGATCCGTGTGCAGCAACAGCGACTTCTGAAAAACATGGGAGCTCACACTGTGGTGCTGGACCTGCTTCAAATCCCTTATGAGAAGGTCCGATGAGGTTTCATAGTAAATTTTACCCAAACCTTGCTACTCCTAAATGATTGAGGTCAAATCTTTTGGTTCTTTTTCAGGGAGATGAAAAAATGGACGAGATCATGACACTAGCGCACACTTTCCTCCAGTACTTCTGCAGGGACAACCCTCAGAACCAGGCGCTTCTTCACAAGCACCTCAGCCTCTTTTTGACTCCAGGGGTATGTTATTAGGTTTAAAATAAATATTTAAGATGTTTAGAACCTTCTGGATTTTAATTCGACATTTAAAACCATTAATCTGAAAAAATCTTATTAAAACACTGGGTCTAATGAGTCACAACACCTAATTTGGTTGTTAGTCTTCCTCATTGGAATCATGTCAGGCTCAAGCTTAACTTCTATCATTTTTGTTTGGATTGGCCTTGATCATTCATGCACTCTGTTTTGCGCATTAATCAAGCTGGTATAATGCGAGAGACACAGAAGGACAGGACGAGAAACTCAGGCTCGTCTCTGACTATTACAATTTGGTTTCTACACTAACTAACGCAAAGCAAAGTCTTGAGGTACAGATCTATGCTCAAGATACCTCTTCTTGTATGTGCTGGATACAGGAAAATATAATGGTTTGCAGGATTCGCGCATTACAAACAAGTGCACAAACAAGATGAAATATAAGCTATGAAAAGATGCAAAGCCCTTGTCACATTTGTTACCTTTTTACACACAAAGCAATGATACATTATTTTAAGTTTGTTCAGCTAATTATTTTAGCTTTTTATTTATTTTCTTTATTTATTTATCCAATTAGGAAAAAAATACAAAATAGGCAAATTTTTCACAAGAATAAGATGTTAAACCCTTCTATTGAAAGTGTGCATTGGAGTTATAGAAGAAAAACATCTCACACTTGTCTCTCACTTCTAGCAGTCCCTACCTAGCTACCAATTATATATTGAAATAGCGATCAATTAAATATGGATATATTGTTCTCTTCAGCTTCTGGAGGCAAAAACCATGTGCTACATCTTCAGAAACAACTTTCATCTCTGCAACGAGATCAGCGACCGTGTGGTGCATCACTTTGTGCACTGCATTGAGACACATGGACGTCATGTGCAGTACCTGCGCCTACTTCAAACGATTGTCAAAGCTGATGGGAAGTATGTGAAGGAATGCCAGTGCAAAGTCATGAATGAGGTGAGTTTGAGTGAGATTGATGGATCATAGATACTGTTGGTGGTTCAAGTATTTCTGGATCAAGTTTTTTAGTTCAGCATTTTCCTACTATAACTTGCAATGAACAAACTTGAGAGTAAAAACACGAGAAAACTGTAAATGGCTTTTGAAGACCAAATAAATAAAATAACAAATGCATTAATGTTTTTTTATGACCTTTTTTAAACTTACCTTGTCGCTGTTTGCCTTTTCTGGGGTATTTGAACCCAAGATTAATGCAGCTCACTGACAGGTCCATCCATCATTATGAAAATATATAGATATTTTTTCATGAATTAAAATGATTGTTTTGCAAAGTGCATCCAGTAGCCCTTTTCTGACAGGACTAGTTTCACAGAAGGTTTGTTAAAGCATATATGAGAAACAGAAATGTCTTTATGTTTTAATCCTGTCCAAATCTGATATGCTATTCTTTTTCTCACATGACATTTGGAAATATTTGAGAGGGTACTCGCTGCAGATGATAATAAGATGTCATTATTATAGTAACTTTATTATCAGGACGTCATGAAAGTGCATATATGCTAATACAAATTAGGTCTAAATCCCCCTTCCAACATGTGCTGTCAGATGTACACAAATGTTCGTGTTGTTTGTTAAGTTGGTGTCTTCAACAACTTACACCAACCCCAATGATTTTAATGTTTTTCCCCTAACCCAGATCTCAATTGCTGCCCTGCCCAATTTTGATCCAACCTTAACCGAACACACCTGATTCCACTGATTAAGCTCTTCTGGGTTTGTTTGAGCATACCAGTGTGTCTCTTGAAAGAATGTTGGAAACAAAACCCAGCAGGGGCTACGGCCCTCCATGAATTGAGTTTGAGACCCCTGCCTAATTCATGGAAATTTATTTTGGGTCCCCCAAAACTCAACTAAATAATGAGTCAGATTATCTTCATCAAAAATGTCCCCTAACCACAAATAATTCATGGAAGTCAGATTTTCCTCAACAAAAATGTTCCTCACCCAAACTACTTCATGGAAGTCAGACTGTCTTCATCAAAATTGACCCCCAACCCCAACTAATTAACGGAAGCCAGATTGTCTCCAACAAAAATGTCCTCTAACTCCAAAAAACTCGTTCATAACATGAAACGCTTTTGAAATAGAAAATTTTGAAATACTTTCAAAAGTGTGACTAAAGCAAACCAAAAGTTAAATTATTAAAATTAGAATTGCATTTATTTCTTAAAATAGCACATTAGACGCTTTTAAATATATTCCCTTTTTATAATAAAGAAAAGTTAAGAAACAAAAGATATTTCTACTTTATTCCGTGTATAAAACCTGTTTTAGTGTGTGAAGGTCTGAATAAGCTGTTAATTTTTGCAGCTTGTAAATGGAGGAGAAGATGTCCTGGTCTTTTATAATGATCGGGCATCTTTCCCATCGCTGCAAACGATGATGTTGTCAGAGAGGGATGAGAACGGGCCACTTGTGTACCACATCACCCTGGTGGAGCTGCTAGCTGCCTGCACCGAGGGCAAGAACGTAGACACCGAGCTCAAGTGTAACTCGCTTTTGCCACTCGATGACATCGTCAAAGTGGTCACGTATGAGGGCTGCACTCCAGAGGTAGGTTTGTGAAACACTAGAGCTGTTTTGCATCACACTTCGGCATTTTTATTTACAATGCTTAGAAGCAAAAAACATTTTGGATGACTAGCCAAACAAGCTGTCGCAAATAAACATCAACGGTGGGGGCATTTTTATGGTTTAAAAAGAATGCATTTAGAGTACAGTAGAACGGTGACCGAAAGCAAAAAGAAGAGCAAACTGCTGTCCTGCATGTGTTTATTAGTTTGAAACCAATCTAAAACTTTCCTTGCTGAAACTTCTCTCTCTCCTCTCTCTCACTCCCTTTCTTTCTCTCCTTCTATTTCCCTATCCCCCTCTCTCTCCTTCATTCTCTTGTAATCTCTCTCACTTCCTCTTTCTTTCTCTCCTTCTCTCTCCCTCTCTTCCTCTCTTTGTTTCTCTCACCATCACTTTCTCTCTCCCCCTTCTCTCTCTTTTATTCAACCCACAAGTTTTGTCCTGCACTCACTTACTATGCTATTGTCAGTAAATCCATTGTTTTTAGTGAGAAGTTTCATCCCTGCACAACTGTTCCATGCAGAGAGTTATAACAATATTGTGCTAAAGATGGAAAATCTGATCATATAGGATGAATGTTAAAATCCTGGGCTTCTCCTACCTCAGTAGATTGTTTAAGAAGTTAATGAGGTCTGACTTTTGAAAGACAAACTTCAAATAGATCTTTTATAAAGTCTTTATAAATAAGAAGCTATGAAGTGCCATTTTCAGGAAATCCCAGAAAACAGTAGAAGGCCATGATGGCAGATGTAGTTGTTTAGTTCATCTGCATCGGGGCCTCAGCAAAAAAGTTAACGGGGACGATGAAAATGAGGTATTTTGCAGTAAAGTGTATTCATTTGTGCCATCCAGGTTGAGAGGAAACTGGAGTTATGCTATTATGCTACTATGCTATTATATGCAACAAAAAATAAAGAGAATTGAAGCAAATGAACCCACACATTAAAATTAAGATTGCATATATTTTTTGGCTTCTTTGAATGTTTTTTACTGTACTGTAGTTCAATAATATTAATAGTAAATGTATATATCTTGCAGGTTAAAACGGCTTATGTTAACTTTGTGAACCACTGCTACGTGGACACTGAGGTGGAGATGAAGGAGATCTACACCAGTAACCACATTTGGAAACTCTTTGAAAATTTCCTTGAAGATATGGACACGGCGAGTACCTCCTTCTTCCTTCAGCTCGCAGTTTAATCAATAATTGTTGGTTCAATAGAGCCTTAATATTTGTGCTTGCTGTGTTCTTCCAGGTGTCAAAAGCTCCCATTGATAGGAAAAATGCTGATACAAGCCTGGAAAAATATGTCACAGACACCATTATGGCCATTGTCAAGGGATTTTTTGGCTCCCAGTTCTCTGTCAGCAACTCAAACCTTCAGGTAGAAAGAGATGTGTCTCTGATTGTAGATATCTTTAAGCTCTTCTGCTGGTTGACGTTTGAGTATCTTTTGCCTCTTCTTCAGGCCCACCAAGGGATTTTTATAAAGTTGCTGCAGTCAGCCTGTAGGCTCTACAACTGTACCTGGCTCAACTCCCTGCAAAAGACCAACATTGAGGGCTGCATCAAAACCCTTGCTGACGTTGGTATGTTTGATTATTGAAAATGATGTGTCTATGTCCAGATTTCCTTACATATTATTAAAGTATTAATTTTTGTCATTATAAGTTTTAATTTTAAAATTAAATTTTTTATTAGCTAAATAAAATGTAGCATGTAGTTCCTTGGTCCTCTTCTCTTTTCTGTCTACAACAATTCCTTGGGTCTTGGCTGATGAAACAAGCTCCCTGACCCAGTCAGAAAAGTTGTAACACTAATTTTTAATTAAAAATAAAAAACTATTCCTCTCTTCAATTCTTCTATGTTTTGCTGATCAGCAGACAATTTACATTTGGGACTACTTTAACTTTGAAACAAATTGATTGTTGTCTTTACCCTAATTGCAAGTCGCTTTTGATAAAATGCATATATGTAAATGTTAGTAGCCCCTGTATTGTTCATGTATATTTACCAGCGACATCATCTCTGTTTCCCCCTAGCTAAGAGCCGGGCCATCCCCATCCCTGTGGATTTGGATGGGCAGGTGAATGTGTTATCACTGAAGACCCACACCAGCATGATGCACCGAGCTGTCAAAGACTGGAGACTCTCGACCCGAGGCAGACCACGCAAAGAACCCTTTGGTGCTCATGATTATAAAATCATTGAGAAACTACAGGTAATAATCACCGGCTTAATTACATGGTGTCCATAATGTTTTGTTTAATCAGTTTTTTGGGTTGTTGATGTTTTTTTATTTCTTAACTTGAATACCTCTGCTGCAATGAAACGCTACTTTAAAAGTTTTACTGAAGACTTGCATTTAAAGGGCCCTTATTAATGACTAATTTACATTAATTATGTGATTAACATTATCTGGTAGCACTATAAAATAGTTATTAAAGTATTTATAAAATGTTTCTATGTTAATAGACATTTGTAAGCAGCTTTTAAATATAACTTTTTTTAAACATATACATGTGTGTGTGTGTGTATGTGTATATATATATATATATATATATATATATCTATTATTTATATAATATATCTATATATGTATATATATCTATTCTCTATCTATGTGTCTCTATCTATATCTATATCTCTCTCTCTCTATATCTATCTCTATCTCTCTCTCTATATGTAATTGCCACCTTTTTCAAAATTAATCGCGATTATTTGCAACTGAAACTTTTTAAATCTATAAATGTATATAATCAATGTAAACTGAAGACATAGAGACTATTTAAACTATTTAGACTATTTTATTTAGTAAAAAATATTTTTATAGGATTTTTTTTTCTTTAATTTGTAACTCAGGTTTTGTCATGTAAAAAATGTAGCTGCAATAAATCATCACTCTCCTCCACTTTTTGCTTCCCTTCTTTGGTGGCTATTAGTTTGTGGTCTTTTTAGACTCTTCTTTTTTCCAGGACTCTTTGCCATTAACAGCATCATTCCTTTCATCTTTGGGAAGAAACTTTAGGTCTTTAAACCTTGGAACAACCAGCTGCAGGAGCGATCTTCATCCATGTGAGCTTATTGCTGTCCTTCCTTTTAGATAGTCTGAGGTAAAAACATGTTTGAATTGAACTATAGGATGATCATCCTCTGTTGACTCCATAATTTCTGGCAATACCACTGAGCAAAATAAAATGTATTTTACTTACATTACATTACATTATTCAACACCATATTTATTACTTCTTCAACTTTTTATTATTGTTTTACACTACTCTGAGCTTATTTTCATTTAATGCAGCATACCTTGACAGTGGACACGCATGCGCATGTGTGCACATGCATGCTCACACACGCAAACACACATGTGTGTGGAGATGGAGCCTTTCCATTAGTTTGTGAGCGTTGAATGTAAAGTTACTATGGTTAAGGTGCCCAATAATTTCGCAACATTTATCTAGCTAAATGTGAATAGAAACCTGACAGTTCGATGCAGTATGAGGGCCGTGCAGGACAGGTGTTCACATGAAAGTAACGTTAATCGCTTTTTCCTTTCTATATATATATGATTAAGTAAAGATTCATAGCGTGATTCATATATATATGTATATATAGCGTGATGTATTCATATTCATATATTCGTTTTAATTTCTACCCGTCAATCTTATGTGTCTCCGGAATGTGCCAAGGTACCAATTACAATCTACATATTTTACTATAATCTGTGTAAAATACACAGTGAATGACCAGTTCTCTGTTTTAGGAGTAAAATTAGTTTTTTGGAGTGAAGCAGAATTTAGAATTGTTGTTCTATTCCCTTAATAATGCAGTCTCTACAATTCTCTAGCCATAAACTCATGCAATTACCAACTCTCTCTCTTTTACCTTGATCATGTTTGGGTTTTCATTCACTCTATAACTCTCAACTTAACTCTAGAGGTTTTACGCACTTTCAAGCTTTTTTTCCTTCTGGACGTTTTCACTGAACGCTTCATTTTTACAGTGTTAAATGTGTGGTGAATTGATTTTGAGGATGAGGATATTCAATTCCAGAACAATGAAAAAGATGACATAGAGGTTTTATTGAACAGGAGAAAGATGAATTTTGACAAGGTTGACTGTTCTGGAAAAAGACAGCATTTCATTATATTACTTATATTTACATGTACTATATTAGATTTTAGTATTGTTTTATGGCCATATTTATGCAGTGTTCATAGACACTGTTCAGTAAAAAAAAAAAACATTAATTTAATTTCAAATAAAGGATTTTTTAATATATATATTTCTAAGCAGCCTTAACATGTATGAATATCACGTTCCTTCTAATTTTAGTAGGTGTAGTTAATATGCATGTGAGCTTTATAGTCTAGAATTGATTTCACAAACTGAAATATAACTGAAGTCTACACGTATTATTGGCTTACAGATTTGTGTGTGAATTTTCTAAAGCAGTTTTGAAATAATCTGATATTTAAGGGTTGTCTGCTTGGTTTGTGCATTGCTTTAGCTACCAAGGGCATTTTAATGGGCATCTGTCAGTCATTAGTGGTAGACGCAAATAATTAAAGCTAATCTCAAAATGCATTTGGCTGTTATATTTTGTATGAAATTCAGCTTTTGCTAAGTGTATAAAAATTAAAATCCCTCCAACATGAGTGTGTTCACACTATGCACACGGGTTGTTCAAGTATAGGTCATCATCGGTGAACATATTTAACATAATATTTTTGTCCTGTATGAAAAAAATTAGTTGTTGATGCTGATGATCTAACATTTGTTGGAGAGCTTGACACCTCTTTTATGTTTAGGGTTGTCTTTAATTGACACCAATTGAACTCCAATTTACTTCTTAGAGTAAACACGTGTGTGTGCGCGTGCACGTGTGTGTGCGTATGTGTGCGTGTGCGCGCGCGTGTGTGTGTGTTTATGTATGTATGCGTATATGTTAAACAGATGATGTTAGACAATGATAAAGAAAACTTTAAAAACCTATTAAAGATGTGTCATTTTAAATGTACAATATAAAATAAACTACAATAAAATTATAATAAAAGAAACACAATGGAAATATAAGCAACAATTATCTTATTTTTAATATACTCATCTCAGATGTATTCCACAATATCTTTGCAACAATATTGATATTGAATTATTCTATGTTTTATGTCTTGTTGTATGTTTTATTATAAAAAATAAATCATAAAACATATAATAAAACATGACATAAAACATTACCGTAGAGGCTTTTGATTCAAACCAACTTCATTGTTCTGAATTATTTAGGTTAAGGGGGTGTTTGTCCAGCGAGTGGTTAATGTATGCATTTTGGACGTGACCGGTGTAAGCACTGCTCATTGGGTACCTAATATGAGTGTGCAGTTCAGTTGGCGTGATGCCATTTACCTCAGTGCAACAGTTGCAAGCATGGTGCAAGTGATTGACAAGTAGGATACTCTTGTTTGCTTTGTTTTTTTGGTTTTTAATTAAGCATATATGTTGTACCCTCTATAGTTAGTGTTGTTGGCTGATTATTGAGCTGTTAAACAGGTTAATTGAGTGAGGGTCCCCCGTGAGGTGTAGTATTACATCAAATGTTGATGTGCGAGGCTTCTCACGACAGAATTTTGATATTAAATTACTTATGTGAGCCTTTGTCTATTTTACTGTGTGGAACAGTTGTGGAAGTTCAGGAATCTGTTCCATCTGATGTGTTCAACAATTTTACTCTCTGAACAGAGTCCTGACAGGGTTAGGGCAGTATGAACACTCAGGGGTTAACATTAATACCCAATATTCATGATGAAATGCAACCATAAACCATGTGTGGTTAATCAAATGTGTATTATTTTTTAATCCTGTTTGCTGTGTTCATGTGTCTCAGGGAGTGGTGGCATTTCTGGAGGAGGAGTTCAGTCCTAGGGTCCAGGCGGAGTTCTCTGTATTAGTGGACGTCCTTCACAGCCCAGAGATGCTATTTCCTGAGTCTGCCCAGCTCCGCACTGAGGATGGAGCCTTCTTATCAAAGTGAGACACTCACACACATACACCTACATCAAGTGTTTGAAAAACATGCATCATCTGCCATGAATATATTAAACAGATCCTTTTACAGCGACAAAAATAGCTACATGTTTAGACATGACATTAAAAGTACCTTTGAGTATCTCTTATAGCATTCACGTCAGCAATGCCCACAGCAATTACTTGTTGTTTTAACATATGTATATGAGAGTCTAATTTATGAGACAATTATGCGTCTGACTGGTATTTGTTTTGATTAAGGTACTGACAGCATGTACTGTATCGATAAAATAGATTCTTTGGTAATGTGCCTTGGATACTGAGTTTATGAGTTGGGTTGATTTGATAGGACATATACAATATATCCAAGTACCAAGTAAATTGATCAGGTCGTTTGTGTGTTTGCACTCTAGTTGTGGAACTCACTACTATTTTAAGTTAGACTCTTGTCAGTCTCACAAAATTTAAAGCAGACTTGAAGGCATGCCTTTTTAAACTTGCTAAGGGTATTAGTTACCAGTTGATGGGTAGCAGTCATACAAATAGAAAGCGTTTCTCATCACTCCCCTTTCGTTGTGTTTTTGGTGTAGTACAGTCATAAGTGTACCTATTAGTCCATGACAGTGTTTTGAAACCATTCCATAAGACGTTGTATTTTATTTACAGCAGGGGTGTGAAACATACGGCCCCCTGGCCGGAACTTGCCCCAAAGGAAACTCGATCAGGCCGCAGGATAATTTGAAAGTGGAAAGACATGCATAAAAGACATGGAATTAATATTTTTAATTAGCTGCAATTCATTGATTATCCGCTAAGGGGCGCACTGTTTTCATCAGAGTAGAACGCCGTATCACGGAGACCGACTGAAAACAGCAGATAGTATCAATGCATCATCTAGAACCAGATTTATCAGAATCAGAATCAGAACCAGCTTTATTGCAATTTGTGTGGAGGAATTTCCTTTGGTACAATGGAGCCGTCAGTGCAAACAACAAAGTACAATACAAGCTACAATACAATCCACATAAGTACAGTAAAGTGCAACACAACAAGCAATTAACAGAAGGCTATGAGGTAGAATTAAGGATTGATGAAATGTAAACAGTTGAACAAAGTCTATAAAGTGTGGTGTGCTTAAGTGCAAACTGCAAGGAGATGAAATGTACAGGTAAAGGTTAAAGCTTACAGCTGAGCCGCGTCGTTGAGCGACTGTCTCCGGCCCATTAGCGAGTGTGATTTAGACAGGTTTCAGTCTAGGGTGTGCTGGGATGAGCCGCTGCTGCAGCCTACCCATAGTCAGGGGCCTATAAAGTAGTGCAGTGTTGCTGTCGCTGAAGCGTCAGTGGAAGCATTCAGCCTCCTCGCGTGAAGAATAGTCGAGTAAAGACGATCGACTCTACCTGTGCTACTAGTCGAGTAAAGATGATCGACTCTACCTGCGTGACTCGTCGAGTAAAGACAATCGACTCTACCTGCGCGACACCAACGAGCAACGCCACACATTCAACGCCCAGTAAGCTATATTCTTATATCTGTTTCTCTTTTATTCCTATCCTTTGTTTTCCCTGCTACTTTCCTCACACAATCCTCGACACCTTGCATGTCCTCATTCCCTACACTCACAGAAGATCAGGTGTCCAAACTCCTTCACTCAGCACATCCAACCACCTGCCCCCTCGATCCCATCCCCTCTCACCTTCTACAAACCTTCTCACCTACCATCGCACCTGCCCTCACTCGCACCATCAAGTCTTCAATCCCGACCGGCATTTTCCCTAACACCTTCAAAGTGGCCAGAGTCACCCCACTTCTCAAGAAACCTACACTCAACACATCACTGGTGGAAAATTACAGACCTGTCACTTTGCTGACCTATACTGCAAAATTAATTGAGCAGGTCATCTTCAATCACCTCTCTACTTTCCTGACTCAGAACAACAAGCTCGATGACAACCAATCAGGCTTCAAGAATGGACACTCAACTGAGACAGTTTTGTTGTCTTTAACGAAAGCCCTGCGAGGTGCCAGGGCTAACTACAGATCCTCTGTCCTCAGCCTACTAGAACTCTCTGCTGCATTTGACACGTTCAACCATCAGATCCTTCTCTCCACTCTCTCTGCGATGGGCTTCACTGGAACTGTACTCGATTGGCTTGAGTCCTATCAGACTGGTAGATCTTTTAGTGTTGGGTGGAGGGGTGAGGTCTCCAACACTCATAGACTACTCAACGGGGTTCCCCAGAGTTCAGTCCTTGGGCCCCTTCTCTTCTCCATCTACACCACCTCCCTTGGCCCTATCATCCTCAGACACGAATTCTCCTACCACTGCTATGCGGATGACACTAAACTCTATCTGTCGTTCCCCCCGGATGACCTATCAGTAACTACCCGCATAACTGACTGCCTGAATGACATCTCTAAAAAAAATGCCAACTTCATCTGCATGCTCACCGGTACTTTATTTTCCGTGACCATTTTTTACTTCATGCGGAGCGGTACTCCTTGTAGACACAGATTCTATGTCATGGCTAGCCATTGACTTAACACATGACTTAAATTTCATTCTCTGTGTGAACACCCAGTAAAAGTTTTTAATTGTATTGGTGCCAAAAAGTCAGTGTTATTAGGATCGCTATTGCTCTATCATTTCGTAGATATTTATTTATTTAATTTCAATTAATTAACTTGTTCTGGAGTTGGAACACAGAGTTAGTTCAGGATCCAAGTTTCAGCCTTGACTTCATTTTGAAATCCTGTTTTGAAGCAAGATTTTTTTTTTTTCATTTTAGGGAGGATTTCTACACACCTCAAAGAGCCACATTTCTGTCCAAACAGCAAGAAACCTTTGATTTTCATCTGAAATGTCCTTTTGCCATGTTTATAATTTTAATATGTTTATCATGTTTACTATGAGAATTTATTTGCTGTTGACAACTCAGTTTTGGATATTTGGTGCTGTAGATATAATGCTTGACTGATTGAATTGATTTAAACATTTTGTATTCAAGGTTGTTGTGCAACCACGTTATAAGTAAATGTCAATGTTTTGTGAAATATTGGTATTTTTTATTTTACAATTCAATATTATATTTCAGGCTCATCAAACACACAAAAAAACTGATGGAGAAAGAGGAGAAGCTGTGCGTTAAGATCTTGCAGACCTTGCGAGAGATGCTGGACAGGAAGGAGACGTTTGATGAAAAGGTAAGGTCATTTCTTGAAGTCTGAGAGAAAAGCCCAGTTGATCTTTTATCACATGAATACGTCAAGGCACCAGTTGAGGGTGCTAGTACCAAAAGCAAGCGCTGTGGACTTCATGACCTTTTTCTTCAGACCGTAGAGCTGAGTTAAGGTGTGTGTGAGTGTGAAGGGCCACTGCAGTGTTACTGGCATCTGTGGCAGGATGAATGCTGGGAGCCCTACAGCTCCAGACAGTTCATCAGCATTCAACGGAGAAAGAGCTCCGAGCTGTTACATAAGCAAAGGCACACGAGGACACTCTCAAAGAGTGCCAGCAAGTCGCCAAATCAGCAGGCACCATAAATCAATACTGCAGAGAGCTGACTATAGCCTTGCACAAAGTGAAAGTGAGGGAAAACTAGAGAACTCTAAGTTAAAGTATAGAGATGGTGAAGAAAATACCCTCCAGCTTAAATTCAAACTGTTTTATTATTTAGTTTTTTTGTTATGTAATTCTATAGACACAATGTGAAATCTAGGCCTTCAGTTTAATGCCTGGGAAATGTGTACAATGCTTGTTGCTTTTCGGGAAATTGCAAATTATACAACAAAGTAGACTCAACATAGCCATTGTTGAATATGCAGGATTTCATCAAGAGTTTCCCGCAAATGGGGATTAATAATTTAAAAATGGAACCAGTATATAGTTAAAAACTAAATGGAGATGTGAGTCGACTGTTAAACATCCAAAGCAAATTTAATGGTAGAATGCTGAAGAATGACAACATTTTGGTTTACTGTTGAAAAGTAACTTTGCATTTGTTTTCTTTAAGTAATGCTATTTGGTAAACAAGTCTGTGTAAAAATGAGGGTCACCGGCTTTCTTGACTTTATCCAAAATAACTCAAAATGTATTCAGTGGATAAACGAGGCCTTGTACGAGCTTGGAATAACATGAGGATAAATTATTAATGACTACATTTTCATTTTGGTAAAACTTAACAGCGTTAGCAGCAAATGCACACATACTACTTCCAAAGCAAACATTTAGCTGCATTTAAATAAAAAGAACAAAAAAAAAACACTGCAACAATTTTTGTTTTTGTAATAAGCACAAAATATTAGCGATGCATCAATTCAAACACATCTCTAAACATTCTTAGAATGTCTAATTACCGTGAAGTACAATTTAAATTGTTAGACACTAAAGGTCCGGCCACATTGAGATTAATTACATTCGTTGAAGTTTTTGCATTCCTGAACAGTGGGGGGTCGTTCGCCCAGGTGGAGGGAAAAAGAGATGTAATGGCGCTCCTTGCTGTGTGATGGCACCAGGGAGCAGCGAAAAGTCTTCATCCACAGGGTGGCACTTTAGAGCTAAAGGCCCTTCGACGCACTCACAGTTTACCTCACTATCTGGTAAACAAACAATAAATAGTTGTGGTTGAGTTTCAGAAAGCAAAGTAATTCAACATCTGTTTAAATGTGAGCAAACTCCCGGCATGTGTGTTCCAAAACCCTTGAGAAGAAATCTGCGAGTCACCTCTGCTTATTCATCGAGAGTTATGCGCACATTCGAGGATTATCTGTTATTTCACAGAATCAGTGTAGACGAATGTGTAGATGTTGACTAACGAAGATATGAAGCGAATTATTATTATTATCATCTACAAAGTTTATTTTTAAATCAATCGTTGCTTTTGTTTCAGAAATGAGAGTGCACTTCACACAAAATTTCAGTTCAAATAATTTTGACAAATAACTTCTCGGTGAATTTTGCCATTTCCGGTCTTGTTAGAACTGCTCCTCATTGGCACGCCTGCTGAGGGTTATCCCTGGAAACTGTATGAGCTGTTTCACTACATATAAACTGTCATCATCCTGTCTGAATGGACCTACATACAGTTTTCATTCCTATGTTCTGCATCTCTATATAAACCACTCAAGTTACCATTTTCTTTCATTTTAACATGCGACTTGTTGCATTGTGCTAGTACAATTAGAAAAAGAAGCGCTTATGATGTGACAATGATATTGGATCAATAGCACCATCAATTCTCTTACACCAAGATGTGACCAAATTAATTATAGATAAATAGTGAAATATTTCCACTGCTGACATTTTATTACAGCATGCACTTAAGGTGAGGTGATTTTTATTGTTATACGCATTGTTTCAAACCTTTGCATCTCTGGGATAGATGTTGCATTTTAACAGTAGTAAAAAGATATTGTTTACCTATCTTTGTTAAACAGATAAACGAAGATGTTAACATAACTATAAAATATTACAACATATATAATTCAATTAGACACAGAATGTGCAAGTTTATAGTAACAGTTTAAAGTGCGATTGCACATAAAACAGTATTACACAATGTAAAAGAAACTTAATACAATAACCAGTGCAAAAATGAGTAAAAAGTTTAATAAAAAGCCTTCCTGGGTTTTATTTTCTTCTCCTAGCTCTTCTTTTTGCCACAATGTGTCAGGGGACCCTCTTACACTTGTTGCCTAGCTTGTCCGCGGTGTGGTGACAGCCCTGCCTATGATTCGCCGTTTTCGCTTCTTAAGGTGGGGCTTACTGAGTAGTCATTTTTGCTTATTCAATCTAGTTAAATAAGAAATTAAATCTGAAACGTGAAAGAAATAGGTTTGGTTTGACTTATCGCTGCATGATAAAGGATCCTCGCTGTTTCAGTTTTTTTGTGTCGGTTTAGTATATAGAAACCTGTCACCCATGGAACATTGGTTAAAGGTCTGATGGGTTAGGAGCTTTTTTTTATAGCAGCACTTCAAGAATCCTGAACTTGTGAACTGATTGGTTGAACTTCTCCAGATTTCTTGGAGAAACGAGTGTCGCATTTGAGTTCAATTATAGAACTTCTATTCTCTTGTCTTTTGTGACTAAAGTTTTAGCTCTTCTAATCTCTTCTGGATGCTGTTTCCAGCTGCAGGCAGCATAGTAACTGAAAGCAGACCCTCCCTGTGATAGATGGAAATACTACAGGTTCACACACACACACACACACACATATTTATATATATATATGTTTTGCGACTTGTAAACAAGCAGCAGTGCTTGTACTTTTCAGCAGAACTTTTTTGAGAGTAACTGGCAGACAATGTAAAGATCCGAGGACTGATGTGATGTGCTCCGAATTTCTAGTTCTGATCAGCCACATTCTAATCCAACTCCAGCTGTTCAATTGTCTTTTTGGGAAGATTTGAGAGACTGTTGCAATAATACAGCCTGCTTGTGATGAAAAACTTGCTTTGTTTTCCGTCATAATACACTGTAGGGAAAACTGTCCATCTAATACTTGCAATGTTTCCAAGAAAATAATAGGCAGAATTAATTTTTTTCCAATAAATATAGTAATAGACAAAATATAATTGATAGACAAAATGGTGTGCTAGCATAAACCTAAATAACGTTTTGTGTCTGTAATACACCAACACAGTATTTATTAAATCTCATTTCAATGAAAGTATTTGTTTAGTTTAAAGAGCAACCTCACCTCAGTTTCGTCTTCCTGCCCTGAGAGAGGTGCTAGAGTTTCACTTCTCCACACAGACCTTTCAGAGAGAGGGAGAGAAAAGGGCAAGCGGGAAGGAGGGAGGGTGGAGCAAGCATGTGAGAAGCCATGTGAGGGAAGAGAAAAAAAGCATGGTGCAGCAGCAGGCGGATGGATTGGAGAGGAGCGGCGTCTGCTGAGTCCATGAGCTGCAGGAGCGGGGAGGGGGTTTACGTAACTGGCCTGCAGTGTCTGAGCCAGACTCACGTGGCTCATCATGTTCTCACTCACTCTCTCACCCAGCTTCATTTAGCACTTGTTTATCTAACAGTATTTTTTTAGGAAGCCTTTGTCTTATGGATGAATTCATGTTAAATAAGATTTAAGCTTGGGTATTTTTGTATTAAAAGTGACTATTAATCCATTGCTGAGCAGCAGGACATGACTCATGAACAGATATAATTGGCCTTTCTCTCTCTCTATCTTTCTCTCTTATTCTCTCTCTCTCTCTTGATCACTTGTGTTGACGTTTGGTGAACGTGAGCAGGTCTGCACACAATGTGCAAATGTTTTAAATGTCAAGCAGGTGCTGTTCTATTGTAATTTTAGAAATTTGTTATGGCCAAAAATTTTTTTTTAAGGGGACTATGTCTTCATACAAGTTATAAAGTTATAACTTGTATATAAATCAAAGTAATTTCTTTTATTATGGAAACAAGATTTTTTTTTTTACATTTTAGTTTCAGAGAGTTTTCTTTGAGTTACAAACAAACAAAAAAAAAAAGACTTCTAACAAGTCCAACAAACTTAAACTTATATATTTAACATCTTTAACATTTTTATATAAATATATTGGGTTTAGTATATTATAAAAAAATAAAATTCATATTGATTTTTTTTCCAGCGATGGGTTGCGGCTGGAAGAGCATCCGCCGTGTAAAACATATGCCAGAGAGTTGGCGGTTCATTCCGCTGTGGTGACCCCAAAAGGGAAGAAAGCCGACATGAACATGAATGAATGAATCTTATTGATTTTATAGCACATTTAAAAACTAAATCTGTACGTGCTCTAAAGCTTTACAAAAGCACACATAAGAATTATAGAAGGAATACAAGTTTAAACAATAGATAAGTTGATAAAAGACAGCAACCAAGAAAAAGAGAGTTTCCCAACTAGATATAATACTGTATTTGATTGGATTTGGATTTCTTTCCATAGCTTTGGACTAGGGCTGTTTATAGCCAAGTGGGGGCCCTATGCTAGACTATATTTGGGGGCTGCCTAGTTTGTCTTATGATAATTGAGAAAAATCTATTTGTCATATTAAAGTAAATATATTAGCAAATTAATATATGTTAAGTGATAATGAATATAACTTTGGATAATAGAAAAGCCACATTTACTCACCCTTCATGGTGGAGGGCAAATTTTTCAACAGTTTGTCTGAGTAATTTTTTTTTAATCCTCTAGTTGATGGACAGCAGCACAAAATCGATTAATCAATTTTTTATTCAGTGCTTTTTAACAGTTGCTTCAAAGCAGCTTCATAAAAGCCTATTGGAGAATTGTAAGTAGTTGAAGTGTAACTAAAATACATTGTTTTCTTAGCGATTGTAAAGTTCTTTCCGAAATCAGAAAGTATAGTTGTCTCAGTTCAGCCATTATCAGATGTTTAATAGTATGAAGAAAGCATTGATTTAATCTGACCAGCAATCACAGACTTATCAAAGCCCAATTCAAACCAATTTTGTGGTGGAATAAAGTATCCTATTCACTTTTTTATTATGTGGGGAAAAACCGGGAATCCTGAGTTAAAAACCCTCACACTTGCAGAGAAAGAATTCCTCCATAAGATCACAGGTAGCCAGTTTGTCTGGTGCTGATCACCTCGTCAGCATAAAACCGTTTTGGCATTAACACTATCCACTGCACACAGAGCTCCCCAACCTGTATGATCATATATCAATTAGTTCTTTTAACTATTTCCTAACTTAGTCAATATTAATGTTCCGGCTCACCGTAATCATTTAGGAGGACCTTTTTAATGTGACACATTATGCGTTCATAACACAAAAACAAATCCTCTCCTATGAGCCTCGGTTAAGTCTAGAATAGAAATCTAGTAGAATTGATTATTTTGGAGTTCAAAAATATTGAATACTTTCTGAAGCATTCGTTTAAGAATTTAGATGTTTGTCTTTTAGCATTATTGACTTACATTAGGGGTAGTCTGTAATGCTGCTGCAGCTTAAAGCTGAGATGGAGAGAGTTTATCACTTTATTTTATAATTTTATAATAATGTGAATTCGGGAAAGATGTTCAGGAATTCATACATTCCCTGATCCAGTCAGGAAAGCCACAAAACTAACAGCTTTCAAAAAGCAACTATAAACTTCTATTTAAGGAATACTTACAGCTATCTTTCTGCTATGGCTAATTTATTAGCTAATACAACTTCTAGTATGAGCGAGCAACCTGAATTACACTTACACTTTACACTTTGTAACAAATTGCATATTGTCTCTCCTCTACTGTAAGTCACTTTGGGCTAAAGCATCTTCCAAGTGCATAAATATAAATGTAAATGGAAGGCAATAATGTTTATTTTTCTGTTGTTGAATTAAAAAATTATACATATATTATATTCTACAAAAAATATAAAAGGTAAGTGTATGCTGTAAGGGTGGGAAAATATAGTCTCAAAAGACCAGTGTACTCTTAAAAAAAGCTTTTTAAAAGAATTTTTGTTTAAAGTCAAAAATAATTGAATAGCATAGAGACATTTACTTAATACTTGATCTAACTTGCGTTATATTGAAATCTGGCTTTTAAATGAATAATCTACAGCTTTCATTAGCAGATTACTTGCGATCATAGATAGCTCGGTCAGTTAGCTCGGATGAATCTATTTAGCTGAATGTTCTACTCAGACACAGCCATCAGCCTCCTTTTTATTTAACAGAGGGCGAGAGAGGGAGACTCGCCTGCACACTGTTGTGTGTGCAGAGCGTGATGAATGTGTAATTTAGTGGGCCTTAGTGTACGTGCGAAACCTCAGCTAGAACACTTCTCTTCCTCTCTCCCAAGATGTTTTTGTTCAGTGCGTCCAGCTCTTGTTTCCAGACATTAAGCACAGTGGGTTGGCTGGAGTCTATTTGTGACGAGTCATGCCTCAGTCGCATGAATCAGGTGTGTCCTAGAAGTAAACACTTTCATGCGACTATTTAGTGACTATCTTTTTGTGTGAGTGTGTGAGGCACGGCCTGTTTGTTGACAAAAAGAAAAGCCCTGTTACATAACACCATCTCTCTCACGCTACCTCTCACTCGTCTGTGTTTCCTTGCAGCCAAGTTTCACACAACTGGCCGGAGGCAAAGCAGCTTTTCAGATTACTAACCTCACACTGTTAAACCTCTCTCACACATGCAGGCACACACTGAAACATAGAGTGTCATGTTCATGCTCTGAAGGCACACATGCACATGATCTGTACATGAAGGCTTTACAGCAGTGGTGTAGAGCAGAACGTTTATATTCACCTTTGTGAATTTAGCAGTCACTTTTATCCAAAGCTACTTACAGTAAAGGGAGAGACAATATGCAATTTGTAAGACAGGAAAGTCTAACTTGAGTAGTTTACAATAGAGGTCGTTACAGTTGATCAACCGAACAAAGAAGTAATATAAGGACGTAAATAATCAGAAGGATTTTTAACTGCTTATGAAAGAGAAACATTTTGGTTGGTTTTTGAAAGTTTTTTTTTGTGCTGCTGCTGCTTTTCTGACAGGATCAGCGAGTTTGTTGCACCAGCCTTCTGAAGAGCGTGTAGGATTGAACAAGCTTGTGAATTTACAGATATCTATGAAGCATTAATGATTTGAACTTGGCACAAGCTGAGATAGGGAGCCAGTGAAGAGAGATAGTAACATGGGCTCACTTGCTTAGAGATTAGACGAGCTACAGAGGTCTGAGTGTATTTGCTGGAAATCCTGCTAGGAGAGCATTGCAGTTGTCCAGTCGAGATGGGACAAGAGCCTGAACCAAGAGTTGAGTTATATGCTCAATTGAGAAGGGCCTGATCTTTCAAATGTTGTGCAGTGCAAACCTACAAGCTTGAGCCGTCTTTGGTGATGTGGTCTTTGAAGATCATCTAGAATCTCTCCAAGATTCCTGACTGAAGAGAAAGGGGGATTGTTGAGGATACCTGCTGAATGTTGAGGTCATGAAGGCATTGGCAGGGACAATTCGAAGCCGGGTTTGAGCTGGCGGTGATGGGCCTCCATCCATGTAAAGATGTTGTTCAGATTTTCCGCTATGCGGGTAGTTACTGATGAGTTATTGGGCAGGAACGGCAGACAGAGTTGAGTGTCATATACACATCAGTGATACAATAATCTATGTTTGGAGAAGTAGGTTTGGTAAAGAGAAGAGGACAAAGGACTGAACCCTGAGGAACCCTCGTGTGATGCCCATTGCTGAGAGTGAATAGAGAAGGATCTGGTGGTTCACATGGACTGTGTGAAAGGTCAAGTAGCAAGAGGACCGATGTTCTGCTGTCAGCTTTAGCCACTCGTAGTGGTTCAGTCAAAGACATTAAATCAGTCTCTGTTGAGTACATATGGAAAGTCTTGATTGGTTTTTATCCATTTTTATGGTCCACCATCAGGGAATATTCAGACAATGTACCATAGGGCTGGATGGGTGATGTCACGTACCACAAAAAATAAGGCTGAAATGATTCCTTGAGTAAATCAAAGGCAAAATACTCTTCCTCAGCTTTTATTGATTTCTGCTTTACTGTGGCAATTTACTTACAGGAGATGACAGTGTTTTGATATGAGTGTGTGCCCGCACTAGTCATCGTTCAGAGTGATTGAAGGGAGTGATAACAATCACAATGAGCAAAAAGACCATATAAACAGGAGAAAAGACACAAATAGCCCAGGTATGGGATTATTTCATATTGAAAAGTAAAAAGATTGGTGTAGTGTGTGTATGTTGCATGATTGAGCTAGCATACCACAGAATACTACCAAGAAACATTGCATAGTTCTGAGTATGTTGGCGTACTTACCTTTTTTCATTGTAACCCAATGTTCCTCTAAAGATGCACAAGTATATTGACTCAAAGCAGTCAGTGTGAAACCATGTATGGACTTTTATTCCAAGTTACTATCCACGTTTTTGCCTTGTAAGCATTCAGTAAAAGGTTCTGTTATGCTTGAGCTGTTTAGAAACCTTTGTTGCGATGGTTAAGTTGTACGGCTTAAGTTGTTAAGTTGTGGAATGTTTTCGTATTGGTAATGTAAGCCTTTATTTTTAATGCTTTAAAAAAGTAAGTTTCAATGTATTTATTAAAATGTTTTTTGTTTAATTGTTTCATTTTAATAATCATTAAAATTGTTCACAGCTCAAGAAAAGACAGTATAACAATGGGTGGTAAAGTCTTTCTTTTTGAAGAAAATGATGGCATTCTATTATTTAAAAAGTAAAATTATGTTGATGTTATTTGTTAAAAAAAAAGAAACCATTTAGTTGTTCATTTTTAAGAGACTTGAGCTTGACCAATATTAGGTGGAACCCATTTTCATAAACTTGATCCTACATGGTCTTGATGCCATCAAATGTCATCAATCATTTAGTGGTATGATGCTTTTAAAATTTGATATAGCAATTGTACAGATGTCTTCATCAATTAATTGTATTAAGTTCATGTTCATTATGTTAATAAATTAAATTTTTGAAAAGTAAAATAAAATGTTTTTTGGTTAATTCAATATCTGAATTTGATTTATTGCAGGTATTTTTAAGTTGTTGGATACAATTAACATGAATCTTGGTCATTGTTATATTCATTGAGCACTAGATATTAGTGTAACACTGCCTATTAGACACAAACAATGTTAATTTGATTTATAAATGTGGTCTATAGTGAGGAAACTTGCTTTGTAGTGCTTGGAATTGATGTCAGAATTAATCCAATTTAACAAAATGAAAAATAGAGATATGCTACTTTAATTGTTTTAAAGAAATAGAAATATTCCCAAACGACAACAAAAAATGTGTTATAACAAAAAACATATTCAAAATTCCCTGAGTTTAAAATTTTTACATCACATGTGATGGAATGATGTTTCTAAACCCTTTTCTTATATATTTTAGAGATTAAAAGTCTTCCTTTCAGCTTAAGGTTTACCTGTGAACCTCCACTGAGCTCAGTCTGCATATCGTGATCTATTTCCTGGAAGCAAATTTTCAGTTTACTGCTAAAAAAAAAAGACAAGCCCCCAGAAAACCCCAAGATGCTTGCTGACAAGCACATCTTGTGGCCTAATGTTGTTAGGCTGTCACATGCTGCACTTCCAAATCAAAGCAGCTTCAGTCATCTTCACGAATGGTTGTTGTTGTGCCGCTGATGTTCGTCTTGGGCTTGCTTGAAAATCAACAAACTGTTCTATTGACCTCACATGCAAAACTAATTTGTTTTTCTGTTAGTGGTGCTGTTTATGAGAAGAGCCATATTGAACACTGTCACCCCTGAGAGCAGGTCACACGGGATGTCTGAACCAATCTATAAGCAGTCAGGCCACTAGAGGAGGTGGAGCTTTTGTGGAATCCTTAGTTTCAAACAACAAGAATAAAAGGGATGAGTGAATGATTGGAAACAGAAGGGTTGCTTAAACAATGTTAATTACATTTATGATCTGTTATCCTTTTATAT
Source organism: Danionella dracula (assembly GCA_900490495.1). NCBI lineage: Eukaryota > Metazoa > Chordata > Actinopteri > Cypriniformes > Danionidae > Danionella > Danionella dracula. The sequence continues at coordinate 6,628,355 of UELW01000056.1, forward strand.
CTAGGAATGTGACTCATTTGGTATCAGTAATTATGGATTAAACGCTTTAAAAACTGATCACAAGTTCCTCACACTTTGAAATCTTTCACATCGGTGTAAGTAATTGGTGGGTTTTCCTGTTGTGAAGTGGTGACATAATATTGTAATATTGATCTTTAATTGGCACCATTAATCCTTTATAAAGGCCTTTACAAATCTTAGTTTTTGCAAGTTATATGCCATATAACCGCCTGTAGTGAGCATACTGCATATGTGTGTGAGAGTCAGATGTTTGTGTGCTTATCTTAACTATCCCCACTATGAACATGGAATTTGTTTCTTGCGTATAATTATTATGTTCTTTTTATTTATATGTTGAAACTTGTGCTTAATTTTTAGTGCTCTTTTATTGAAGTACAGTGCACTCTGAATGTTTTTAAACTTTGTGACCCTTTTTGAGACTTGTAACATTATTTTGAAACTTTTGTCTGTTTTCACAAAGAAGTTAGTGTTCTCAGAACAATCATGTTTAGATATTTTGGAAGTTGTATATACAACTTCTTTAAACATCAAATTAAAACAAGATAAAAGTAAGATAAACTATTTTAGAACAATTTCTATGTCATCCGCACATTTATGTTAAGTAGAAAGAAATTTTTATTTAATTCGTGAATCACATTTTTGTGAAAAAATATTTTTTGTCCACATCTCTCAGCTCTAATCGATTATATTTTAACAATCAGTCCTTGCTGTTCTTTTGTTAGGCTGTTAAGACTGCAAGCAGGAATGTGTTCAGGAGATACTAGTTTTGTGTGTGTATTGTGAACGAGCTCACAAAAATTCTAATTTCATTAAAAAAATCTGTATTAAGACCTGCATAAAAGCCTTCGTTTGGAAAGATCTTGATGAAAGACTGGCAGTAACTTGATCGTCTATTGGAATTATGTGTTCTGAGCTCTCTTCCCCTCTCTTTTTCTTTTTGAATCCCTCCATCCCAATCTCCCAGGTACCTGCAGACATCAGTGAAGTGCCATCAGAAGCATAACTGGCAGAGCCGCAGTGTAGCGTGCCCATGCACATTTTAATGGTCTGCCTGTCTGTTTTTACACCTTGGTACTCAAACTATGGCTCCGTTGTTCTCTCACCCTTTCTTTTTCTCAGAAAAAAATTTACATTTTAGATTGACAACTGTAGAAGTTGATGTGTGTTTATCCTGTACATCTGCCATTATCCAAAGAATGAAATCAAAACCAATATTGTGTGAATGTTCACAACTTTCTCCTCCATGTTACCTATTTAGGGTATATTTCTCTTGCAGCAGAAGATGGATTATCTTTTTGCTTATCTTTCTTGCTCTGTCTTCCCTTTATAAGACACTGCAGCATCTGTAGCAACTTTCGCTTTAAATTATGCATTTCTAGATGCAGCATAAGCTTTAGGAAGGTTTTTGTAATCACATTAAACACAATTAAAAGTGCTATATTATTCCCTTTTAAATAATTTATAATAAATAATTGACCCCTCTAGATAGCTTAACCCTTTATTCTAACCAATGTGTTTCAATCACCTTAAATGGTTGTGATCCTCCAAATGAGTCGTGTATCCATTGTTTCTCCCACTGCCACCCTTCCACCATGCTCCCTGCTCGGTTTTTCTTGATGGCACACAAAGAAAGATTACTTTCACCTTTTGGCCCTGGACATCCAAAAGCACACTTTCTTTTCAGTCATCTTTTCATTTCAAAGATTGAAGTTGTTTAAAGATGCAGAGTTCAGAGAAGACAATCCCTCTTCTCTGTACAAGTAGTGAAAGTGACCAGTTGGCTAGATATCTAGTTGCCCATACCTGGAATTTGTGCTCTGCATGTAACCCATCCCAGTGTACACATACAGTAGCGAACAAACACACCATGAACACACCCGGAGCATTGAGCAGCAATAACTGCAGCGTCCAGGGAGCAGTTGGGAAACTGGTACCTTGCTCAAAGGCACCACAGCTGTAATTGTTGAAGATGGGAGAACAAGTGTTTCATCATTCACCACATTCATCTTCTGAGGATCGAATCAGCGAGAACATAGACACCAAAATTGGTAAAAATAGTCACTAGAAACTGCCTTTAACAGCTTACTCTAACTCCATGTATTACTAACTTTTCCTTCCTCGGCTGAGGCTGAGAGGGTCTTTTTTAGACTGCACATGAAACCCTATTGCGTATATGCATTATGAAACTAGGGAAAAATTCTGTTCAACTTTGAACTGAAGGACAAATGACTGGAAGTTTTTTTCTTTACTTTAGTTTTACGACTTAATGACCTACTGTGATGTCTATGCTCAGAGAGGCTGGATTAAAACCACACTTTCCCGGGGTCTTAAGTCTAAAGCTAAAACTTAAAGTCCGAAATTTTAGGACTTAAAAACTTTTTTTCACAGGTTTCTATATATTTTCCATATAAAGCTCATTTGATATCTGTTTTTGTTGTTGCTTGGGGTTGCCAGAGATTGAGAAAATGTGTGTAAATGCTCAAAAAGCATTACAGGTAATGCGAAGGGTTGCTAGAGTTTGAATTGCTATAGGTCTTAAATTTTATTCTTAACATTTGACCTTATGAAATTAGCAGAAACCTTAAAGACACTGTCATGTGTCAAAAACACATTTCATGAGGAAGTAGCAGAAGTCGATGCATTGTCCTCATTGACTTGGTAAAACTCTCCTCTGTGTAGGTTTATGTGTGTGATGGTTGTTCCAGACAGTGGATGCAGACACCCTCTGTGCTGACTGCTGATGAGTGTTTACTCAAAGAGAGCAGGAACAGCACCAGCACGTGCTTCTTAGAGAGAAGGAAGAGTGTAGGTTTTTTTTTTTTCGTTCCATCTCTGTGACGGTTTGTCGATCTTGTGTCTTTCACTGTCCTTCTGGACAGAATGCAGAAGCTGAAGTGAGTGAAATTTTAGGGTCAGTCTAGCACCTCACTTGATTTGTGGCTTTAACTGAATTCATGAACAGTGAATCATGAACTATAGTTGATTCATCCCAACATTGTATCTTTTGTGGTGGTTGAAAAGATAAAACTGTGTTGATACTGGTCACACATTGTTATTTTGTAAATATTCGACTCGTTAGCAACTATGACTATTCTTATTATATTTATTTAAAATTTCTTCCATCAAATTTCTTTATGCAAGTTACTTTCCTAACTGTTAAATGAGATTAACAAATTATGTTGCACCTTTTATTGAATGCAAAAGCGCTTTCGATGAGTTTTCAATCCCTGAATCCAAGATAAAATAGCTTCAACCAAATCTAGGTAGACTGGAAGGACTGAAAAAAAAATACAAATAGCCAGGAGACAAAAGTGTGAGATGATTGATGACAGTTCACTCCTCCACTGTGTTTTTCTTGTGGTCATCAGCAGAAGCAACCAGGTGTTACATAATTCTCTCTCTCTCTCTCTCTCTCTCTCTCTCTCTCTCTCTCTCTCTCTCTCTCACTTTTTTAATTTCTGTATTTTCTTTATTCCTTTCTCTTTTTTCAGGCATTACATAATTCACTGACTTTCGGATGTTATATATTTGTTTTCAATGTTTTTTCTGTTTTTGCATATGATTTTTCTTTTCTCACCTTCTCGTAAAGCATGCTGTGATTTTCTTTTTACTGTTTCTCCACATAATTTGCTCTTCTCTTCTCTCCTCCACTCTCACAGGGTTAAAATACATTTTCAGAGGAGCCAGAAGATTTTTTACACGACATTAACATCACGTTAACTTTGTTTGTTGAGTTCATTATTAGCATCTAAATAATGTAACAAGTGAATGTTTGTTTACTGACGTTAAAAGTTATTTTGTCAGATTTTCAGATTTTTCACCAATAATTTACCTGGTATGAACCTCTTACATTATCTGAGCACCTGTCAAGGCATGTATCAAGTAAGAGATATACAATGGCGTTGTATATTGATTTTTAAACTACGACGCGAAGCATACCAGTCTTTGTCAACATTGGCATATACAAGTTGTTATTAATATCTGAGCTACAATAAATGAGTTTTAAGGTCAACCTTGTGGTGACTATAGAGAAAAGTAGTGTGTCTGCACTTTGATGCAGTGATGTCTTAACATTTGACGTTGCATATGCAATTAATACCATTATCTGTAGGCAACATTAAATATATTCTTCCAAAATGAAGCGGAACCATGTTTATTTGTGTCTATTTCAGTTTCTTGCTCCTATTTGTATGTCTGGAGTGTGAAACAGTGAAGTAGACACAAATAACAATCGTTTTGTTTGATTTCGGTTATGTACTAGAGGGCTCAAAGTTAATGGTATCTTACTGTAACACAAGAAAAGTCACCTCTGGCGTGACTGATTCCCTTCCCATAGTAAAGTTATAGGCTCCACATACATGCACCAAACATGAAGTTTATCTGAATTTATGAGTGAATAGTCACCAGAGATGCTTATCTTCAACGATATACCCAAGAGATCACGTTGAGGCGGAATGATAGAAGCTAATGTAAACATTTGTAAAGCAATCTCCCAAGTTAAAACTTGACAATAATGTCTTCAGCGTAAGATATTTGCATGAATGAAAACAGGGGAAGGCAAATACGAAGCTTCTTGTTTCCTTTTAATGTGGAATTATACAAGATAAGTGTACAGTAACCACATCACTTCGGGGTCTTTATTGGCTTGTGTTATCGCGGCTCGCTTCGACAGCTGTTTCAATAAAGTCTCTAGGTTCTAGTCCAGCAGAGCTCTTCAAACCTTGGTTGGTGTAAAAAAAATGTTTTACCGTACAACCTAAATAATGTAGTCACTAAAACTATCCAAGTTGAGTGAGTCTGTAAACTGCCAGTCTAAAGAGCTCGGATGGACTTATCAAAATTCCTACAGTTGGGCAAGGATACATAGAGTGATTTGACCGAGCCAGCACTACAACATCAAAAAATATACCACACCTAGCAGCCAATCAGAATCGAGTATTCAGACAGTTTGTGGTATAAGGGGTCTTAAACTTTTTGTCCTTGCAATGTTTTCTTAGTTCACAATGACTAGATTTAATTTAAATACTTAATAAACACTTTTGTTTCAATTGATCCGTCCTGATTTCATTTTATTTGTTAACTAGAGTATAAACTATACTTTAACCCACAGCATCAAATAACAAGCTAGTTGCTTTTTTTTACCCACATTATTTTAAAAAATCTAAATAAGATAATGAATTCTGATAAATATCAGCCTGATGAAATGGAGTTGTTTATAAAATGTAAATAATGTTCAAATGAAAACATTGGATGGATTTGAAGGGCTTAAAAGTGTGTATTAGTATGTCAGGAGTTTGTTAATTGTGTGTTTCTTTGTTTGTTTGTGTGGCTTTAAAACTGCTCTCTATCTATCTATCTCTCCACAAGTTTTGCAGTGCATGCATGTTTAAATTGACTGACTCTTTTTCTCTGGTTTGTTCAGGGTAGCACGCTGAGGAAGAGTCTTCTCTTACACTACTTTGGCATTCAGTGGCCTCACTCCAAAGCGTTGGAGTTCAGCAGCAGTGCCATATCTTCCTCTGGAGGTACAACAGCAGAACATAATCATATACTATTATATGAGGTTAGGGGTGGCGGGAAAAAACGATCAATTGATTCATCATAATTGGGATTATTAAAAGTTGAGTATCGATAATCCAAACGTGTAAAAAAAAAACATAGCTGTGAATAAATGAAAAGGGGAACTTTTAATTTGTCGTGTTTTTAAGATATGAAATATATAGGATATGGTATACTGTGTGATTCAACCAGCTCCTGGCTCCTTGAACCCTGACTGGTTTAACTGCCCTAGACATGAACCACACTGTATGAAGGTTTCACCACACCAAAATAGGATATTGCCAAAAATTGCAACAGCAAACATAAACCAATTGAGTTGTTTTCAGGGCTACAACTGTTGATTTATTTTAATAATTAATTAAATATTTTGTTTTAAATTTAATATTTGATATTTATTTTTTTAATAAATTGATTATTATTTGGTAATATTTAATCAGATAATTAATAAAAAATTTTGATCATCAGTCTCGAATACAAAAAAAAACATTTAAAAGGGTATAATTCAATAATAGATACACTTAAATAACACAGTCAATATGTAAAGGTTAGAGTATAGGGGGGTGTTATAATAAAGTGTCTAAAAAACATATATTCAGGATAGGCCTGAAACACCTTCTTAGGGAAACGTTCAGGATGCATCCGGAACAGATACCTGAACCACCTCAACTGGCTCCTCTCGATATGAAGGAGCTGCAGCTCTACTCCAAGCTCCTCCCGAGTGACAGAGCTCCTCATCCTATCTCTAGCACCTCTACACTACAGATCAAGAAATAAAGGCTTTCAGAGTGTACATCTAAAACACTGAGAGGAATCGTTAGCTTTTACTGAAAGCGCTCACTGATTTTTTTTTTTTTATAGGCAAAAGTACAGATTTAACATAGCTACTTATTGTGATTCAATCTGCATTTCAAACACCAAAATCTTTCAAATAGTGCTTTATACTTAAATGTTGTTGTGGATGTGAATTCTGTGAGGAGTGTTTTGCGCTGATTGCTCTTTATATGTTCTTTAACCTTGAATTATTTCACCCTTGGAATAACTTCTCCAGTTGTCTCTTAGTTCTTGCTTTTAAACTCGCTATGATGCTTTTGTGAGCCATCAAACTATCAAACGTTTCCTGAAATTTGTTTACTGTCGGCTAGGGTGTCCCAGAAGTGTATTCTTTTAACCAAAAGTGCTGCGAAACAAGATTCAAAAACAATGATTTGAATCAAATATTTTTTTGTCAAATATTTGGATTAACTGTTGCAGCCCTATTTTTTTTATTAAAATGAGTGGAATCTGCTAACTAACATTAAAATAAGTTATATTTTGCTACATCTGTTTACTAACTTTAATTAAGGTAGGATCAAATATTTTGTTTTTAATTGAACCATGATGTGGGACTCCTGTATATTTGTAATTATGGGACAACATTTGAGTGTAGGTTATGGCAATAACATACCGTGTACATAATATGTTATTTAATTGCAATTGCCACTGTGACTAAACACTGCCCTGTGATGAATCAATTCAAGATACATTAGGATGTATTAACTATTAATCCCATCAAGGCCCTTTTTAATCATAAATGAAATGAGAAGTAGTCCGTGATCTCTAGCCCTTGTCTCCTTTTACAGTTTTGCCAGTGACTGAGTGCTCTGTGTTTGTGTGTTCAGGGGGTTCTCCAGGGCAGGACTGGGATAAATCAGGAACGAGCCTAGCTGACATCCAGTGTGCCCTGGACAACGTGGGTGCTTCAGAACTCGTCGTTGACCTCATTGTCAGCACTAAAAATGACCGGATCTTTGAGGAGAGTATTTTACTGGGGATCGCTCTGCTGAGGGGAGGGAACACACAGATTCAGGTATGCTCAGGATCTGTTTAAGAACAAGGTTGATAAAACTGTTCATTTGGACAGCCGTAATAAATAAACTGCGTTATTTAAATAGACATAATATTTAAATGTTGCCTGAAATGAATTAATTGAATTTGAAAGAAGCTCAAATGAAGCAAACAAGAACTAAACTGAAATAGAGTGAATGAATTAAAAGGAAAATGCTGGTGAGGATTGCATTCACATTTTTAAGTTTTAATACTAAAGGCCACAACACACCTAGACGATTTGAAATGTACTCGCTTGCTTGCTGGAATAGCTTCTCTGCTGGGGGCTTTTCCACCAGCTTCCCACCTCATCCATACATTTTCATATTTCATCCATAAAGTAAAGAAAAACAAATGACCTATTTCTTTAAGCAAATTCATGTAATTCTTAAGCTTAATTTGAGGAACAAATTGCGCAAAAAGATTGAGGTTATATATTTCATATTTATGTTAAGAGAATTGGTTCAATTATCCGGTTTGGATTGAGACTATGGTCAGACCAGGTGCATTGTAAAAGTATAGGATTTTATGTTTATTACAGTAATATGTCTGATTATATTGTCTGCATATATTGCAAGGTAATTTATTCATCTCAATGCAGAACTCATTCCACCATCAACTGCACAAACAGAAGAAGTCAGAGAAGTTCTTCAAGGTGTTCTATGAGCGCATGGAGTTGGCACAGAAGGAGATCCGCTCCAGTGTCTCTGTCAACATGTTCGAGCTCAGCAGCAGGAAGCGAGAGGATGAACCCGAAGGCTCTGGCATCAGACCTAAGAAAGGTACCGCACAGGTTAAAGGTTGAACAATCCATCCAATGTTAAAATAAAGTTCCTTTCATTTGATCACAAATAATTTCAGTTTATATGTTTTGTACTTGCAGTTGGTCAACTAATAACATCAGCATATAGCACATTGATGTACTTGCTTCGTTTGAAGTCATTTCTTCAGATTCGATTGTTGAAATAGGGCTGAATATAACATCATTGGTCTAATAGATAATAGTGCTTTAGAAGTCCTACTGGAATTTAAAAATAGTTCTAGTTATTAAGTGTTAAGTTGCTGATTGTGAAATATACCTACTGCATTTTTATCACATCTTGTGCATATATACATAATTTGCATTTCTTTCCATACAAGGTAATACTTTTTTTTAGAATGCCTGCGAATGAAGATGCTTTCTGCTTTGTTTTAATGGTTTTGCTAAAATTTGCTTGAAATGACACGAGAGTTTCAGGAGTTTTTAAGACAAAAGCAAATCATAATGAACTTTTGAAATCATCTACATAATGAAATCATTGTGTAGATCAGAGGTGTCAAACTCATTTTCACCGAGGGCCACATTAGCATAATGGCTGTCCTCAAAGTGCCAGATGTAACTTATAAATGTAAAATAATGTAATCGAATATAATGTAAAATAAATGTTACTACTCCTTAAACTTATTCAAGTGAGAATTCAGTTGCATAGAAACAATTGTATGCTTGTTGTTCAAATATAAATCCTTTGGCTTTTTGACTTGTCTTGTGGCACGAGATGGGGGGGGGGGGGGGGGGGGGGTTAGCGTGAGAAATCGGAGGTGTGGCGTGAGCAATCACTCAAATGTGTGAATCTTACGTTCAAAGTGTGAGAGTTGGCAGCTCTGCAGTTTCACTCGTGAGTATGGATGCGGAAACACCGTTGCGGCTACCGTAGGCAAAAGGCATTGTGGGAAATGTAGGGTTTTTTTTTTTTTCCGTTTTAGTTTTTTTTTTTTAGACACTCAAAACTTTTAAGCTCTCGCGGGCCACATTAGATTACATGGAGGGCCACATCTAGCCCACAGGCCTTGAGTTTGACACATGTGGTGTAGAAGGTCCCGGCCCAACCATTTCTGATTCTGCTTCACTGTAAGGAGTAAGCATTAAATTGTAATGTCCTCATAAAGCAAGCCTTCTAGAGAAATTCTATATGATTTGCTGCTGCTGTTGCTTTTAAAAACCTTACTGCAAGATGCAACACATACACAGCACATTTCAGTATTTAGGTTTTTTTTATAGAATGAAAGTTTAAAGCCTTTAAGTTCTTTACAGTAATTAATAAAATTAGTTCAGTCAATCAAATCAATTAACCAAAAACATACACCAAATCTAACAAGTGTGTAAATGATGAGAGGTTCAAATGGAAACTCGCAGAAAGGGGCCGTGCTTTCGCCATTGCTAGAATTCTTGGCCACTACAAATAAGATAATCTGTTTAAGTTTTATATGTCGTCTTAAAAAGCATTTTTACTCCTTGTAATGTTTTTAGTGTTGTGTTTTTATGGGGGATTTGTTGTTGTGCTTAGATTTTATTTCATTGTTTTGTTTTGTCCTGGGTGATATATTGTTTTTAGTATGTCTGTTTTAACTTCTTTTATTTTGTATGTTGAAATGTATTAAAGCACTTTGTTTTCCTTGCCGCTGTTTTATATAAATAGATTTGAGTTGATTTTACTGCATCATGGACATAACTGTAACGTGTTCACAGCGCAGATAGTTCAGCAAGATCTGGCAACTAGATTTACGGCAACTAGATATTTCCTTTATACCAATATGTTCAGTAATATTAATCCTTGAACTAAACATAAATTCACCTTTTACCTTTAACCACAATAGTACAGATTTTTTTACTTTTAATGTGAAATAATTTACTTAATATTTTGAGCCTCATGGATTGTTTTAAAAGTGGTATCTGTTAGTCCTCATTTAAAAAAAAAACTAATAAAAACAAACAAAATCTAAATATAAACCCCTAGAAATCATCCAGTCACACTGAAAATAGAAGCATATCATAATTATAACGTTCTGCCTCATCATGCTTTATCATAAAGAAATTCTGTGCATGACATACCAGAAATATACCACTGGTCCCATGAGCAGCCTGTTTGTCACAAACAAGTGTTTTAATGCCCTGCTGAATAGACTCATGTGAGAGTCTGAAGGCCTGAGGCCATGTGAAACAAGGAACAGCCAGACATTTGAATCGAGTCTGAATATATCGATTGCAGTAGTTGAAATTGGTACAGTCACATGAGGTCATGTGAGAGGTGTCTGGTGTTTACCCAAAGGGTTGCTTAAATGAAACGCCGCTTTGTTCATTTATCTCATCGAAAGTAGAGATTTCAAGGTAGCCTCTTGTCAAATGATTAATCACACAAGTCATCAATCTCTTTTTTTTATTAGTTTTACCAGGTGATTTTCAGGTATAATGCAAATAGGGGTATGTATAGGCAAGGCAAGGCAAGTTTATTTGTATAGCACATTTCATACACAGGGTAATTCAAAGTGCTCTTCATTTGAAACAAAGAATAAAAAGAAGGTACATTTAATGAAATCAAGCATAAAAAAAGTCTTATTAATCATAGTGATTAAAAACTGAAAATGTAAAAACATTGATTAAAACAGATAAAGATCATGAAGTTCAGAGGTAATGTAGTTGTTCGGACATTGGTGGTCAGTCGACAAAAGTACAACTGAACAGGTGAGACTTTAACCTGGATTTAAACATGACTAAAGTATTGGCACCCTTGATCTCCTCTGGAAGCTGGTTCCATCTGTGGGCCGCATGGTAACTAAACTTATTTTTCCTGTTTAGAATTTACATGGGGTAGATCTTGTCCAAACCTTAATTTATAATAATAAAAAATAATAATAGTAAAGGATGCCTATTATGTGCCTAATAAGCATAATATGTTTAATCAATCTTATGAGTTTCCTAAACATGGCAAGTTAACTTCAGTTCAAATACGCTAACAAAATATAATTTTACTGTTTAAAAAAGTCTGATTTTGAGACTGTATTTTTGAAGCCATTGAGTGTTTTCTTTATTAATACTTAAAATGTAATACATACAAGGTTGAGCAAAGCAGAATCAGAAATGATTTCGAATTTGACTGAGATTGTCTATACAATAATGAATGTAAGTCCATTACGATTTCTTTTGTCTCAAAAACAATACAGTGTTGATTCAAGCAGATTTAGCAAAATACCCAAAACAAGAAAGCATCTTCAATCGTGGGCACTGTAAATATATATATTCTCCTGGTATATATAGATTCTCCTGACTTTTCAATGAAAGGAACTACTCGGCATGTTAGTCAGAATAAAATTTCAGATTTAAAGATGTCTTTTCTAAACATTGAATTTTTGAGGAAGTGGCTTACTGACTCTTATATAAGTGCTTAAATAGCTGTTTAAATAATTATAATTTTATACGTTCATTTTAAGCTTGTAATTAACATTATTTTTTTTACTTCTATTTGATTTAAATGTAGCGTCACGGTGGCGCAGTGGGTAGCACGGTCGTCTCACAGCAAGAAGGTCGCTGGTTCTAGGCTCGGCTGGGGCAGGTGGCATTTCTGTGTGGAGTTTGCATGTTCTCCCCGTGATCGCGTGGGTTTTCTCCGGGTGCTCCGGTTTCCCCACAAGTCCAAAGACATGCAGAATAAGTGAATTGAATAAGAACAATTGCCCATAGTGTTAAAGTGTGAATGTGTGTGTGAATGTTTCCCAGCGATGGGTTGTGGCAGGGAAGGGCATCCGCTGCGTAAAACATATGCCAGTGAGTTGGCGGTTCATTCCGCTGTGGTGACCCCGAAAGGGAATAAAGCCGACATGAAGATGGATGGATGGATGATTTAAATGTATTACAAATTTTACAAAAACTACTAGATTAATTAAAACCACTTTAAAGTGTCCAAACACCTTACAAAAGTTGAGGTTTCATAATAGATGTTCCAAAAGATGTTATTTTAATGTAGTTGAAGTTTAAGGAAAACCCGATCAGAGTTTTAAGTGTGAAGGTGCTCTACATGCTGGATTACAGTTGTATCGTGCCAAAGAATTTTTTTTTTTCACCAGGAGCTGTGAAGTGAGCAGGATAAAGTTGCAAGAAAAAGAATATGAACCCTTCAGGATCACAAGTTTTGCATGAATTGGTCATAAAATGTGTTCAGATCTTCATCAAAAGCACAACAATAGAAAACAAGCCTGCTTAAAATAATAATCCTAACAACTCTCTTAAGGTTTCTTCCATCCACATAATATTTTGCCTGTAAAGCTCTTGAACATCCAGGTGGTCTTTAGCAAACTTCAAAAGTGCTACACTTTTTGGACAACAATGGCTTTCTCTGTGGTGTCCTCTCATAAACTCCATTTTTGTTTAATGTTTTTCTTATTGTAGATGTGTTAACAAAAATGTTAGCTCGTGCCAGAGATTTCTGTAACTCTTTAGCTGACGCTCTAAGATTCTTCTTAACTTCATTAAACTTTCTACGCTGTGCTCTTGCAGTCATCTTCACAGGACGACCACGCCAAGAAGAGTAGCAACAGTGCTGAACTTTCTCCAATTGTAGGCGGTCTGTCTTACTGTGGAACCATGAACATCAATTTACTTTTTATTTTAGGCAGACTTTAAGCAGTGTTATTATTTTAAGCAGACTTTGTTTTTCTATAATTGTGAGTTTGTTGAAGATCTGAGCACATTTTATGACCAATTCATGCAAAACTCCTTGGAAGGTTTCACATACTTTCTTGCAACTGTGTATATATAGATATACACAGATATTAGCATGCAGGAGATGAAAGTGTGTTTCAATGGTGCCTATAAAACCCTTAATTACCCTGTGCTTTAAATAATTTGGTTAACTTAATCTCATTGCTGGAGACAAAACTTTTTCTTTGTGAATTAATCTTATATGGGAACGGTGTTCGTATTTTTACCCAGTAAAAATAATTTGTTCGGTTTGATTTGGGCTGTATTTTGACATTTGTTTATTTGTTTTGCTTTGATTATAGTCTTATAGTTTATATATATGATTATAGTTGATTATAGTCTAGACAATAGTTGATTAAAGTCTTGACTGTCTTTCTGATTAATTGCTATTGTTCGTTATTTCTTATATTATATAAAATCAAGTGTTGTCACATTTTTTTAATTCGACTTTGTCTCACTCTTGTTGTTGTGATATTGAAACTATTGTTGTTGTGAAATTGAAGATATTGTGATATTGCTGTGATTATTAAACATTACACGCACAGGTAATGCAGCAGACTCTCTATGAGCAGCTGAAGTTACGTCATATAAAAGAGGCATTAGTATGTAAGAGTCAATAATGAAATCATCTGGCAGTTGCTGTCTAATCTGGTAAAATGAACTGCGTGTGAGAAAACTAAAGCATTATTTGGCCCTGCGTGCATGTCAAACTGTTGTTGGAGACCAAATAAGGAACCTTTCAATATCCAATAGGGCTTTGACAACATGAGGTCACAAATTTTATGTGAAATACCATCATGTGTTGAACCTTACATTTATGCAATTGCCAAATGCTTTTGTCTAAAGCGACCTTCTCATATGAAGAAAGTAAAGGTCCCAGACCGTTCCTTCTTAGAATGTTTCTAAGGGAGATTTCTTGATCCTGTTATGGGAATATTGGATGCAAGAGCTTTGGTAAAATGAATGAAAGAAATTAGGTTGGGAGGTTATAAAAAAAACATAAAATATGAACAAGTTCAGAAAAACAACCTCCCACCCCATCCACTTTTTCTTTTTTTTTTTTAAGTATTTGATATATAAAATAATATATATTCCTCTTAACCAAAATTATAAGCAATTATATGCATCTTTTTGTTCAAATCTCATCTAAAAGAAAAACAGAAGAAAATAAAAGCTGATAAATTCCTCCTACAGTACTTAGTGGCTTTAATCGTCTGTCTTTTACAATGATGGACTTAATCTCAGTACAATGATTTTGGTTTTATCCTGTTTTACATCCATACACTAGAGCAATATAAAACAAAGCAAAAAGTGTATAAAGACAAAATGTAATTATTTCCTCTCTTGCCCCTCTTATAGTCAGAGACTTTTTGCATCTCAGAGAAGAGATGCGGGGTCAGCTAAAAGATGCGTCATCAGTCACTTTCAAAGCTTACAGCACTTTTCGAAGGGAGTGGGACCCTGACGTGGACTCTACTGGATCTGGAACAGATGGGGGGGAGGAGGTGGTAGAGGACACTCAGATGAGCCAGGCCATCACCATCATGAAGCCCATCTTGCGTTTCCTTCAGCTTCTCTGTGAGAATCACAACAGGGGCTTGCAAGTATGTTGAAATTATACTGAAGTCTTCTGCAACATGTTGCAACTCTCTAATGATGAACTGTCATTTAATTACTACCAAAAACAATCCAAAAAAATTATTGGAGTTTTTAAGTGAAATTAAGAAAATCAAGCTTTAAAGGAAAGCGAATGATCAATTTAACTTAAATTTTGCATCTCAAAACTAGTCTTTTCTAGTTTTTTTTAATGTAAAACACTAATTGCTTCTACTCTAATTTATATTAAGCCAAACTGTTTTGTGGTTTACAGAACTTTCTGCGAGACCAGAACAACAAAACCAATTACAACTTGGTGTGTGAGACTCTGCAGTTCCTTGACTGTATCTGTGGCAGTACAACTGGAGGCCTGGGTCTGCTAGGGCTTTATATTAATGAAAGGAACGTTGACCTTGTCAAACAGACACTAGAAACCATCACTGAATACTGTCAGGGGCCTTGCCATGAAAACCAGGTATGTTTATTCTTTACATTATTAAACAGCAATTTCAGTTTTGAAAAAAAAGTTCTGAATATCAAGAGTTTGTTTCCAAAATTTTACATTTGAGTGACTTATTCTGTTTTTTTTTTCAGTTCCAACCCTTTAAAAAGTAATCTCAAAATTACATAACAGAAATGACTCAAATAATTAGTTTAATATACATATATTTTTTAAAAACTGTTAAAGTTAAAAGTTAAATTTAAGTTTTTTTATTATTTTATTTACAAATGCAATAAATCCATAATTTCCAATAAATCCAAAATTCACCACAATGTGCCCAGACCTTAACAGTTCAAAAACAGAAATCATACTCATTAGCTTCAAAAACAAACTTACCAAATCTAACATTTCTGCAGTTGTAATGGACTCCATTCCCATTCCAGTGTCCCAACAGATAAAAAGCCTAGGTGTCATCCTTGATTCTACCATGTCATTTGATGCTCATATTAACTTTGTCACCCGATCTGCTTTTTCCACATCAGAAACATTGATCATCTTCGCCCCTCCCTGTCACTGTAAGCCACAGCTACTCTAGTTCATGCTCTTGTCACCTTCAGGGTTGACTACTGCAATGTACTTTTCTATGGATTAATTTCTAAGTCACTTCACAAACTCCAACTAATTCAAAAAGCTGCAGCCAAGTAATTACTAGAACCCCCGGTCTGAACATATCACCCCTGTACTGAATCACTTGGGTTTACTTCAAAATTATACTGCTAACCTACAAGACAATGAACAACACTGCACTCTTCTATCTTAAAGAATTACTCACCATTTACACTCCCACCTGCAACCTGCCCTCTGCCTCGACTTACTCTCGCTCTTGCCCTCCCATGTCCCCCTAAAACTTCCATGGGGTCGAGGGTGGCTCCATTGCTGTGGAAAAAACTACCCCAGGAAATTAGAACCAACCAAAACCTGCAGACCTTGTTAAAATTAAAAACCTTCCTGTTCCAACAGGCCATTTCCTGACTAAGGCTGCTCAATTTTTCTCTGTGCTAATGTGTGTTTAATGTGTTTAATGTTCCCTGTATTATTTTATTTATTTTTTATTCTCATCATGTTCACTCATTTTAATCCTTGTAATGTATGGTGAACTTAAGTCTCATGAAAGGCACCTTCAAATAAAATGAATTATTATTATTATTTTTTATTATTATTATTATTTAAACTAAATAATTAAGAAAATGTGTATTTATTATTTAACTGTAATGAATAAAGTCATGAAATTGTATTTATAAAAAGGTGTATGAACCCTGAACGAGATGCAAGTTGGGGATATCATTTTCAGAAAAACTTTTAATAAACAACCCTCCCATTTATTTCCTCCTCCACTAGTCGTGCATAGCCAGGCATGAGTCAAACGGCATTGACATCATCATTGCACTCATTGTGAATCCAATCGATCCACTTGGAAAGAACCGACTTGACCTTGTGCTGGAGCTGAAGGTATTTGTTTGTGTCTCCAGCTCATTAAGTGGCGTTTGATACATAACAACGTTTCACAGCTAAATGTTTTAGTTTGTTGTGTCGAAGGACATTTGCATTTAGCTTCAGCAGGAAAATGTTACACTTCACACTCAATTCTTGTAAACATGCAGTTTTTTTCCTAATTGAAACCCCAGAACAATGCATCTAAACTGCTCTTGGCTATCATGGAAAGTCGTCACGACAGCGAGAACGCTGAAAAGATCCTTTACAAGATGAGGCCCAATGAACTGGTGAGCTGATTGTCATACAAAAGAGCTGCCGCTCTTGGCTCTGGTGTTTTGTGTATGCTAAAGCATATTTATGTTGTGGTACCAGTAAATTTAAGTTTTGATGTTACTTTAATAGGTAGATGTGATAAAGGAGGCTTATGTTCAAGGAGAAGAGAGTGAAATTGATCAGGAAGTCTCAGACCAGATCAGACCCAAGGATGTTGGCCACAACATCTACATCCTTGCTCATCAGGTGAGACGGAAACATTAATAAATGTTCAGACTTAACTAAAAAGATGCCAATTTTAATGTTAAAATGCTCTTCTTGCAAGTAAATACTAAAATATATAACAGGTCTACCTAAATCAATATCTGCAAAAACTTGATTCAAATGTGTAAATCTTAAAATTAGACGATGAAGACACATTCAATCTGTCTAAGAGTTTGTATTGAGCAACAACAATGTAGACTGCCCACTCTAGAACAGTAATTACCCCTCCCGAGTGGAGAGAATGAGTTTGAACGTGTTTGATAACGGATAAATGCTTCCCCTGGAGCATGCTAGTGCTCTGTTTCTCAGTCCAATCTCTCATCGAGTTTGATTTTAAACAGGAGAAGTTGGAGTAATTGCAGTTAAAATACAAAATTTTCAAGTCTGTTGGCACTAATACTGCACAGATAAATCATATAACGTTTTTTTGAAGCTACTCACATGCATTCTCCTCCTGTGTGGGGGCCCGTGCCTGTCTCAGGAGGAAGATGTTCTCTTTAAGGTTAAGCAAAAGTTACAAAGTTATAAACTTAATTTAATATTAATTGCTGCAGCTGGAAAGAAGCAATGTGTTTTATCTCAAAATTGTCTGGTTGTAACCCTAAAAATCACAATTTAAATTATATTTACACAATGATTATAGCACGAGCTCATGGTACACTGTGCTAATATACAGTAACAGTGCTGCTGATGTGAAGAAACTAAAGATCCGAGACCAGTGTAAAAATGTAAATGTAGGATCAGAATTCATATAAACACATCATCACATAACAATATTAAAACTCCTGAAAGATCTCATGATTAAATTGAGACTACCTGAAACCAGAGCTAATACAAAAATATAAAACAAATATTGTAACGTTTACATATTACTAATTTCCAGAGAGAGAAAAAGATGGAGAGGGTTACAGAGGGAGACAGACAGAGCGAGAAAGAGGAGACCTGGAGAGCAGGAGAGAATAAAAAAGCAGATATTTTGCCATCGAACTGGATACTTTTTGAAATTGTAATCATTACATTAATCTGTTACCTGCTCCTGGACTCTTGCACATTTCATCTCCTTACATTTCGCACTTAAGCACACCACACTTTATAGACTTTGTTCAACTGTTTACATTTCATCAATCCTTCATTCTACCTCATAGCCTTCTGTTAATTGCTTGTTGTGTTGCACTTTACTGTACTTATGTGGTTTGTATTGTACTTATGTTGTTTGCACTGATGGCTACATTGTACCAAAGGAAATTCCTTGTGTGCACACATACACATGGCAATAAATCTGATTCTGACTCTTATTCTAATGTTCAGGCTGTATAATGCATATTTTTTTAATCCAGGTCCAGAAATGCACTAGCTTGAAAACAAATGTTCCTGAGCTAACACGAGAAGGCTGCTTCTAAACATCGCCTGAGGATAATCAGAGCAGTTAAATGCTGAAACAGTGTATTCAGCGTCAGCTCAACAGAAACATAACTACATTCTCATATATGCATGTTACTGCCTGTCAATACATGATTTTAAATATGTTTTTCTGATTGATGATTTCTTGTATTCTGTTTTTGTTTACTAGTTCTGTACTAGTCCTAAAAAGCTCCATGATATACCCACATGTTATCAGGTTCTCTCATCATCTTTCCAGGTTTTCCCAGTTTTGGGTGACCATTTTCTGTCAGTTCCTTTTTGTTCTGTCTTTATTTGCACCAGATTTTTTTTAGATAGTAGTACTTTTATATATATATATATATATATAGTTCTTTATTCAGTTCTTTGGATCATTAATCTCATTACTCATTAATTTTACTGCAAGCCAACCTCTCTTTTTGATGCTAAATGTTAAAGGCTGCAGTTTGCTTCATAGTTTTTCTGACTTTAATTTGGTTTGTTCCATTTCAAGATATGTTTTGTGATTTTGTTGAAAGGTAATGGACTTGTAAAGTGTAAATGTTTTTAGAGGAAAAACATTAATCTATTTTAATGACAATTTTAAACAGTTTTGTTTTCTTTATTAGTTGGCACGGCACAGAAAAAACCTTCAGCAAAGTTTGAAACCTGGCCCGGACCCAACCATTGATGGAGAGGCAGCGCTCCAATACTACGCTAATCATACTGCTCAGATAGAGGTATGCAACAGTTTCACTTCATTAAGTCCCCCTTTATCATACTGTTATAGTCCAAAATTCGGGGTATTTTGATCAATAACATCACTCTTCTTCTTTAACTGTAGGATCTTCAGTCTTGATTCTTTTTCCTTCTCTTTTGGTTGACATGTTACTACTGCAATTTTAATACACTTGATAACTGAAGAGTAGAAACGTTTTAATAGGAGAAATCTTGCCTTGCCTACTGTTAACAGTAAGAAAAGTTTTAGTCTATGCTAATCTATGCTAAGCGTATAGTGCTATCACCAATTAAGAAGACTAAACAAACAAATTGCTTATTAAAATATTGAAAAGTCCTTATTAATATTTCTGGAGAAGAAGGAGAATGTACATACTTCCACAAAAGAGAGTGCTCATTTAATACAAATACTCTATTGTTGTCTGCTTCAAATTAACTTTTAGATAGTTCGGCATGATCGTACTATGGAGCAGATTGTTTTTCCTGTGCCAAACATCTGCGAGTACCTGACAGAAGAATCCAAAGTGCGTGTCTTCACAACCACCGAGCGAGATGACCAGGGGAGCAAGGTCAACGACTTCTTTCAGCAGTTTGATGACCTCTACAATGAAATGAGATGGCAGAAGAAAATTCGAAGTAGGTTGCTTTGTCCCCCACACAAATATGTTTTAGTTTTTTGTTGTATCCGAATTTATATTTTGATGAATGTTTGCAGGTAATGCCCCTCTTTTCTGGGTGTCAAAGCATATATCTTTGTGGGGTAGCATCTCCTTTAATCTTGCTGTTTTGATCAACTTGGCTGTGGCTCTGTTTTACCCATTTGGAGATGATGAGGTTGAAGGTATGGTAACGCTTGATAGAAATAAATTAGAAATTAAAGTTACTGTCTACTGTGATGACTGCAAAAATGTTAATTGTTAAGTCAAAATATTCATCACGGGCTCTGAACCTGTACTTGAAAGTCTTTTAAGCAAAACGTGATTTGGTTCAATACGAGTACATTTTGAAAATACCACACATAATTCAGTAATGTTCAATGTGATTCTGTAAAGTTTTATTCAATCCAATTAGTTAATTCAGATTAATCAGTTTAGTTCTACAGGGAGTGCAGAATTATTAGACAAGTTGTATTTCTGAGGATTAATTTTATTATGGAACAACAACCATGTTCTCAATGAACCCAAACAATTTCATTAATATCAAAGCTGAATATTTTTGGGAGTAGTTTTTAGTTTGTTTTCAGTTTTAGCTATTTTAGGAGGATATCTGTGTGAGCAGGTGACCATTACTGTGCATAATTATTAGGCAAGTTAACAAAAAACAAATATATACCCGTTGCAATTATTTATTTTCACCAGTAAAACCAATATAATATCTCAACATTCACAAATATACATTTCTGACATTCAAAAACAAAACAAAAACCAATCAGTGACCAATATAGCCACCTTTCTTTGCAAGGACACTCAAAAGCCTGCCATCCATGGATTCTGTCAGTGTTTTGATCTGTTCACTATCAACATTGCGTGCAGCAGCAACCACAGCCTCCCAGACACTGTTCAGAGAGGTGTACTGTTTTACCTCCTTGTAAATCTCCCATTTGATGATGGACCACAGGTTCTCTATGGGGTTCAGATCAGGTGAACAAGGAGGCCATGTCATTAGTTTTTCTTCTTTTAGACCCTTTCTTGCCAGCCACGCTGTGAAGTACTTGGACGCGTGTGATGGAGCACTGTGAAATATGGCAAAACTGGTGGCAAGTGGCATCTTGGCAGCTGCACGCTTGACTTTTCTCAGTTCATGGGCAGTGATTTTGTGCCTTGGTTTTTCCACACGCTTCTTGCGACCCTGTTGACTATTTTGAATGAAATGCTTAATTTTTCGATGATCACGCTTCAGAAGCTTGGCAATTTTAAGAGTGCTGCATCCCTCTGCAAGGTATCTCACTATTTTTGACTTTTTGGAGCCTTCCAGTTCCATTTTGCCAAAGAAAAGGAAATTTGCCAAAGGAAATGAAGTTGCCTAATAATTATGCACACCTGATTTAGGGTGTTGATGTCATTAGACCACACCCCTTCTCATTACAGAGATGCACATCACCTAATATGCTTAATTGGTAGTAGGCTTTCGAGCCTATACAGCTTGGAGTAAGACAACATGGATAATGAGGATGATGTGGTCAAAAAACTAATTTGTCTAATAATTCTGCACACAGTGTATATGATTCTCTTGAAGTTGTTGAACTTGTGATTCAATTCTTTTGAGTAGTTTAGCTCAGGTATTTAAAGAGTCCGATTGAGTTGAATTAGTTGAAATTATAATGAAAGAATATATATATATATGAAAGAAATCAAGATTATTTGGGATAAAACGACTAAGTTCAACATAAATGGATTTAGTTGACCACAGTTTAGGTCAAAATAATTCACTTAAGTGCAATGTGATTCCCCATCAGTCGGTCACTATGAATTATGTTGGTACCGACTATGGGAAGCTCTTCTAGGGGCGCCAAGCTCTTTCCAAACTCTTTTTAAAACACCAATCAGCAGCCGTGCAGATAGTTACATGACCGCATCATTGCTGATAAAAGCGGATTTAACAATGCACTTCGTCCTATTCTTTTGTTGGAGCCAAACTTTTGACACACGAGCGACTCTAGTGAGAGACAAGCCACAAAACGTTAGATTATTTCTTGTGTGGATTTACAGAGATTTGGTTAGCCTGCGGCAGGCAGCGTGGTTCTTCGGCTGCTTCCAGAGTGCTGGAGCTGCAGATTTCTTGTCTTTCATAGCCTGCTATCAACATGTAAAACTCCTTTTATCAGGAGAGTACTTGTTTTGCCCGTCGATTGTTTGTAGTGTGTTCCAAACATGTCGCGACCGTGCAAGTCTGTTGGATATGATCAATCGTATTGACAGAGAACCACGATCAATGCCTTGGGCATAGACAGCGATTGAGGGTTCAGACTGTGTAGATTGCACTGTTCTGTCCGGCAATGCACTTAGGACAAGGCTGGCGTACTTTCAGGCCCCCACTGGAGATGTTGTAGCTCCCACTCATGTGGGTCGGCGAGTACATATCTCCAGCGTCCAGAGGTGTTGGGCTAGTTCGCGCATGCACAGTGAGTTAACGGATGATGCAATGCTTGCATCTTCTGACAACTCCTGTGCGCCTTATGATGTGATCTCCACTGCTGTATCAGAGAGAGACGGTGCATTTCCCGAAAGAGACGGTACATCGCTCTCCCCCTCAGGAGTGGCCAAGTTACTTACCTGGGCAGCTGCAGAGATTGGGTCGCAGGTGGCTCTGCCCCTCATACCTGAAATCTCCAGGCTGCATACACGGTGTTTGGACAGTGTTGCCAACTTAGCAACTTAGTCGCTAGATTTAGTGACTTTTCACACAGTTAAGTGACTTTGTTTTTTTTTTTGTTTTTTTTTTCCATCCTAGCGACTCTTGACTCTTGATGGGCTCTTTGGTCGGAAAGTGCTGGGCCTTTCTCTTACTCACTGTCTTTGCCCCCACCTTAGGCCTGCTCCCCCGCCAACTCCATACACTTTATATAACAATAAATGCTGCCGGTCGGCACGAGGTTCTTTTTTGTCAGCTGTTTAAAGGCCGTTTGCAAGTCTTCTTAATGGTGGATTACCACCACCAACTGGAAAGTAGTATGAACTATATATAAAGGAGGGAAAATGAACCTTTGCTTTTATTATTAATTTATATTCTAAAATTATTCTTAGTCTTTTTAGAAAATAAAATGATTGCCTTATACGTTTTTGTTTCCTTTAGGATTGTGATAATTGTTATAGGTTATTGTTTATCTAATCTCTTTAATCATTTATTTTCGTTTCATATGTTTTACATGTAAGTATTACATTCTCTATTTTTTCCTCTACTCCACAATTAACACAAATCTCTGTTTTCCCAGCGCAAGATTTAGAGATTCTTTATTACAAAAAAAAAGAGTACTATAAAATGTTTTGTTTACATATTTGCACAACAATACAAGCATATGCCTGTGTGAGGTTTTCCTCCCTTACACAACATCTATCATCATTGCATATAATACAATCTTTTGACACTATAAGCTAATGTTATAGATAATAATTTTGTGACAAACCATGAAATCAAAATTGATCTAAAGATGTGATTATTCACAGAGTTCATTTTTTTTATTTTCAAGTAACAGCAAAACGTCATTCTGTTCTCATTGTTTGTATTATTATTTAATTTGATTTAGAATTACATGTTTTTTTAATAAACCATATGTGTTCATTTAATTACATGAAACATGTGTACCTGCAGTACTTTTATGTTTGCGTTGATAAAAACCCATTGAGGGCAGGGAATGTACATCACGCGCGTCACATGGTATTTATGCAAATTAAGGGAATGACGTCATCTAGCGACATATGGGCCTGTCTATAGCGACTTTTCTTATTGAGGATAGGCAACAGTGTTTGTGGGTCGCACCGGGGGATGCCCCGCAGCCGCCTCCTATGCTGTTCTTACTTGAAGTGCATTGGGAGCTGACCCAAACTTGGAAGGCACCTCTTAAAGAGAGTTTGGTCAGTCTCCCTCTCTCGCTCCCCTTGATGACGCAGTAGCTAGGAGGTATGATGCGATTCCTCAGGTAGTGAAGGTGCTGCTGGTGCATTTATGCCTGGGTAACCCGAGGCCTCCATGCAGCTACAGTGGGTCAAGCTACCGCTGCCCTGCCTGCCATGGTAGCCTTCCAGGTGTTTCAGGCCAACCCTCTGAAAGAAATACAGGAGAGAATTTGTGGTCCAGTTTTTATGGAGGACCTGAGAGCAGCTACCCACTTTGCGTTCAAGTTGTCAAAAGTTGCAGCAAGCTCGCTTGGCCATATGATGTCTTTTTTAGTACTCCACAGCCACCATCTTTGGTTGTCCCAGGCTGAGATGTTGTAACACGATTAGAAGCATTTCCTCAATGCACCTGTGGTCCCAGATGGCCTCTTCAGCGTTGCCGTAGATGACCTTTACAACGCGGGTCTCTTCTACGATCAGGAAGCAGGCAGTGGGTCTAGGATAACTCATGACGCCTTTGTAGGAAGAAACGTGGCAGGTCCCACGTCAGCCTGCTCGATGCTGAAGAAAGCCTCCACATTCCTCCCCAGATCATAGTTTCTTAGTTTTTCCATTCTTTTTCCGTCTGATGCAGTGCAGCCCAGCTCTCAGCTTCATTGTCAGAGTCAGTCTTGAGTGAGGCCTCCTCATCTGGAACTGGGATGCTGCCTCGATATTATGGATGCTATCGACAAAGTGCGTAGGACACCATTAGTGAAGATTGTCCACTCTGTCCCCTTTGCTCATACGCACTTATCGGCATGGCTATTATCTGCAGTTTGCTGCCAAGATGCCTAAGTTCTAATTACCTCTGTCTTACCCATAGAATCCCTGGTCCTGCGCGAGAAGATCAATTCTCTTAAAGGTGCAATCAAGCAGGTCCCTCTTGCCGACAGTGAAAGAGGGTTTTACGGCCCATACTTTCTTGTTTCCAAATGCACAGGTTGGTGGCGTCCAATCCTCAGCCTGTGTTGTCTAAGCACTCGCCTCCTGACACTCCCACTCAGTCCGTCCAGGGGATTGGTTTACTGCAATAGATGTGAAGACAATGTACTTTCAAGTGTGTATACTACCTGCGCAGACCCTTTCTTCAGTTTTGGCCTCGAAAATGCCTCGAATGGCCTTGAATGTATCAGTACTGCATCCTCCTCTTCGGCTTGTCTCTGTACCCTCGCACCTTCACAAAGAGAAGGGACTTGATAGTCGCAAAGGGATTAGATAGTTGCAATCCCAGTTGATTAATCACGGAGACGCAGAGTTTTGTCACCTCACCCATTTGGGATCTACTCAGAAAAGAGCTGGTTTGCTAGTCCATTGCTGGTCCAGGAAGAAACGTCTATACCCAGTGAGCATCCATGCACTCCTCCTGTGCAAGATGAGTCAGGACGAGGCAAAGGTCCCAGTTATGGCGCCTTATTCAGAGAACTAAAAAATTGAAGGGTAATAGTTTTGTGAGTGCTCCCTGATGTTTAAAAGTTCCTCATGATTAAAACGGATGAGGTTGGCCATACAGAAATCCGGACAATTACACAAAAACAGCAAAAACGCTGGAGAGAGTCTGACCGTGGCTGCCATGCTTGACACAATCTTGTCTACGTGTGTGCCGTCTGAGGGACTACCTGTTGCATCTTTTATGACCCCGGGAGGGCTGAGCAGGTCCCCGAAAGACTAACAATAGTAAACTTTTTTTCTAGCTGTTCCAACTGGGCTATCTTTACTCTAACAATCTTGCCCATTGGTTCAAGGCGCAAATTTCCATTGCCTGGTTGTCGATCAGCCTCTAAGGACCTAGGTTGTTGTGTTTTGCAGGGTGTTCTCATAGTCTGTACCAACATAGAATCATAGAGTCCGACTGATGGGGAACGTAATGGTTACTTTCGTAACCCCCGTTTCTTATGTCGTATGGCTCCAGCTTCACAACAGGATGAAGTGCTGCAATACATCCGCTTTTGTCAGCGATGACGCAGTCACGTGATCTGATGAGGCTGCTCATTGGCCTTCTAAAAAGACCCTAGCGGAGCTTCCCATAGTCGCTACCTACATAAGTCTTTGTTCTCTATTTCGAAATTAACCATTACGTTCTTTTGAGTCAACCGTTTTGGTTGAGCTTAATGAGATTCAGTTCAGCTCATTGAAATTCTATTTTATTTAGTTAGTGTGATTTAAATATGAATTTGTCTCCATTAATAGGAAATAGTTCAAAATCATTATTTTGTGTAAAAGGATTCAGTTCAACTTAAGTTGAATCTTACAATGTAGATCAAAGTGATTTGCTTCTGTTGAGTGAAATATGGTTTAGTTAGTTTAAAACCAATTCTGTTGGTTCATTTGAGATTCCGTTTAGTTCAAGACTCAGCTTATTAAATCTGATTTGTTTCATTGAGTTGGTTTGGTGTTAAACATGATTCAGTTCAGAATAATATGTTTTGTTTTTGTCTTCAAAACTTTTCTGTAAAGTAGTGTATAACTGTTTTAATTATTAATTATTTTAATACGAATCAAATTGGATATGATTCCAATTTAACGATTCCTTTCAATGTGCTTCTGTTTAATGAGCCAGTTCAGTTGAATGTAATACATTTGTATTGAAATTATTTAGTTAATTTAAAGACAATTCAGGTTATTTTGAGTGAGAGGATTTAAAATTAATATGATTCCAATCAACTTAACCTTCTTCTTTTTTTTTTTTTTTTTTACAATTTTGTGATCGTTTTGAGTAAAATATGATGCAATGAATCACTTGAATAAACTATTTTGGTCAAATATGAGTCAGGTGGTTTATTTGGATAAATTTCCACCCATGTCTTGCCTTCTTGTCTATTTTCAGCTATCTGTTGTTGATGCATTTGCAACAAATAAAAAAGCTGGTTTATGTTTTAGATTAATAATAGACCATCCATAGTTTAAACCCATAGTTTATGCCCCTCCAGGAGAGAGGATTGGTTCAACAAGGCAGATAATGAAACAAATTAAATGAACGTATCAAATTAAACTACACAACTGAAAATACTAATTAAGCTTTTTGAAGCTTCTGGTGTATCTCCTAAAACTGGGACCAAGGAAACCTTTGGAACAAAAGCTGGCCTCTAGGATTAGACAGGAAATTCCTGAACAGATTTTATAAAATAAAAATGTAATTAAACTAATAAATGAGAGATTTTTAAAGCAAAAAAAAATCATGCTATGTTCATTTTGTGTTTTCTGACAAATGCTTGCTCTTTTCTCTCGGTCAGGAGTCTTGCCTCCACTGTTATCAGCGTTGCTTTGGGTCGCCGTGGTGGTGAGCACCTTTACATTGTTCATTCTTCCTCGTCTTGGCGGGATCCTGGCCTTCCTGATCACAGTTTTTTTCCGGTCCATTTACACGTTGGGCCTCAGATTTACTCTACATCTCCTGGGAGCCGCCAACGTAAGGCACACTCCATCACCAACCAATCATCATGCTTCATTTAGCCAATCAACCGCCTGCGCTTCTCGGGTGATTAAATCTCAAAGTGTGTCTGGAATCTAAAAGCTAAATAAACTACTAATAGAAGGAGCCGCCGCTATCTCCTCATGTTTGCAGATGATTCATTAATATTGATTCATTAAAAGAAACCGCACCATATCACCTAATGTGAGCGATGGCAGCTGAAAATATACCCTCGCCATACTGCATCAGTGTCATTTTGGGTGACAGAAGCAGCTGGTGTAAATTCAGGTCATGAACGAGAGGAGTTTGATTCCTGCCAGAACTATAGACCATGTCTTTCTGTTTGTGCCTGTTCAAGCTGCCATCTTCTCAGCGTGCATGGCACCACAGGAAGAACCAAAAGAGACATGTGTTAAAGCAGACTCTACAAGTCTGGCTCTGCGACACCACATGCCACTCACTATGTTTTCTTGTTTAGTTACACTCTACAAATGGCTTCTGATCTACATAAGTTTAACTGCATTGAATTAGCAATGTCTGTGTTTTTCGCTGTGTTTACACATATAATAGCTAGGTTAATTTTGTCTATACCAATAGAAAATCTTAAGCATTGTAGAAATGCTCTGTTTTTGTTTCTTTTCATGCCATATAATCGGGCCTTAAACTCAAGTAGTTCGTTAAAGAGGTTTTCTCAACACATAAACCATACAAAGAAGTTCTCTGTGGAAAGAAATAATCAGATAGAAAATTATTTTTAAATTAATTCGATTTTATTAGATAATTCTATTTTAAAATTAGTTTATCTCCATTTATAATTTTTTTAAATTATTGATGTCGGTTGAAATCCAGACCTCGGGCATGACATTATGTCAACATTATTGTATAAGCATGAATAGATTTTGATTGGCTCCCTGTATGTCTCCAATTGTCTCAGAATGCACGTCCTGACAAACTAATCACAATCCTTAATTCACACAATTATATTACGCATATAAAATATTCAACAAATTTTTAACAAATAATTATGATGTAGTAATAAATGTAGTAATAAACAATTCATCTATTAATTGAATTAACCCAACAAAGTTCAAACACATAGGGGAATGAGAACCATGATGATAATTAACAGACCTGTTGGCATCTATTCATACACTATTCATTTTTAGCATCTAGACAACTTTTTTTTGTACCTAAGTTCCAATGTAAGAGATATAGTAGTTTCAGAATGAAAAAATAACTGCTTACTGGCTGAAACCAAGTGAATTAGTCGAGAGGCTATTATAAAAGAGCACCTGACCAAAAAATGATTTAAAGACTAAAACAGAGCTTCCAAAATAGGGGGGCGTGAGGCTCTGTCAAGGGGGTGCGTTTGACCTCGGGGAACATGTTTTTTTATTTTTCTATTTTGATTTTTTAGTGTTCTAGAATAAAGTGCAATACCACTCCACTACATTAGGGGGCAATGGCGCTCTCATTGGCAGAGTGTGCGCAGGGAGCATTCGCTCGGTGGTGTAGGGGCTTTGTTTGCACTGAGATGTTTTCTTCTTCCTAGGGGGGCATGACAGAAAATAATCGAGAAGCACAGGACACTGGAATTAGGCAGTTAATCACACAATAAATTAAAAAGAGGTCAGGAAGTTTTTAGAGTGAGATAATTTTCATTTTTATGATTGATTATTTTCCTTTTATCTCTCTCTTTATGGAGCTTTTATAAATGTTAGGCAATATACATGTATTTATTCCATGATCAAATGGACAAATTAAAATTTTTTTAACGTGTTATTTATCGCAATATGGCTTATCACAATAAATTCTGATGCAATTAATTGCATCATTTACAGCTAAATTTTGTATGCAAATTTTTTTTTGTTAGGCGAAGTAAGTTTTAAAAGCCTAATCTGTGTTAATGATTTTCTTTTTTTCTTCCCACAGCTCCTGAATAAAATGGTGTTCCTTGTTAGTTTTGTGGGGAACCAGGGCACGTTCACGCGAGGGTATAAAGCTGTCATAATGGATGTTTTCTTCCTGCTGCATGTCAGTTATGTCATCGTGTGCATGCTGGGACTGTTCGTGCATGAGTTTTTCTACAGTATCCTGGTACGACATCACACACTTGGGGTTTTAAATTGTATGATTCATGAACAAATGTAGCAGGAGATTATTACAAAAATGTATTCATCTTACATGAACGATTTACTGTTTGTGTGTCAAGCTTTCTTTTCTATGACTTGGTGGTTGAATCTCTGACTAATTAATTGGTGTTCTAAATAAAAGATCATGCAATCATAAACAAATCATTATTACCCCTTTTGTCAATCTGTGTACTGTACAAAATAGCCCACCCCAACAGCCATAAGTGGAAAAAGTTGTCCTTTTTTTGCTCTTCTTGACAGAAGGCTTGAACTCATCAAATGGAAAGTCCATTTCCTCCCCTTGATTAAGTACTCTTTTGCTGTTTTTAGTCATTTTTGAGCGAGTTTGTTTTCCAGTCTATGTGCTGATTCCATGCTTCCCATGTGGATTTTTTTACAACCCTTTCAAGGAGAGGTGTAGAGAGGCTGATTATTTAGTAAAACCTAAACTACTTTTACTCAAATTTTTAGCCAATAAAAGCAGAATTAAAGTAGTCAAACGTTATCAATACTCATACTCGCTTAATACACCTCTGGTTACAAGAGACACAACTGTCAAACAAGCTAATAGAAGCATAATTAGTAGAATCATGTCTGTTTGACGGATGAAGCTAAACTGTGCTGGACTTGCCCAATCTTGCAACATTTCCTCCCAAGGTTAAGACCTTTAGGGTGTTCATGCATGACTTTTGATTTTTTAATTTTGTCAATAGATAGTACATTTGTACATCACGACTTATACATATATAGATGGAGCACTTAAACTGGATATTTCTAAAACTTTTCTAAAAAAGAAATCTACAATATAAAAATATTAGGGGATCTTTAAAAAGCGTTTTTGTGGCTTCATTACAATGAGGGTTCGTTTTCGTAAACTTTTATAAAAAGACAATTATCCCTGTAATTAATATATTGTTTTTTTAATTAATGATCACTCAGACAGAATCAAGTGATCTTTGAGTCATGATGTGTAATGATGTTTACTAATTAGAATTTCCCTTCCCTTCCTTCCTTTTTTCATCCTTCCTTTCTCCTTCCATCTCTTTCTTCTTTTTTGCCTGCCTTCTTTGTCCCCTTTCTTGTTCCTCACCTCCCTCTCTTATTTAATTCCTTTCATCCCTCCCTTTTCCTTCCTTTTTCATGTCTTCCCTTTTTCCTTAATCCCTCTCTCCCTTCTTCCTTTTTTCTTCCTTCCTTCCTTTCTTCCCTCCCTCTCTTTTTTTTCCTTGCCTGCCTTCTTTTCCTCCTTTCCTTCTTATTCTTATTTCATTCCTTCCCTCTCTCTGCCTCAATCCCTCTCTTTTTTCTTCCTTGCCTACCTTTTTTTGTCCCCTCTCTTCTTCTTTACCTCCCTTCCTTCTTCATTGCCTCCCTTTTGTCCCTTTCCGTCTCCCTCACTTTTTTCTCTTCTTTCCTTCCTTCCCTCCCTTCTTCCTTCCATCCATTCTTCTATCCCATTTTTCTCCATTTCTTCTTTCTTTCTTTTTCTCTCTCATTTGATCATTCATTCCTTCTAGTTGTTTGATCTCGTTCGAAGAGAGGAAACTCTCCTAAACGTGATGCGGAGCGTAACAAAGAATGGCCGGTCCATCTTCCTCACAGCAGTGCTAGCCATTATCCTGGTCTACCTTTTCTCCATAGTAGGATTCCTATTCTTCAAAGATGACTTCCTGATGGATGTAGACCACCTTCCTTTAAGTAAGCGTGAAGTTTGCGTTACCAACCCATTCTCTCTTTTACCTTTAGTTGTTGTACTCGTGCATGTTAGGTGTGGATTAACACATCTTGTGAAAGCGTTAATAATGATGAATCCTTAATAATATCTTGTGTTTTAAATCAGACAAGCGTCTCGATTAATTGTGTTGTAAATTAAAGATGTACATGTGTACATGTGTGTGTTTTTATTGACACGCAGCCCTGTAGCAGTATCGAGATGTGAAAGAGCTGCTGGCACATGGCACCTGTTGCATAACCCAGCAGTGGCCACACTGCCTTATGTAATCACTTCCTCTGTGCACCACAGCGCCGTATAAGCAATGGGGACTGAGAGGGGTTGTGCATGCACTCAATACAACAGAAAGGATTGAATATGACGATGCTTCTGGGACAAAAAAAAATCTCAAAGCTGTCTGTGTTGAAAAGATCTTACGTTTTATCGCTATTAAACCTGTTTTATTTTTACTTTAAAAGCTCTGACAAATCTTTGAAAGTTTTCTGCAGTGGAACTGAGAAATGCATGTTTGGTTTGTTTTCAGAAAGACTAAATGGGAACAAGAATTCGATGAGCTGCGTGAACAAGGCCTGTTCTAACTCACACTATAGTTCACAACATGGTAAGTCAATATGGTTATTAAGTTTAAGATGTAATTTTAAAAAGTGGTTCTAATTCTAGAGACATTGGACTCATTTATTCACTAAATATAAAACACAAATACACCTAAAACACTGAATAATATAATACCCATTAATTCATGAATTTGTTTATTTATTACGTTATTTAGGTATATAGCCAAAAAAAAAATTTCCAGCTCCCAAATTAAATTTAAAATTGTTTCACATTTCAGTTGTAGTCACGTTTGTGTACATTTTTCAATTTTCTTGTAATTTTCCAGAAGGTATATCAGACTTGACTTATCCCTTTTTTTCACCACCTTTAGTTGAGCACTTTCATCTGCTCAAAGCTCATGTGAAACGTTGAGTTTGGACAGATTATGGGTACACGAAAAAAACTAAATTCCTTATGGATGGTCTTTATTCAAATTTGGTCAATTAGTTAAATGTGAATAATGGCTCAGATATTGTATACTTCACCTTTAATATTGAATGGAGTGTATTTTAATGTCAATCTTAAATTCAAGGAATCTCACTTTTTTTTAATTAGGAAAAAACTTCTGCACTTCCGGATATGAGTGCACTGATTTGATTTGGTTGTCTAACTCTCAAATCTCAATAGATTTTTCTATCTAAGTCTTTTTGTAGGTCTTTTTACAGAAGGTATATTAAGATTTATGTATCCCTTTTTCTGCTCTATATTTTTCTGGACATCTGCATGAGTAAAAATTTGAGTTGCGACCAAATTTTGGGCACTAAAAGAAACTAGATTTCAAATTAGCAATTTTTCAAAATTGCTGGTCAGGACAATAAGCGGAGAGTTTAAAATCTTGAATGAAGTCAGATGCAAAAAAAAAAAATGTTTTTTTTCTTGTCTTTAAATGAGTTTAAGAAACAAAAACTTTACAAGAGTCGGCAAATTTTTCCATTTATTTAAAGGGACAAATCTAACTGTTATAAAGGTCAAAGTTTGACACATATGTTTGTCAAACACGTATGTCAAATGGAATCCCTGCAGGAAAACACTCTGCAAATTTTGCAACCTTAATTAAACCCCTGATCACTTCATAAATGTTTGTTGGAAAATTGACATTGCTGAAACCTCCTGCTCTCCATCTAAAAAAAATAAAAGGCAGCGACTAAACCACAGTTCTATTATTCACTCCCATGTTAAAACGACCGAAATTTGCTCCTTGACTCCTTAAAGTTTGTTTCAGTCGTTAGTTTTTATTTTTGTGAACACTCTGAGGTGGGTGAATTTTTAAATGTGTTTGTTTAGATTATTTTAAGCCTTAAAAGTATGCATAGTGATAATTGTGGTTTTCTTGATGGACAAATTATTGACAGTTTTTAAGCTAATCTTATTACTTTGTGATCCTTTAGTGACATTCATTCCAGCTAATTTCATCCGACAAACTGGGCTTTTCTGTGATTACTGTGCACAATTTCACAGTTTGCTATGCTTACTCTGAGCCTCTTTTACCTTCATCAGAACCTACGGGTGACATCACAAACACTAAGTCAACCACAGTCAGTGGTTAATATAGATTTCTGTGATTTTTGGCTTGTTTTAGCTATAGAGAGGAATAAAACAATGTAAAAGTTTTGCTGAACATATTGGTTTAATCTACAGAAAATTTGTTTACATTACAGACAGTAATTAGCTTTACCTAAAAGTAGTGCTAGCTTTTGCTAAAACAATAGCCAATGCCAAAACAAATGTAGTCAAATCCAATAAAATCAACCAAAGGTTAAAAAATGTGGTGGTTTGATACCCTTATTTTAACTTAAACCTTATTTTAACATAAACTTAAGTAGAATGAGCAGCACAATATAGCTATGGATACAGTTTAAAATGTTAGTGAAAAACACCAAAAGCCAAGAAATGATAGTCCATAGAATTCTATTGACCAAATTTGTGTGCCCATCAATATGTACTGGTATCTGTCCTTATGGGGTGCGGCTTAGCAACGGGTCAATTTTGCTAAATGTGTTTTTCAGCTAGTATAAAGTGTTTTTGTTTTTTTTTGTTGCTATAAAAATATTATAAGTCTTACATTTTTTTCGCGATTAGCCTTTGTAAACATGAAAATTGAAATGCAAAGGAATTTTTTGTTTGAGGTTTTGAACGAAGTGTGAAAAGTCGGGTCTGCTTTGGTTGGATTGAGTATAGTGTTTGTTGTTGTGTAATCTGAGCAAAATTTCCTGTTGAGAGTTGCAGGTTAATTACACCTCCAGCTCACACTTCAGTTCATTCATCTTGCATAATCTGGGGTGTTGGTGTGAGTGTTTGTGGTTCTTTTAGTGTTTGTGAAGGGCTGGCACTCTTTACATGTAATAGAGGTGAAGGTGCTGAGATGACCCGTGTGCGTGTGCGTGCGTGCGTGTGTGTGTGTGTGTGTGTGAAGGAGATGACTCGTGTCATGCTCTGCTTTGCCCTGTGAGTGTCTAAAGATCACCTGTCTTTCTAGATATGAACACGTGCACACTCCACTCTTTCTCTCTCACACTTTTCCTCCTGACCTCTTCTCGACAGAGTCTCGTATTATTTTCCCTCCGTTTCTGTGTCTAAGAAGGTAGCCAAAGGGAATTAGATACTCATTTAAAAAAAAATTTCCTTAGTTTGTCTGGTGTTTATTCAGAAAGCTTAAAGAAAAAGTGCTATTGATTAAAAGAAATGCAACTACTTATTCGCATGGTCCTCAACTAATTAATTGCTATTAATGTCAATTTCAAATGTTGTTCATGTATTTGTGCAATTGGGTATTTAGATGTGAAATTCTTCTAAATAACTTTGTATTAATTAAAAAATTAATTTACACATTTATTATTAAATAACTATTTTTGTTATTATTTATAAAAAATATTTATTTAAATAATTTATATTATTTATATAATATATTTATTGAAATGTTTCAGAAAAAAAACAGACCAAATGTTTTTCCGCGAGAATCTTCCAGGATCTTCAAAACACTTAATCTAAACTTAATCAGTTCAGTCTTTCTTTTAATTCAGCTAGTTGTTGAGATGAGCAAATGATCTGGGGACAGTATGGTATGGCTTTAGTTAATTCCACCGTTATCAAGTCCAAGACTTGTCCATGTCCGAGACAGTCAAGACCGAGTCCAACGCTATTTGAGTTCAAGTGAAAGTCCAAAACCGGTCTAAATTGAGCTGCAACACCCTAATTTTTCTCCTGATGCATAATAGGAAATGCCTGATTTTTGCCAGGGTTTACTGTCTAATATAGTGACTTTTAAAGTACCTTAAATCATTTGTTGAGGTAGTTCCTTAGTTATTACAGCATCTTATCTGGACAACCTAATCCGGATCAACTAATTTGCAAATCATAACGTTCCATAGTTTGCTATGAAGTTAATGTGGTAAAAGTGTAAATTTAGTCAGGTAACTTCTCAGAATCAGTATTTTGTTATAGTTATCAGTTTGTGACAGCTAGATTTACATTTTAGTTGTATGCATTTGTTAAAGATTGACTGTGTTCAAGACAACTTTGTCAATTGATTTGATCTTGAATTAATTATCCAATATATTCAAAAAGGTGGGGTGATCATTCAACTTGGAACTGAATAAATCACACTAATGTTTATTATTTACCTAACTCATTGTAATAGAAAGAATCCATGGGACATGATATGAAGGGGCATGTAAGACTGCCAACAGTTTCATGTACTTACTTGTATATATAACAATTATATTTGGATTTAAAATCACAAAAAAATTCTTAGGTCGCTGTTTGCTGACATCGTGTTTTAAGAGTGTTATTACAATTGGTCAAAGACAGATTCATTAAAAGTATATAGTTAGCTGTATTGTAAGCTTCACAATACTATTTTTGTCAATTTAAACTATTTAAATCAATTTAAATGTACAATTTTAAAACATTTTCATCAAAATATATTTGTAAAGGACAATGTAGAAGCATAATTTAAATCTAATTAAATACAACAACTATTTTTAATTTTCCATTATGAGAACAAGGTGTTTACCAGTGAAATCGGACAGAGCTAGGATGCTTTTCTGATGCTGCTAGTGTTTCATTGTGCACCTAAGAGTGTCTGCAACTAAACCATTCTCAACAATTGAGCCCTGGGGTCATTAAGTTCTGCTCTATTCCATTAATACAAGACAAATCTAAACAAAACTATTTTGAGTATTTATATTAAATTCATTTTAAATACTTAATATTTGAACAAACGCTAATCTATCGATGGAAATACTTCTAGAATGATCCTCTGCGTCTGTAAATGTGTGTTTATTCTTGGTATTAGAAAAAGAGGATGAGGACGCTACGGAGCGTGTGTGTGACACACTGCTGATGTGCATCATTACAGTTCTGAACCATGGCCTGAGGAACGGCGGAGGAATTGCTGATGTTCTGCGCAAGCTTTCCAAAAATGTAACAGGTTTTCCTGATGTCTATGACTATACTGATGTGTATGCAACTAACATTCCTCAATTGATTTGGGATGGAAGACTACAAGATTTACAAGCTATGTGATAATAACAGAGTTGGAGGTGACTATTTATTTTAAAGACCATGATAATGATTTAGTTAAGCATTCATTAATGCATAATATACTTGTTGATGCCTCTTTGGCAGTTGTGGTCTGGTGGATAAGGAGATGGAATTATGATCAGAAGGTTTCTGGTTCGATCCCCAGATCCACCTAGTTGAAAGTGGTGTGAGTAATAAAAAACTTGCTCTCCCATCTTCAAAAATCACAGCTGTGGTGACCATGAGCAAGAAAGTTTCCCGACTGCTCCCCGGCGTAATAGCAGTAATTCATTCTGGAAGTCATTTAAGCATAAGCAAATTTTTTTTCTACAATCAACAACATGCGTCACAATTTGGTAATATTTCTAAGATGGAATAGGGCAGTTTTACTTTTATATGAAATTATATTCTAGGTCAGGTAGTCAAAAATCGTATGTCCAGGCACACACACACAAACACGCACGCACGCACGCACGCACACACACCGCCACCAGCACAACAAACATCATCCTCTAAACTTTTGAAAGCTTGCTACTCCCCTGGTTGGAACAACCACAGGTTCACACCAAACAAGGAGAGTCTGCTTTCAGTTACTATGCTGCTTGTATCCGCAACCAGCATTTAAAAATTTAACTTTTCCACCAAATTTTAGTAACCGCACAGATTGGTTTGGCATTGCTTGACTCATCCCTGTTTTTATAAACTGCCAATATCATTTATGAGTGGGCTTACTTTAGACATTTCACTCAAGATGTGACTTCACTTCCTCAGTCTAGTTCCACATGCTCGTTGAATAGTGAGTAAACCAAAATGCAAAAATCTGACTGCACCAAACACAACTGTCATTGCAATTAAAGCTATGCTTATACAGGTAGTGTCATCTAATTACAATATCATTAAAACATTTATTTAATTCTGTAATTACATTCAAAAAGCAAAAGTTATTTATTAGGTATTTGTTGTCTCTCAGTCTAGTTTTAAAAGCTACACAACCATTGGGAAGACAACCACTGAGACTTTGCACAAAGAGGGAAAGACACAAAAGCGTCTGATTGTTCACATAGCTCTGTGTCCAAGGACTTTGTTAGAGAGGTAAAAGGAAATAAATGTTGTTCATCGAATAATCAGAAGAACAACTCTATTTCAATTTAGTTGCTCTCTATTCAATTTAGTTGCTTTTGCTGACAGTGCAGTCTTGCCCTACGCAAGATGGTGGACACGTGACCTGGGCCATGAGATGTCTAGTTTTTAAACATGTAAATAGTAAATATGTCTACAGTAGTCATCAGTGTAATAGTGAAGTGAATGATGAGCACATCTCACAAACACATTGATTCTTTTTTTCTTTTTTTTTGCTGTTGTATAAAATATGCAATCTAGTCACAACTGTTTGGTCAAACTCTTTTCCACTAATTTTCATTCGGGTGTCTCCTCAGGAACCTATGTTCCCAGCACGAGTTGTCTACGATCTGTTGTTCTTCTTCATTGTCATCATCATTGTGCTGAATCTCATCTTTGGTGTGATAATTGACACCTTTGCTGACCTGAGGAGTGAAAAGCAAAGGAAGGAAGAAATACTCAAGACCTCCTGCTTTATCTGTGGTATGTTTTTCAGGAGATAAATTTATGAAAACCACAATTATTCAGGAAAATGTGCCTCCATCAAAGGTTTTGAACACAAGAAATGTTCATATATTACAGTGGGCTCAATCATGGGCATTTTAGTTGTTGATTGGTGCTGAGCCAATGAAACTGCTCTTTCTGGCATGTGCACACCAGTGAAAAACAAGGCAACTGGTGCGACTCTAACCAGATCTCATGCCTTGTCACTTCCTGTTTCTCTGACTGGCCTTGACAGTCTTTTTGAGCTTTGTAAAGGGCCTGTAATTTCATTGATTTTATTATGATAATGGTGACCGTTACTTCCCTAAAACAATGTGTTAAGAATTATTAGATTATAGAAGGTTTTGTCAAGACTTTAAATATTATTTTTTATTTATTGTTATACTCATTTTCAGGGCTTGAGAGAGACAAGTTTGACAACAAGACTGTGTCGTTTGAGGAACACTTAAAGTCAGAGCACAACATGTGGCATTATTTGTACTTCCTGGTCTTGGTGAAGGTGAAAGATCCGACTGAATACACGGGTCCTGAAAGCTACGTGGCCCAGATGATTAAGGTTAGTGCTCTGAGACAGCTTGTAAGATCTGACCTGACCCCCAAACCTTAGGTTTTACTGGGTTAGGAATCCTAATGTTATATTTGCCCACCCACACTCACAAAATATGAATAAGAACACTATAAAAATCTGGAAGTCCAACAGGTGGAGGTGTCCCTGTTTACTAACTCTGACAGCTTAGAATACAGCACAGAATAAAGTGGTTGAATCTATGCCTGAGACATATGTAAAGGCCTTGAATAGGGCCAGACAAAATTTACAGCTGCTGATTTTCACATAAAAAGCTGACCAATTGGAGTCTTAATTAGCTTTATTACTTTTTTCTACTGGCAGACCTTTAAAAATTTCCATTTGTTTTTGTTCTCCCATGTATTTAAATCACTTCTGCAGAAATCACCAAAAAGCTTAGAAAAGATAAGATCATCATTAATCCCTAAGGAAGTGGTATCTACAGTGGCTGCACGTTTGAAAATACAACAGTCCAAAGATAAGTTAAAAGTACCATACAATGTGCGATAGAATCACACAAAACAGATATAAATACAATAAAAACCATATAAATAGAAAATTGAAGCAAGCTACTGACTATACACAAAAGCAATAACAATAGTCATATGTAATCTGGTGGTTGTACTGTACATAATACTGCACAATTTAACTGGTGTGAAAGGTTTGATTGTTTATTTCATGACAAATCCCTGTTTAAAGTGGAAGTATTATAGAGTTTGATTGCTACAGGAATAAATTATGTTCTTTATCGTTCCTTTTTTAATTTGGAAGTCTCAGTCTGTGGCTCAACAAACTTTTCTGATGAAGGGGTTGTCCCATATTGTACGTGATACTGATCAATTTCTTTAGCATCCTCCTTTCAGATACCTCCACAAAAGACTCTAGCTCTTCTCCGATGATGGAGCCTAACTTATTAAGTCTGTATGTATTTGATGCTGTCAATCTGCTACCCAGCAGACTACTGCAGAGAAGATGATGCTCAAGGCTACAGAATAGTAGAACATCTTAAGCATTGTGACTCTGACCTTTTTTGTACATAACATGCTATTGACAAGTTGATTACATTTATTAGGTTAGTAAAAAATCTGTCAAATCAAATCAGGTCAGAATTAGCCCAAGAGCCAGAAGCACAGATGGCTATGTCTGTCTGCAAGTTGGAAGAGAGTGTCTTCTCCTAATCACAATCATAGATTGTGTCTCTCAGCGATCCTGAGATGAACACTCTGGTGATTGGCAGTTCCATTGTTCGACAAGTCGAAGTGATGGTCGGTAAGAACAAAGCACGTACGCACTGCTTCCCTGGTGCTAGGGTTCTTGACTTAGCCACACGTCTACTTGCAATCCTGAAGCCTGATGCCAACGTCAAGGCAGTGGTCCTCCATGTCGGCTCTAATGTTACGTCACGTTGTCAGTCAGCAGTGCTAAAAGTGGTTTACTGTAAACTGATCCGCACTACTCGCCACCTGTCACCCACAACCCAAATTATCTTCTCTGGCCCTCTGTCGACATATCGAAGGGGAACTGATAAATTCCACAGACTTTTTGCGCTCAGAGAGTGGCTCATCATCTTTTGCCGAAAAGAGCAGTTATCGTTTGTTGATAACTGGAATCTCTTCTAGGAGCGCCCTAATCTCTTCCGTCCTGACGGCCTCCATCCAAGCAAACTAGGATCTAAACTTGTCAGATAACATCTCTAGGACCCTTTTTAGCATCTGACTAAATAGTTACAATTATAACACCTTAGCCTACCTAATAAGTGTCAAAACCTAACATTTGCTATCGAAACAGTGTCCACACCATGAAAACATAAAAAAACTAAAAACACCAATTTGGTTAACACCAATAATCTGAACAATATAAAATTAGACTACAAATTATGCAATTCACAAACATACTCTCTAAAATTTGGACTCATAAACATCTGTTCCCTTGCACCCAAAGTTGTAATCATAAATTAATAAATTTCAGAACTTAACCTTGATGTACTATGCCTAATTGAAACCTGGCTCACTCCAAACGTGACACCTAGAAATTACTGTTATAATCATGAACTGCACTCAACTGGTCATGCTAGGGGTGTTGCCACGATATATAGAAATACCCTAAACACAACCAAAAAGACGGAACATGAATTTAAATCTTTTGAATTACTTGTGCTCCATATTATACTGGCCGTATCAAAACAAGGACATATATTCTCTGTAACATTAGCTGTTGTCTACAGGCCACCAAAACACAATTCTAGCTTTCTTCAAGAATTTGCTGATTTTTTGGTTGAAACAGATAAAATACAGCTTTTTGGAGAGTTTAACATCCAAATCGATGACAAAAAAGACTTGTTGGGTATTGCCTTTACAGACCTCCTAAATTTCTGTGGGTTTAAGCAAAATGTGGCTGGAGCAACTTACCACCTAAGTCACACTCTAGATTTGGTTCTATCTTATGTCATTGACCTTAGTGACATTCTTATATCTTCTAAAGTGAGAACATCTCAGACCATTATCTTTTATCTTGTGCTATGCATACAGTAAACATTAAAGATAGAATTCAATACTACCGACTAGGGAAAAATATAAACCAAAATACTAAAGAAGCATTCATAAGAAACCTACCAGTTATTACTCACCTTTCTAGTGTACCTGCAGATGAAAAATTACTTGAAAAAATCACCTACAGTATGAATAATATTCATGCTAGCACCCTAGAAACTGTACCCACGCTTAAATTGAAACAGGTCAGAGATAAACAGGCCACTCCATGGTCTTCTGATAATACAAAGAAACTATAAGCATGAATTGGAAAAAACTCGATTGCAAGTATTCAAAATTGCCTGGAAAGAGAGCAAGTCTAAATATAAACCAGCATTAAAAACTGCAAGAACTAACTACTATCACAAATTAATAGAAACAAATCAAAGTAACCCACGCCTACTATTTGAAACAATGGCTAATCTTTTAAAGAGCTGTAAATACAGCTATAAAACTTGGCAGCCCTGATTTTATGAATTATTTCTCAAATAAAATTACATCTATTAGATGCAAAATCACTAAAACTATATAAGCAAGCTCAATATAAGCAGCTTAGCTCAAATTCTGTCTTTACCCCAGTCGCTGCAAAATTTTTCAAATATTGACCTGAAAAACTGCTTAAAATAATCACAGCATCTC
Source organism: Danionella dracula (assembly GCA_900490495.1). NCBI lineage: Eukaryota > Metazoa > Chordata > Actinopteri > Cypriniformes > Danionidae > Danionella > Danionella dracula. Next base: position 6,669,835 of record UELW01000056.1, read on the forward strand.
AATCAACGAGATGCTCTCTAAATCCTGTACCAACATATATTACTGAAAGAATTGCTACAAATAGCTCAAGAACCTTTTCTGAATAGTGTAAGCTAGTTTCTATCGCTAGATTACATTCCTAAACAGCTCAAAAATGCAGTAATTAAACCACTAATCAAGAAAAAGCACCTGAATCTGTTTATATACCTGATCCACACTAGGACTTTGTGAAGCTGCTTTGAAAACAACTGCTAAAAAAGCACTATGTAAAAACTTGATTGATGGCTTGATTGATTGATTGATAAAAATGCAAATATGTTGTGAAACTCTTAGTTTTAATCCATCCCTCAGGATGGAAACATTTCAGATAAAGGCTAGTGTTTGATTTCTATTTATAAACCATTGGGAGTTGACATCGTTAAGACACATTTCATCATCTTGAAAGCTCACTTAACCACAGGCCTAAACCAGGATCTTTTTGGTCAAGTAGTCATATTCTAATAATTGTTTTTAGCTATAGATATTTTGATTGCTTACTTTTGATATCTACCAGAACAGGTGGACCAGATCTGATCCATTTGAGCGATTTGTAAAAATCATACAACCCAAAGAAAAATCTATGTGAAGAACACCTGCTGACACCACAAAGCTAATGAAAGATAATTATGTTGCTTATTATTGCTGTCTAATTTATATACTATTTGGAAAATGTACACATTGATTAAGACCATATTGAGTTACCAAGCACCAGAAAAAGAGGAAAAAACAATTACAAAATATGCAATACAGTTGCCACTTGGCAACTTCTTAATCAGAAGGGAAAATCTATAACAGAATTCCAGAGTGTGAAAGAGACATTAGCACAATATCTTACATATACATCTATTATATGTGGGATCTATAGTAAATTGCAAGCAAGAAATGTCACTCCATGTAGTTAGACACACTATAACACTCAGAGTTTTTGTTTTTGGGGTGGAGTATGGTTACAGTAAAACATCTCTTAAAAATTGACCAATTCAACACGCAACTGCTCACCGTGGTTCCTCAAGGTTCAGTTTTTGGTCCTCTTCTTTTTACCATCCACACCACTTCCTCGGACCCCTTCATTCACAAACCTGGATTCTCATACCAGCGAAATGCTGATGACACTAATCTCCTCCTCAATGACTCATCAGTAACTACTTGCATAGCATAATGCCTGAACTACAATTACAAATTGATGAAAAAAACCTTATCTACAGCTCAATATGGCAAAAACCAAGCTTCAAGAAGTCCCTGCCAATCCCACAGCTGGTATCCTCAACAATCACCCCTTCTCCTTCAGTCAGGAATCTTAGTGATTCTAGATGAACATCTGTCCTACAAAGACAATGTCACCAAGACTACTCAAAGTTGTAGATTTGTACTGCACAACATCAGAAAGATCAGACCTTTCTAAACAGAGCTCATAACTCAACTCCTGGTCCAAGCTCTGGTGATATATCGACTGCTCTTCTAGCAGGACTTTCATCAAATGCACTCAGACTGCTGTAGCTTGTCACTGTAGCTTACCACAAAGGCAGTTGTAGTCTGGTGGATAAGGAGATTGACTTGTGGGAAGGTCAACTCTGTGAATCTGGGGATTGATCTGGTGACCTTCTGATTTGAAGGTGGTGTGAGTGATCAAACTCTTGCTCTCCCATCTTCAACAATCACAGCTGTGGTGCCTTTAAGCAAGGCACCAGTTTTCCGATTGCTTCCTGAGTGCTGCAGCCATGGCTGCCTACCGCTCCAGGTTTGTGTTCACTGCTGTGTGTGTACACAGGGATGGGTTAAATGCAGAACACAAAATCCAGTGCTGGGTCACTCAATTTCTAGCCAACTGCTTACTTTCAGTTACTCCCTTCTTAATTTCTCTTTATGGAATCTCCTTTCAGCAGTAGTTATATTGTCAATTACAAATCACTGATACTTGTTTTCAAAACCATCTATAGATCTGCCCCAGACTACAGCTCCTAAAAGCTATTACAATCCTCAACAGAACTTGCTTACAGTCCCTGGCTGGTGAAATCATTTCCCTGACCCAGTCATAAAGTCAGCGACACAAGTTTTCTCCTCCATGAACACTTACAATCTTTACAAATAATAACAATGATAATAATAATTTCATTAATTTCAATTTTCCTTCTTTCATTGTTTAGTTGATCAGCCGAAACAGCCTCTATTGTGAACTACCAGTGTTGGACTTAGCCTTTGTAACAAACTGCATATTTTCTCTCCTTCTAATGTAAGTCACTTCAGATAAAAGCATCTGCTGAAAGTATTAATGCAAATGTAAAATGATAATAGAGCTCATTATTTATTAATGACAAATCTCAATACTAAATTTGCAGTTTACCTAGCATTCCAGAATCCAGTAAATCCAGCATTTACTAAAATTTCACACAATTAATGTAATAATAATAATGATGCCTTCAATTTATTTAGCACTTTTGCAGACCCTCAAAGATTCTTTACCATTTGTCAGAGCATTATCACTTGCATGTAGTTTTCACAATGTATTTATAGTAGTTTATTTTCCAGGGTACAAAAAACCCAAAAAGTCCAAATCTTCTTAATTTTTCTCTCTAAAGTTCTTCAATTTTCTATCAAAGACTACATAAATGATTATAATTTTTTTGGAATGGGGTTGCCAATCTGCAAAGTGTTCTGGCTTATTCCATGATTTCATTGCTGGTGACACACTGAGCCCAGTAGTTTATTAACTAATTAAACAGTCCTGCTACAAACTCAAGGGCCCTCATTAGTGCTTAGATGTGAGAGAAGAGACAACGGTGATGCATAACAAACACTTGTTTGATTTAACCAGCGTTTCTGCTTACCTGAGAAATTTCAGCCTTTGTTGAAGAGAAGAAAGAAACATGCAGCAACAGAATTCGATCTGGCCTTTGAGAATGTGATTCCAAGACTCGTGTGAAATGAAGTCTCATTTATTTAAAAGGAAATGCATTCAGTGAGCAGCACAAAGTTTGGAGTAGAAGTTAAGGCAGGTGTGCGAGTGTTTGATTATCATGCACAGACTGCTGGATAGAGAGTGTGTGCAGGTACTGCAGCAGTCACAGGATTATTATGTAACCTGCTATTAGCAGAGGCCTGCTATTAGCTCAGCCTCACACGTGTTTCCTTGTCCAACACACACCTGCTACGCTGCTCATTATCACACAGTTGTCTCCATGGCAACACTGTTGCCGAGAACAGAAAAGAAGTCCTTGGCCTTTAGACTTGTGATCAACCCCAGGTCAAAGGTCATACATTCACTGTCTGATCTGTTTCTCTCAGCTGGGAGTCTGTGTGGAGCAGCTAGCCTCACTAATCAAACTGATTACTCCAAACATGCTGCTATTACCAGAGCCTGCTGGGGGACTCTGAAACTGTTTAAGTTGCATGATGATGGGAGCTTAAGAAACGTGAGGCAGGGATTATTTGACCTGTCAAAATGAAGATGTTTCACAGCAATTTAAGACCTATGCAGTCTGATTCTTGTTGCTTGAAAAGGAAAAGGCTTGCTAAACATGCACTGCTTGGGGTGTGGCCTAGAGCAGAATCACTGAAAGAAAGGCTGAAAAGTATCATATAGAGCATCTCCAAAGTCAACTTCATGCCATGGTCAGACTATGAAAAAAATTCCATTGACTTCAAAGTGATCGCAAGCAATATGCATATGTCTTCCGTACCTTCAGACTTAACCTAACCTCATGCAAACTGGCTCCCCGCGCCATTGATTGTATATAGCATGCGCTCTCAGGAGCTCTCTCTTGTAGTGACTTGTGTATATATATATTGCAGGTCTGAGGAAAAGTACATGAAATTTGTTTTGAAGAATGTTTGTTTCAGCAAGTTATTATAAACATATAAACGAAATGCAACTCTTTTAAATATATTTTAACATTCTTTTAATCTGCGCATTGGATTTTCTGTTGCACTGTGAATGAACTCAAATGAGATAAAAGTATAATTGTAAACTCTCATTTTATATTATTATATGTACTAGGTCAGTATATGACTCAATTTATTTATAGAAGAGACTTGACCTGAGCTTCTTCTCTCTTAAATAGCATTATGATGAATGGAGAGAGGAGAATCTCTTTTTACTGAGTCATATTTAGAAATTTCAGGAATCTCCAAATGTTATGCTCTGTCCTCCATGAAAGACAGTACCACCACTTCTTGTTTTTAGAGCACTGCTCTACTGACTATTTTAAAGGCGAAAACAAGAACACCAAGCTGCTCTGACATCGCAACGATTCTTCATGCGGTCCTGTGAGTCAAAAACACATCTCAATCTGCCCTCAAGCCAGAGCTGGTCCCTGTACTAAAATCTCAGTTTCACCCTTCTCATTAGTGTTTCATGTTTATTAACAGTAAAAAAAAAAGAACATATTTTGTTTAACTCTTGAATACAATTTAGTTATAATTGTTGATAGTTGCTAGTTGAGTCAGTTGTTTATATTACATATTGTGTTATATGTGTGTATTGTGACTCTCCAGATATGAAAGGCAGAATAATGTCTTTAGAATTGTTAATATCTGTGTGTGTGCTCGTGTGTCGCTTTACAAAATGTGGCGATCTTTGCTAAAAGTTTGAACACCCCTATAATAGCTATCGCCACTATCTGTTCTACCTTAATAACTTGACAGCTCTTTTTCCTTATTGAGGAGCACCCAAAAATATCCATTGCACACTTGCCACTCATGCCATGGTCATGCGTGACTGAGGTTAGGGCCAATAGGAATGTCCCCTAAACATAAATCCAAAACATTCATGTACACAAAAGGCTTCAGGAACCTGAAACAAGGCAAAGCTAGGCTAAATACAACATGGAACAATGCTGTCAGCATAACTGGTTGAGTGTAAACGTACATTGACATTCACTCATTGACGCAGAACGAAACACAAACAGGCATTTACACAAGAGCTAGCAGAGAAGACAAACAACATGACAAGACCAATGATTGTATATAGTTTGAACCTAAGCCCTGTCCTCAATTTCTTTTTACTATGTACCTGGTATTTATAAAAAAAACTTCACCTTGGCAGAGTAGTGTGTAGACTGGTTTATTTGATCAAATGCATTGTTGTTTTGTTTGTATGTACTCCTTTGTATAGGCAAAACTAGTTTAGAAGCTTCTGATTAGCCGATATAATTTTTGGCTTAAAACAGCTTAATGGCTGTAGCCACAGCATTTGATCATAGCGCCACCCACTAACTAATCAGATGGAACCACTAATGCATCTCAGTGAAGAACGTACATGTGGACTGACTGGAAGTGTAAGAGTAGTAGAACCATGTTTATAAACAATAAAAATAAAGTGTCATTTTGGATGTCCCGGGCCATAGGTTTTTTTGGCTTACCAAAAGTTTAACATTTTTGTTGGAAATGGGAGTATTTTCCTTGTGCCAACAAGCAAAACCCAACAGGTGGCCTGGCAGAAACATGACACTTGGAGGAACATGGGAGTACATGGCTCATGATTCAAATACATTATTTATGATAAAAAGTGGCTTTTGAAGGTTATTAAGGGTGCAGTGATAGTCTAGAGGGGTTAAATATGTATTATAAATGATGGGCAATTCCCTGAGAATTGTCATTAAGGTCAACTTAATCACTGGAATATAATGGAGCTAGAGACCCTGCTCACTTCTGGAGTCATGACTCTAGTGTTCAGAAGACTAACTGCAGTTGAGAGTCTTACTGCTGTGAATCAAGAAGGAGGTTCCCCTTTGAACCGAACACACCTTAATAACCTGACAAGGAAGCTGTTCCAGGGAAGATGGGCAATGGAGTTCATTTTATCTGGGATCACAACTGTAATCCTTCTGCTTCTATTTCTGCAGACAATAAGAAAGATACTTTGTCATTATAATTTTTAAATTATTCCTTCTCTCGTAATAGAAATGCTGTTTTCATCTTTACCTCATCATTGCTTCTCATGTAGACCAAAAAATAGAGCAGTTCATAAGACTTGAAAAGAGTCCTACATCTGTTCATCCACCACATGTTACACATCATAAAGCACCAACTGAATCCAACTAGGATTATTCTTAATTTTCTACTTTTGCTATTCTAGACTACATCCAAGTGTTTTTCCTGGGAGACGAAGATACTTTCTGTTGATCTTGTAGCTGTAAATTTTCCCCTACTCTGTAAATTTTCTCCCTACATTTAAAAATTTTGACGTTTAAGAACCATATCTCTTATGTTACTAAGACCATTTTTTTTACATCAGGAACATTGCTAAAGTACAGAACCTGCTGTCCGAAAAATGAGTTCATGCTTTCATGACCTCCAGAATAAATTATTGTAATGCTCTGTTAGCCGCTCTACATAAATTACAGTTAGCCCATAATGCAGCAGCTAGAGTTCTCACAAGTAAAAGGAAATATGATAACATTACACCAGTTCTGTCCTCTTTTCATTGGCTTGCTGTAAAAAATTGCATTGACTCTAAGATACAGCAGCTAGCTCCGGCCTACCTCAGCAACCTCCTATCTTGATATATTCCAGCTCACTCACTTTGATCACAAGACGCAGCTCTACTGATCATTTCGGAGATTACTAAATCCTCCAGAGGAGGTAGAGTATTCTTATATAAAGCTTCAAAATTCTGGAATAAACTCCCGGAAGGCGTCCGGAGATCAACTATGCTCACCGACTTCAAAACTAGATTAAAAACATATCTGTTTAAGCTTGCATTACAATAACTGTCTCCTGGTGTGCGATCAAATGGATATGGCATATGAGCACTATAAACATACAAAGTGTTGAAAAAAACAATGTGGTTCAATATATCTATCTAACCCAGTGTTTCTCAATTATTTTCTGTCGCGTCCCCCCTAGGAAGAAGAAAAATCTTGTGGGCCTACCGCGATTAACTGTCGCAGAAAAGATTTAAGGTGCATCTGAAATGTAAAAAAACATTAAATCCTTAATAAAACTATAAACATTGTTTGAAATACCATGATTGCTGGCAATATTCTGCATGTTTTTGCTGAAAAAACTCAAGTCGCTTATCAGCATGATTGGAGTGGAATGTCTTAATTTATTTGGCTTCATGCTATCCGCTGCCAACAAGACTCATTAAGCACACCTGTCTCTCACACCGTAGTCACAGTGAAGCCAAGCGTTACATACTCGTTGTCATATTTCCTCGTCTTAGCTTTCGTGAGACTTTCATTGGTCTCTTTATCTCCTTCTCTCTCTGCCTGTCTTCTACACTTCATGTCTACACTTCATACTCTGCCAATGAGAGCACCACTGCCCCTTAAATTAGTGGAGTGGTTTTGCACTTTATTATGGAACAGTACAAAAACAATAGAAAAAGCATGTTCCCTGAGGTCAAACGCCAACCCCCCCCCCCCCCTTGACGGAGCCTCGCGGCCCCCAGGGGGTTGCGCCCCACTAGTTGAGAACCACTGATCTAGCGTAAACTCCACCATTTATCTACCATCCTGTAGCTGATGATAGTCACCTGTTTGTGTTGTATTGTTGTCACCACTGTTTGTTTGTTTATGTTTAGTTTTTGTTTTTTGTTTTTTTCAGGTGCTGTCAGCAACCTGTTTGTCGATCGATCTTAAATTCTAATCATGTTTTATGCTGGGGAGGTGACTATTACCTACCTCAGTCAACGAGGCTCTCTGGGACCTCACAGAGGGAACTCCTATTTACCCTGCCTGATTCACACTACAACTTGGTGAAGCTTTTTTGAAAGCAACTGCTAAAAAAAAGAGCTATACAAGAACATATTGATTGATTAAAGCAAAAAGTGTGTTTGATTTCAGTCAATCATTGGTTTTTACAAAATGCAGACTATTTTTCTTTTAATATTTTATTTGTTATTTTGAAACTGCTAACAGGAACTTTCTCCATCTACAAGCAAAATGTTCTAGTGCAAAAAACTTGTAGACTTCTTGGCATGAATCATAAGGTAAAGTCATTCAGACTGATAAAGACTGATGCAAAATATATTTTCTAGACCAAAATTATGAGAAATATATTTTCTAGACTAAATGATGAGATCTTTCACATAAACTGACTGTTTATCCTGAAAAACTTGATTCTCTGTTTATATAACAAGAAGCAGTGTGCTTTAAGTCTGAGGTTGTGCGTGCCAGGTTGTGTCACCTCGTGAGTCAGTGAGTGAGTGTCATCTGCAATTTTACAAGGCTCTGTTTTCCCAGCTCTAAACATGTCCCCTGTGCACCTATCAGCACTCCTGTGAAGAGTATCTTACATAACTCATTACGCACAGTGAACTACATATACATACTTGGACACTAAATGCACTTTCTCACAATCAAACTCCACAAGCAGATGCCTTGTACATGTGCTACAGTGTGTTCAAATATATTGACTCACTGTTATTATCTCATACACAACTGCTAATATATCTGCAACTATTTCCCGTTACTACAGAGCTTTTTCAACTGTTGTCTTTTCAAAACTTCAAATTAGCATTCAAGAAAACGACCTTGCACAGAGTTGCTTTAAGATTCAAAAGCAACCAAAAACTTGCCTCTTCAAGGATTTAGTAAAAAAAAATGTTTTCCTCTATTCCCTTTTACAGCCTTCCTTTTATGATTAACTCCAGCTGATACAACTTCTAGTACTAGCAGCCGGAGTTATCTCTGCTCAAAATCAGCTACAAATCTCATTTCATGAAAATTTTTATAAGTGTATAGGGTCTAATATTGTGTGCCGTGCAATTGAAAGCCCTATTTTATTCTCTCAGGAGAAGAATCTGGACTGGTTCCCTCGCATGCGAGCCATGTCTCTGGTCAGCTCAGAGGGTGAGAGTGAGCAGAATGAGATCCGCTTGCTTCAGGAGAGGTTGGACACCACAGTGGCTCTTGTGGCTCAGCTCTCCAGCCAGCTCTCGGAGCTCAAGGAACAGGTAACTATCACTCAGCGTTTCCCAGAGCCCTGTTTTCCTCTCCAGTTTTCTCTGCGACCCTGCTGTGGAAGTGCGTCAGCAGCAGGGTGAGGTGGAGTCCTGGGGCGATCTGGATGTTCCGGCTTCACTTGGTATCACCTGCCTGGCCCACATGTGATTCCACACAAATATTTTAACCAGTTCACATGACAAGATCTTTGGCTTCTGTCTGGAAAGTGGTTGTTTTTCAAAAGTGTCTTAGTGGGTTTTTTTTTTTTTTTTTTTTTTACTTGAGTCTCGGGACACAAAACTGCACAGTCATTGAACATTGGCACTTATCCAAAGAGCCAAACCAGAACTGTTACCCTCATCACGTCCTCCTACTGATTCCTGCAGGTCATGAGGAGCAAGCTTACTGCAATTCTCCAGGTGGTGCTATATGTTAAATAACTTATTTCTCCTCCACCAGGCAGGTCTAATTCAAGAGATCCTGCTCAGATGTTCTAGGCCAGATCTAAAGGTGTCATGTGATCAGACAAACAGGCGCTCTCTTATTCATAGGAGCACACGGTGTTCCTCCTTCTCTCTCCAAAAGACTGTTTACTAGTTTATCTTTTGCCTGCAAAAGCCAAGTGGTCAAAATCTTGATGCGTCTTGGTTCAAACAAAGTGTGTTTGCAAAAATTGTCACTTTACATTGATGCTAATAGCTTATCTGTATATCAGTATGTCGTGATTTAACTCACTCCTAAAAGGTTACAATGATTTGAAAAAAAATTGTGTAAATTGTGTCATTGTGTAAAGATAAAATAATTGTGTGAAATATTTGAAAACAACCTAGTAGTACTACGTACATACAAATGCACGAAATGCTGACCTCATTGAGAGGAAGATAGCTGGCCCTTGGAGACCTATGTCAAATCTGATTGTTAAAAAAAAACATATTTAATTATGTTTAATGCTTATTCACATAGCAGCATGCAGATTCCAAAATCTGATTGGACAAAACACCACAATGTCCACATACACTCTAGAAGCTCTGCTGCCAAGAGGATCTTTTGACAGGGTTTCTGCAGGGTCTTGAAAAGTCTAACATTTAAAAGCCCAAATTTTAGGCCTTTCATTAATCCTTAATAACATATGTGACATGCCACATTGCCAAGCTCTACTAGCTAGGTGTAAGGTTTGCTTATCAGATATGTATCGTTCACCACAAACATCTGGAGTTTGTTTGTTCTCTTGTCTCTACACGAGTGCATCCAGCACATACCAGCCAAGATTTCCATTTTTCCCAAGAGTCCTTTTTATGTCATTTTTTTATGTCCCATAAAAATTTGCATTTGACATTACGATAACCAATCAAACAAGCTCAAACATCCACAAACATCTGCTGGGAGATCTGCTGCAATAATCAATATCCACAAAAAACTGTGCTGGTGCTTTCTGAAACATCTCCACAAGAAGAATTATTGGAGTAAAAAAAAACTAAATATAACAATAAAGTCTGTTACTTAAGAGTTGTTGATTGTTTTAAAAAGGTGATTTAAATAAATCACTTCAGATTCTTCAGTGTTCTTTTTTCTTTCCTTTATGTATCAGAAAAGTGTCTGATCAGGACTAGGAATCAAGGACAAAAAAAATGAATAAGGACATCCCTAGTTGCCAGTTTAAGAAAACTCGTGAACACTCGTAAATTCACAAAATCATAAAAGTGATTGTAGGGTTGCCAGATATTCACATAACAATCATAAATGTTAAAAATGTGAAGTGGTTGTTGGGATTGCCAGAGATTGTGAAAATGCTTATAGACTCATAACTTTGTAAAAGGCATGGTTAGGGTTGCCAGTGTTTGAGAAAACCGTCATAAATCCTCAAAACATGCTGTTTTTTATGCAGAAAAGTTTTGTATGTGTACTTGACAAAACATGAGAAATATCAGCAGCTTAATTCTAGCTATGACAACTTTGTTTTTTAGATGACTGAGCAAAGGAAGAATAAACAGAGAATGGGCTTCTTGGGACCATCCCAGATGAACCATCAAGTTGCCCCTGCAGTCTGACCATCGATTGGTCCTCGCATTCCTGGACAGATGTGTAAATTCACTCAAACGAAGAGCTTTACACCATGAATGACACTGACAGTGCCCCCGAAACATGAATGCAAATGTATTCAGCCCAGTGACGTTTTCTAAGTGTTTTCTCATTTTTTTATCTTGGAAATGTTTGCTGGGAATCCATGGTTTGAGAGCTCTCAGTATACATTCTTCAAGTAATAAAGTATTAACTCTGTAATCTTTTACTAGGCATGTTTATAGCTGGAGAATTGGTGTAATTTAATCTTTTCTTTGATGTGTGATTCAATAACTGGGGCAAGTGCCTTTAAAAAGTGTTATATTTTTTATGATTCACAATACTGTGCCTATAATAATTTTGGACTGCAATAATTCCCATGTCACAATGAAGAGAGGATTTCTCTTTTTTTCACAACAAGCTAAAGGATAATCGTAACAGTGCCTAATGAACTTTTATTCTGTATTTTATGCAAAACTGTGATTTAATTGTTTCTGCTCACCTATATAAAGTTGTACATATGGAATAAAGAGTTTATGTTTCGTATTACAATGCTTTGTCTAGTTTTGCTGTTAAAAACATATGACTGTTGTATAAAGGCAGTTATCTTATAGCCAATCTTTTCCATACTGACTGTTAAAGACTGCTGTTCATCACTGTGATCAGAACTTGACGATGTGTGATACTGTTTTTAAGCACTCCAACTGCAGACAAAGAGGTGAAATATTGGTGATTTATGAATTTGTCCAGAGGAGTCAAAGTTAGTCATTCAATGTTATTTTGACACATGCTTTCAATGTTTGATCAATTTAATTAAACTGTTTGTATAATGTTTTTATGCTTACCTTTAATGCCAATATTAATGTTATCGATTAGGCTCTGTAATTGGCTCCCCAAAATATTAGGCTATGTATCACTCTGAGATTTTCCCCAATAATCTCCTTACCAGATCTTTAAAATAACAGAGATTTTCTATCGGGTGAGTTCCCTGGCCAATTAAGAATAGGAATATCATGGTCCTTAATAGATTAAACCCACAAACTGAAACCATCCTGCAGGATTGTTTTGCTACTAAAGACTGGGATGTGTTTAAAGCTGCAGCCCCTGAAGTGGACTGTTGTCTGTTAACATACAGAATTATGCCAAGTATTGTCACTGGGTATGTTAGGGCTTGTGTTGCTGTAGCTACTATACAAAATGAGGAGTTCTCTAACCGTAAGCCCATGAAAAACAGCCAGGTACGTCACATGCTGGTGCTGGACCTTTTGCATTTATATCTGACAGAGACAGAGTACAAAGCTGCAAAGTATGGCCTTAGACATGTCACCATAGAGGCAAAGAGCTGCCCCACCCACAACAGGGTACAGGAGTGTGAAATGCAGGACCATCCGCTGTCAGACTCCTCAATAAATAGCCAATGGTCATTGAATCTCATATACCCACAGAATATATAAACAGGGCTCAGCTCAGTTTAATGTTTTAAGTCATCATCTCATTTGCATTAGTAATGCAATCTGCTATTTTTCATTTCTTATTCTCAGGCTGCTCAGGCAATTAGTCTATAGTTTGGAAACAGGCCAATATTGCACTTTCACACAGTTCACACACTAAGCCCAATCGGTTCTATTCATTGCACATATAGTTGTACATAGTCTATACCAGGGGTCTCCAAATCCAGTCCTGGAGGGCCAAGGCCTACACATCTTTGGTTCAACCATCATGAAATAAACCTTTTGCAGTAGTTAAGGTCCTCTGATCTGAAACTAGTGCATACTAGAGCAGGGTTGCAACTAAAATGTTCAAGGCCCCACCACCCACGCAAGTTTCAACATTTTCCTGATCTTGTAATGTTATGACCAAGCAGAATCCTGCATTGCATTGAGGTTTAAGAAAAACTCATTTGAATGCATCAGTCTGCCGTTCGAAATCTTAAGAGAAATATTAGCCAGTAACATTGGAATGGTATTCTATTCCCAATATAATTTGTGATGCACTGAAATTAATCAAAAATGTATAGTACACATATTTACACAGAAGGACAGGTTTTTTTTTTTTTTTTACAGAAATTGTGTGTTTTTGGACATTGTTGCATTTCGGTATTTTGCAAACTGCGAAACTAGCACCCCTTTAACTAGTAGGTGCTAACTAGCAATTTAAATTATATATATCATATATATTTATATATATGATATCATAATTATATATATGCAGTCAGTTTAGCAAAGTAGGTGTGTGCAGATATTTGGCAAGACAGTGAACAACATCTTGCATAAACAGACTCCTTAATCTAAATATACCTCCTTCCCGTCCTTCAGTCTGCATGTGATGGCTCTTGCATGTGATTGTGTGTGTTGTTGTCATGCTGTTGGTTGGAGACCAGATGAGATCTGTCACATGAGCTTGTGTCGGGGCAGGGAGAGATCAACCTCGCTGCACTCTATTTCCTGAGAGCAGTCGGAATCTGAACGGATTATTCTTCTGACTCAGCGTTCCCAGTGAATATAAAGTATACACATTTACTCACTGGTGGATTGGAGAAGTATCAGTTCGACTCAGAACAAAGATGTTTTTACAAATGTAAAAAATATGAAATGTTTCATATCTATGAAATGGCGGTAAATGGTATTGATTATATCATGTGCTGTAAAAATGTGACGTTTTCTGTAAAAATGCGGAGTTTGGAAAATTCCAAAACACTTTTTTTTTCAAAGGTGGGTGAAAATGGGCCAAGCTGGGATGCTTTTATGCCAGCTCAAAGGGCTCTATGTTTTGACCCAATTGGTGGGGTTACCTCATATGGAATGTAGTTTTATAATTTAGTTTAATATTTAAAAATTTATTGTAATATAAACGAGTACTTTTGACCTACAACTGTATACAAGTACTGCTAATAAAATAAGAGACTCCACTCTAAGTCTATATTCATATTGACACAAATGATAAACAGCTATACTGTAACAAAAAGTGGAGAAACTGCTTGGACAAAACTACCCTTTTTTTTCTTTCTGTTTTAAAGGGGGGAAAAAATTAAAAATAGAAGTTTCTGTGATTTTACTGAAATAAATGAATATTTTTGTGTTTTATAATGTTTTCAATAAATATTAGGATTCAAACACTGATTCAAGAAGCACCTGCCCACTACCTTTTTTTCCCAATTGAATTAAATATTAAATTCAAGACTATTGCCAGCAGATGTTTGGGATATAAATACACTTGTTCAGAACGCAAGAGTTGCAAGAGACATAATGAGGAAAAAAACATGTGAATCTTAAAAACGGTCCTAATCCATGAATTTATTTTACCTATTTTTTTTTAACATGAACTATTAAATTTGTTGTCTGTAACGGAAGCGCTGCGAAGGGCCCTTCCAGCCGCAACCCATCACTGCGAAACTTTCATACACTATGGACAATTTTGTTCAACTAATTGACTTGTACAGCATGTTTTTGGACTTTGTGGGGGAAACCAGCCCATCCAGAGTAAACCCAAGCGATCAAGGGGAGAACATGCAAACTCCATACAAAAATGCCAACTGACCCAGCCGAGGCTCGAACCAGCGATCTTCTTGTGGTGAGACAATCGGGCTTCCCACTGCGCCAATGTGATGCTATTACTAACTAAATCTCTCTCTCTCTCTCTCTCTCTCTCTCTCTCTCTCTCTCTCTCTCTCTCTCTCTCTCTCTCTCTCTCTCTCTCTCTCTCTCTCTCTCTCTCTCTCTCCTCTCTCTGTGACTGTAACTGTTTGATCATTTCTCTCTCTCTCTCTCTCTCTCTCTCTGTGACTGTAACTGTTTGATCATTCTTTCTCTCTCTCTCTCTCTGTGACTGTAACTGTTTGATCATTCTCTCTCTCTCTCTCTCTCTCTCTCTGTGACTGTAACTGTTTGATCATTCTCTCTCTCTCTCTCTCTCTCTCTGTGACTGTAACTGTTTGATCATTCTCTCTCTCTCTCTCTCTCTCTCTCTCTCTCTCTCTCTCTCTCTCTCTCTCTCTCTCTCTCTCTCTCTCTCTCTCTCTCTGTGACTGTAACTGTTTGATCATTCTCTCTCTCTCTCTGACTGTAACAGTTTGATCATTTTCCAATGGTTGCTTTCTGATCCTCCATCTTCTTTTGTGCGTTTTCTTGAGCAATAATAGGCACTAAAAAATAGTTGACTAAAATAGGAATTAAATGATCCTTTAATAGGTTTGTCAGTGTCCTTTCTTTATCAACGTTGTTATGTATACAACATTTCACAATAAGCAAACCAGTATTCTCTTGGTTGTTAAATGTTCTTGGAACAGTGAAGAACAGTTTAGAGCGCTTCTCTATTAGGAGTTACGATGAACCAAAAGGTTGTTGTTCAGATGGAAGAACAGTCAGAATATAATATAATACTTGTCAATGAAACTACAAATTCTGTGTTTTGCCTTGAAACTTTTTTATGCTGTTAAGTTATTAATTGGGTTGTGGATTCCTTGAGTGAGTAATTGGTATTTGCGTATATACCTAGTAAAAACTAGGCATTTTTTTATATATTAGTTATTAGCCAATAAATACTTGTAATAAACAGATATTTGGTCATTGTACTTTAATTTTTGAAACAAAAACTCAATTGAGGCTTCATTGTCCCATTTTTTATATTTAACTTAGAATAAAAACATCAAATGAACACAACACACAGATAAGAAGCAGGTTTGGAAATAATGCATACGAAAAATGTTGCCAATCCTGAGAAAATCCTTAAATAACCATTGTGCTTAAAAGCATTGTGCTACAAAAGTTAAAAAGTATAGTTTTACCATTTGTTTTTTACTATTCTGCTGTTTTTTGGTTAGGGCAATGGCATTTACATGTTTAGTATGTTTCACGAGGGTGCGCTTGCATAAATAAGCCTTGATAGCCCAAGCAGAATTTGACGTGTATAAATGAATACCAGGCAAGCTGTCCGTAGGTGGGCTTCAGGTTCGGGAATAATTGAAGCCTGAAGAACCCCCCTAAAGTGAGTAGAGGAGGTGCTGGAGGGTTTTTTGCTTCATGAAGGGTGGAAACTCCCTTAATAGAGAGACCTCCCTAAACTAATTGACTGCACATGCTACACCCATAACTTTGTATGGAAAGATTATGCACTGGCTGCTGTTTGTCCAAACTCCCCTTGGAGTCCCCCCATTCATTAGCTGCCTGGTGTTGGGTTCGTTGGCTGCTTAAACTGTGACGTCAGTCCACAAATGCAACTAGTCTTGTCACTGGACACTTCTTTCACTTTTCACTGCTGTGAATATTAGCTTTGAGGGATTTTATCAAGTAATGGGTGATTTCTAGTGTTGATTTGGATACACAAGTGGTAATTCGATTTTTGAAATTTCTTACTTTACTAGTAAAGAACATGCTAAAAACCAAGTATTGGAATAAATTACCCGTATTACCTTTCAACATTTATTTAATCACTTTCACAAGTAGCAACCATTGAAAATACCATTAGAAATCTGCAAACCCCTATAAGTTGAGCTTACTCAAAAAAATGGAGGTAGTTAGTTGCATCAATTTTTTTGAGTTATGACATTTCTTATTTAATTATGCAGAAATAGCTTTTTTAAGTTATACTTAAAATGGTTTAATTGTCCCAATTGTTAATGCAGATTAGCCTGACTTGTTTATTTTGATAACAACTAAATAAATGATAACAACTTTAAAAATGTGTCTTATTAAAGGGAGAACTTGTTTGTTTGGGTCCTAGAAAAAACTCTTTCCGAGCACTGAGCGTTCCTCAATCTGCACTTCAGAATCTAACCAGAAAAAGTACACATCCGAGCATTACTTTAACATTGTTTTTATGTACACTACGGTTTGGGACATTAGGTCACATACTAGGCATGACCATAAAGTTATCGGGAGCACCAATCTCACAAATGTTCTTACTTGCCTCGTATAGTTTAAGCAGACCTGCTTCCACATTCAAGGTCATAGATCATTACCAGCGCATCTAAACCATTATACGTTTTCTCAGAGAGCCTTACATCACTAACATCACCATTAAAAGACACATTAGTGTTGGTGGTTATTATGATAATTGTTGGTATTTACCCATGTGAAGTTATTTGTGATGCTGTCTATTACATAAAAGAACACATATAAATTAACATGGATTGTTTTTATAGGGCTGTCAGCAAATTAATTGTTTATGTGTAATTTATCTACATTTGCATAGGTGGGTAGTAACTAATTACATTTACTTCAATAAATGTACTTGAGAACATTTTTAGGGTAATTAGTACTTTTTGAGAAATGCTTTTAAAAGTGTACTTTTAATCAAGTATTTTTTTTGTGAAATATTGATATGTTTACTTAGTTACTTCTTGGCTGCTTTCCTCTGTTACTAATATCATGAAAATAAATATATATTATTTTTGATGGCAAGCTTTTTAAAAATAAGTTAGCAAGTCTCGTGGGATGTTGAAGAGAGTGACACGTGAGAGTTTACTTTGACAGGTTGCCCATAGCCTCATGTTCAAAGCTTATTTTCTCTCAAAAAGGAAAAAAACTATTTTCTGATGCAGTGTATGCTTTTTGAACCCAAAGTGATGGAGATCAAGGCCTTCATGAACTACAGCTCCAAACTTCAAAAGCATATAGGGATAAATGACAGCATTAATTTTTATAATATTATCAGTGTGAATCATTACTATGAATGTTTTGGTTGTGATGTCAAAACTTAAACAGTCAATGGTTTTCCATGTGTTTGCTCATGAATGCTGAATATGTCTGAAATAAAAAAGCAAATAACCTTATTTGAAATACTACAGTAACTTATTTAATTATATAAAGTTTTAGAAATGTTTATTTTATTGTACTTAACAATTATCTACATTTGTTTGACTTTAACAGATAAAGCTATAGAAAGTTCATTGTAGTAAAACATTTTTTTTTTCTTCTAAATTTAAGGTTATGTGATGTGTGTGTCCATTAACAAACTGAGACTTTTTATTTGAACATATTTCTTGAAAGTAGAACAAGGGGCTTTTGAAATGATACTCTTCCGGTAGCTTGGTGATTAGCTTGTTAGCTTTGTATCATTCAGATTGGAAGTAACTAGTAACTAAGTACTTAATTCAAATTTTTTGTTCATTTTTTTACTCTTACTCAAAAAAATAATTACTAGTTTCTTTTACTCTTATTTGAGTAAATATTTTCACGAGTATTTTTACTTGAGTACATTTTTGGTTCCCTACCCACCTCTGTTTATTAGTCACTTTAACATTTAATGTCTGTTACATATAATGTCTTGTTTTCTAGAGTTGTTTGTTCTGTGCGTGTTCTTGTCCTATCCGTTTCCAAATCCAGGTTCCACCCATTATCTCTCAACACCGCTCCAGTCTCTCTGAAATATGTCATGAGGGATGTTAATCACCATTACATTGATGACGTCACCACATCACCACCCAATCCGGTTGCTCCAAAACGACCTAATTTGGATAAAGCTCTAATCAAGATCCTAGGCTGTTGTGCGTTTTGTTGTTGAGTTGTGCACTTGTGAAATGCGCTGCGATGTTATCACTCTACCAGTTGTTACGACTGTCCTGGTTCTCCGGAAACATTGGCTTTGTCTATTTATGTAAACCTCTGAAGGGGGATAAAGATAGATATCACGTGATATACAATCTAGGAAATTTCATGTAGGTATACCTTACGTTAGTACACTAGATAGGTGATGAGCGCACTTGTAACTAAGATTAGAGTGCATTAGAAGTTAAAAAGTAATTGCTTGATATTTATGTTTGTCTTTTTGCTAGTTTAGAGATATTATTTTCCTGGGGATATTGCAGGGAACCTGCGCCATCAAGGGGAGGGACTCTCTCTTCAGGTTGGTTGGGTTTTTGTTTAATCTGTTCTTGTTTGTACACTAATGTTGTTTGTAAATAGATGTAAATAAATCACTCTGTTTAGTAATTTGCTATGCTGTTGTCTCTTTTGGTTTCTCCACTCCGTTCAACTGTTTAATTTTCTTTGCAAAATAAATGTTACGGCCAGAGTCATTTGCCATCTTAAAAGAAACGTAACAATGTCATTAAGACTAATAGCAAAAAGCGAGAATTCCACTCTTCTGTCCACCCCAACCTCCCCCAGCGACCTCTCTCACTGCAGATGACTTCGCTGATCACTTCATAGACAAAACCCTCACCATCAGCCGGCAGTTTGCACTACCTTGCACCAAAATTCAGCCACAATCCTCAACACCTTTCATGTCAGCATGCACTCCACTCACAGAAGATCAGGTGTCCAAACTCCTTCTCTCAGCGCATCCAACCACCTGCCCCCTCGAGCCCATCCCATCTTCTACAAACCATCTCACCTACCATCAGCCTACCCTCACTCACATTATCAACTCCTCCATCACTACCGGCATTTCCCCCAACACCTTCAAGGTGGCCAGAGTCACCCCACTTCTCAAGAAACCCACACTCAACTCATCACTGGTGGAAAATTACAGACCTGTCTCTTTGCTGCCTTTCACTGCAAAACTCATCGAGCATGTCGTCTTCAATCAACTCTCTACCTTCCTGACTCAGAACAACAAACTTGATGACAATCAATCAGGCTTCAAGAATGGACACTCAACTAAAACAGCTTTGTTGTCTGTAACGGAAGCGCTGCGAGGGGCCAGGGTTAACCACAGATCATCTGCCCTCATCCTACTAGACCTCTCTGCAGCGTTTGACACAGTTAACCATCAGATCCTTCTCTCCACTCTTTCTGCGATGGGCATCACTGGAACTGTACTCGATTGGCTTGAGTCCTATCTCACTGGTAGATCTTTCAGTGTCAGGTGGAGCGGTGAGGTCTTAAACACTCATAACCTACTCACCGGGGTTCCCAAGGGTTCAGTCCTTGGCCCCCTTCTCTTCTCCATCTACACCACCTCCCTGGGCCCTATCATCTTCAGACACGGATTCTCCTACCACTGCTACGCTGACGACACTAAACTCTGTCTGTCGTTCCTCCCGGATGACCTATCAGTAACTACCCGCATAACTGACTGCCTGAACGACATCTCTATTTGGATGAAGAACCATCACCTACAGCTCAAGATGGCCAAGACAGAACTTTTGGTAGTCCCAGCTCATCCCTCTGTGCATCACGACCTCACCATCCAGCTGCAATCCTCTACAGTCACCCCTTCTCCTACAGTCAGGAATCTTGGAGTGATTTTGGATTTTTTGAACAGCTGTCCTTCAAAGACCACATAACAAAGACAACTCGAGCGTGTAGATTCGCACTACATTGGAAAGATCAGGGCCTTCTTATCTGAGCATGCAACTCAACTCCTGGTTCAGGCGCTGGTCCTCTCACATCTGGACTACTTGCAACGCTCTCCTAGCAGGACATCCATTAAATACGCTCAAACCTCTGTAGATGATCCAGAACTCTGCAGCTCGTCTTATCTTCAAGGAACCGAAACGAGCTCATGTTAATCCCCTCTTCATCACTCTTCATTGGCTCCCCATTGCAGCTCGGGTTGAATTCAAATCGCTAACGCTGGCATACAAAACTATCTCCAGATCAACCCCTGTCTACCTCCATGAGCTCATACGCTCCTACATGCCTTCCAGAAGGAACAGCGACTTGTGGTTCCATCCCACAAGGGCAGAAGATCTCTCAGCAGATCTTTCACTGTCCCTGGTTGGTGGAACAAACTCCCTGATCCAGTCAGGAAAGCAGCAACACTAACAGCTTTCAAAATAGCAACTGAAAACTCTTCTCTTCAGAGAACACCTACTATAAAAAAATAGATAAAAAAAAAACAATACTACCTTCTTTTTTCCCCTCCTCTGTCTTTATCTTCTTCCTCTTCTTCCTCACTGCTTTGGTTTATTGATCAGTTGATTCAATTTCTATTATGAGAAGCTGAGATTGACTTTGACGGTGTAACAAATTGCATATTGTCTCTCCCCTAATGTAAGTCGCTTTGGACAAAAGTGTCTGCCAAATGCATAAATGTAAATGTAATGTAAATGAATATACACTGTCATGTCAAAATCCTCCATTGCTGACGGTGCTGTGACTGCCGCCACAGACTGTCTCCACTCACTAGACACTGTCTAGCTCCCAGGTTATAATGTTACGTTTCAAATCAAACAATACAAAATAGTTTTTTTAATAGTGATTCTGTATATTTTTTTTATCAGCACAGTTTTGACAAACAAAATATCTTGATACATGTTAATATTCTTAGTTTACTAACATTTTACTCGAAATATCTGCTCAAATTTTCTATGAATTAACATAAACACTGTAAAAAAAAATGGTATTAAAAACTGAAAAAGAACCAGCAGAAAATAAATCTGACTTTTTTTCCTCAAAGATGAAATGGGCATTCCATAATTTTCAAAACTAAATATTTCTTTGATTTATTAATTTAACAGACATTTCTGTATTTTATAATGTTAAATTATAAATTTTACAATACATTTCATTCAAACCCCCATCAGAGGAGCGCATGGGCTTTGAATAATCAGACAAACTATACACAAAATACAACTTGACTTTCAAAATGTAGATAAAGTCTTATTAATGGACTTATCACAATGGACAGATTTCGTCAAATTAAAGAGATTTTTCCAGTATATTTAAGGATTTTTTGTACAGTATATCTTTGTGAAGTATGAAAGCAAAGGCAAAAAAGAGTAAAAGTTACTGTTTAAAAATGTACAATTTGTGTTTTGATTTCATGAGCACGTCACTCTCATAAACCACAAAAGTGACAAAAGTGCACAATTTCCAACAATGAAAAAGATATGTGCTCATGTACACCACTGTATGATGTGGCATAGCTGTAATTTTTTAAAGGGTTGCAATGCCGCAGCATATTGTATATTTTGCCCAATTTTTTGCTAAGGAAGGTCTTGTCCAGTGAAATGCTTTTCTGTTTTTAAGATAAGAGGAATCTCTTTGGCACGTGTTGGTGTTGGTAATATGACGACCAATAAGCTTGACTCATTATCAAACATCCAATGTAAAAAAATAGATTTATTCTAAAATGTTAACATAATTTTGAGATTAAATGTAACTATTCGAAATCAGACTTGTTGAATTTCTTTGATAAAGGTCACATGACACAGGTGTTTCTTTGTATCACAGTTTCTTCCCTAAAAACCACAGAGACTCGCTCTCTCCGTTGGAATTTTCCTATATTTTCTGCCACTGCTGAGTGGAAGGAGAAGCCGCCTGGAGCCCTGCAAAAAACACCTGGTACCTGTGCTTCCACATAAGGAAAGCACCTAACAGACATACAATTGCTTGAGCCAGGTTGAGGAGGATCTGCAGGAGGTAGTACATGAGCAGAGTGTTTGTGATGGCACTGCAGTCTGACACAGAACTATAGAAGAAAGTGCGGGCGATGGGATCCAAAGGGTTTAAGGTGCAAACACAGTCCTTATCTACTTCCTTGCAGGTCAAGCTGTTAGTTTGTGTGTAGTGGTAGCACTGGAAGGCGATGACCACTAAGGAGATGATGAGCCCGATTGTGCAGAGGAAGAAGTACAAGAGCTGAAAGGAAGTCAAAAAGAGTTCTCAGTCAGATATTAAAGTTTCCAGTGTTTAATTAAAAATTTAAGTCATTGAGTTCCTTTTAATTAAACATTAAAATCCTGAGATGATGAACTCCAAAGTAGAAACAAATACACTTTGAACATAGAGTACAAATACTATTTAAGCTGAGATAAAATAACTTATCATCTTAACCACAGATTTTTCAACGAAAACTTGTACTATAAAATAGTACCATCAATTTTATACCATGTACTTCTCTATATAACAAACGTACAACTCTATTTTCCCATCACAATGTAAAAAGTAAGAGTTTAACTTAACCTTTTTATGGTCAAACTGAAGGGCTCAGTGTTATTTTAATTATATTTAGCCCTCTAATGCATAGTGTTGACTCCGGTGTACGGCTATTTAAAAGTCTTTTTCTCCTAAATGCAATGGTATTCACATCTTAAATTAAAGTTAAAACTGATTACTTTAACAGCCACATGTTACAGTGAAAAGAGCACAGTACTGGAAGCCTGCTTTTCCAAGCTTTAGATTGAATTCAACAAATGATAATGTTTCTAAATCTTGGGTCTGATTGTTTTTTTGCATTTTACAATATAGAAATAATACCCTTTTTTTAGAAAAAATGTAAAAGTTTCTTTTTGTTATAACGGAGTAAATATATATGTGTTTTTTGCGAACAATTTGTTGAAGTCAAGATAAATACTATGTTCTTTAGAAAAATAATTATTTCTTTACTTGCAATAGTTTTATCTTACCATTTTCTTTTCCATCCCCTATATACAAATGTGGGTTAAAAGATCTAATGAAATACACAATGCAACAGTAAATTATAACAATTTTCTTTTTAAATAGTTTTTCATTTCATGGTAAATACTACAAAATATTCTTGTTGCCATCATGATCATGTAACAAGTACTTAGCATCTATTGGCCCAATCACTGGAAGACAGCACACACACATCCTTCCCTGCTGATCATGTAAAACACAGTTACAAAAAAAATCAACATGACCAATCAATCAATCAAGTTTTATATAGCGCTTTTTTGAAGTTGCTTTCAAAGCAGCTTCAAAAAATCCTAGTGTGGCTCAGGGGCCTGTACCATGAACTTGGCTTAACAAACTCAGAATTCTTGAAGAAAGCTAGAATTATGTTTTGGTGGCCTGTAGACAACAGCTGATGTTACAGAGAATGCACATCTTTGTTTTGATATTGCCAGTCTAATATGCAAGCACAAGTACTTCAAAAGATTTAAATGTATGTTCTGTTTTTTTTTTTGGTTGAATTTAGGGTATTTCTATATATTGTGGCAACACCCCCCGCACAACTAGTTCGCAGTTCATGATTATAACAGTAATTTTTGGGTGTCGCTTCACCAAATACAGACTGAACAGAATTGAAATAACAGGCTCTCTGTCATCATCATAGCAGTCTCAAAACTTTGTCTTATGTAATAAATATTTGTATTTCACTCTATAATACTCATTCTCAATGTTCAAAAAAATAAAGCTTAGAGGCTCAGCGTTATAGACTCAACTTAGACCAAATAGACTTGTAACATAGTCTAAATTTTACTGTGAAAAGGTGGAATAAAAATTTTTTTCAGCTCTCAAAAAATCTAAATAGGATAATAACATAAAAATTGGATCATGGGAACAACACTAAAACATGCTAGAAATGTCATAAATATTGAGATATGGCACCTTTAAACAATTTAAAACTATATGTTATAGTTTTTCAATGTGAGCGACTTAGAGAAAAAAATTATACAGATATTTAAACAAAATGGAACTGAATAAATATCTACGTGGCGTACTACTACTACAACTACTACTACTACAAATAATAATAATAATAATGTCTATACTTTATATAGTGCTTTTCTAGACACTCAAAGATGGTTTACAATTATAAGAGCATTATTTTTTCCCTCCACATTCACACTCTGGTGATGATAAGCTACCTTGGCAGCCCTCAGCTGCCCTGGAGCAGTCTGACAGGACGTTCCTGCCATTCTGCGCCTACGGCCTCCTGACCACCACCAAACACACACCACCAGTCACACACATCCATACAGGGCAAGTTGGGTGAAGTTGTTTTCCCATACTACATACTAAAGCTTAGAAATCCCAAAACTGCATTCAGGGGACTTCTGGTCATGGCGGGCAGCTGGTAGGAAGCACGAGAAGAGCTCGCTGCCAAATCTCTGAATAAATCAATGTAATAGACCCAAACCTGTATGTAATCGATCTAAATAACATTAAAAGATACACGGGACAAAATGCCACCGAAAGCAACCAAGCTGGGACAACAATCAATGTCACAGACTCAAGTTGAAGGAATTAGCCAAGAGCAGACTAGCAAACAGAGCAATGAGGTACAGAGAGTGGCTAAACCGGCTACAAACAAAGTCATTTTAAGCGCAATTACCTCTTTGAGGTCGGACTTTTCTAAGCAATCTATCGAAATGCTAGAGGCCATAAAATGCATTCAATCCGATTTGGTGGCTCATTCGAAAAGAATAGGGGAAACCGAGGAGAGAATATCGCAAACCGAGCAAGACGTTACAGCTCTTCAGCACAAAGTTAAAGAACTGGAAAAGGTAACTTAATTTTTGCGCAACAAAGTTCAGGATCTGGAATATCGCGGAAGAAGGAAGGCAATTTGCGGTTGGTGGGCCTACCTGAAAAGGCAGAAGGTTCGGACACTTACTCTTTCCTTCAAAACTGGCTCCCAAACCTTTTGGTCGACACTTTCGACCGAGTGCCTGTTATTGAACGAGCCCACCGGATCGGACAAATCAATCCTAATCGCCCAACAGCTTTGAATTACTTCAATAATTATTGAATTTGAATTAAAGTTCCTGAATTACAAAGATAAAGAAAAATCTTTGAGAGCAGCTAGAAGGCTCAGGGACAAGGGAATCCCCCACCACATGATCTATCTGGCCAACCTGATCGTCACACATGCCGATCTGCGCCACTTTTTTAAATCCGTCTCTGAGGTAGAGGATTCTATTCGGTCAGTGCAAGCTGGAGGTTGAACGCTGTGATACAGGAATCGGATGACGAACTTGAACCCTAACGGTGATTTATTTATGCGAAGGTAATGCCCAAGGAGGTAAATAAAGATGTAACATTATTATCCTTGAGTCTGACTGCATTATAAGAACTACAGGTCTTTGTGTTAGTTTTTACTAGTTCAAGTCTGTTTTCTTTTTCTCTTTAATATAAAGAAGTTCAATATGTTCATGTATCACAATAGGCTGGAAATTACCCGGTTCATAATTATTTAGGCGAAGGAATTAAATTGTCGGGTCTTTCACCAATTTTGGGTAATTCAGTATTCAAACCTGGCAGAAACGATATTGGATTTAAAAACTGGATGTTCAAAGGTATTAGTCGAATTAAAGACTTGTATGAAGAATTTTCATTGATGTCCTTTCAGTTAATGGTGAAACACTATGGCCTGCCTCCGAATCACTTCTTTAAATACTTACAGGTTTGGAGCTTTGTGTACTCCCAAATGAAAACCTATACAGAACCTCCATTGTCAATCATTGAAAATTACACCATAAAGCATTTGAACAGCAGGGGCAACTTATCCTCATTTTACAATTTACTTCTTGACAAAATTCTCTATCTTACCTAACTGTATGGAAAATGGATCCCCAGGAAAATATTTCGGAAGAAGAATGTAAAGAATAATGTTTATTTGCCCAAACCCAAAGCATCAATACAAGATGCAGACTACTGCAGTATAAGTAGTCAGTATGACTGTTGTACAAAATGCAGAGAAGAAATTGGTACACTATCATTGTATGTAGGAATGTAAAGAGATGCAGAAATTCTGGAAGGAGACTTTTTGTTTGATCTGTCAATTAACAGAGGAAAATGTTCCTCTTGACCATAAACTGTGTTTTTTTCATATGTACCCAAGTACCTTGGTTGTGAATACAAAGAAGCACAAACTAATAGATTTTAGTTTGCTGCAGGCCAAACGTGTTATTGCATTAAAATGGAAAGAGACTCAAAGACCCTCTTCTAATGAATGGATCAAGGAAATATCCTGTAATCTTGCTCTGGAAAAACTGACATACATTATCAAAGGGAAGTTAAAAGACTTTTATAGCATTTGGAATCCCTTTCTACACTTCTGCAACCAAGTGGGACTGACAGCAGAATAGAATTTAAATAAGATGCCAAGGTTTAATAGTGAAATGATGCTGACATTGTATGTAAATAACTATACCATGTATTATTATTATTATTATTATTTTATTTAATAATAATTTACTATTATTATTGTTATTATTTTTAAGTTTCGTAAGTTGTCCTTGAGTGATTTAGTTCTAATGTCGAGAAAAACCCAATAAAATACATGGGGGAAAAACTGCATTCAGAAATTTTTTAGAAATGTTTACCTTTATCACGTACTGAGCCAGCGCTCTCTCGTCAGGCACTCTGGTGATACAAAAGAAGAGGTATCCCATCAGAGACACCACACACATCTACAAAACAACATAAATTCAGTGATTTTATTGGAGAATCAAAGTCATCAATGATAAGCAATCAGAGATGCTAATCGTGCTTAAATTAGGCTAGTTAAAGACAATCATCTGCCTCTCATCTTCTGTTGGAAGATCTTGCCATGCACACAGACGCATGCACAAAGAGCGAGGTCATTCTTCTGGGTTGCGGTAATCTTATTTGCAGAGCAGAAACTTCTCAGTTCTCAGAGTCTGTCAGGAGCCAACAATAACTTAGTGTAACTAGCATTGTTCAACTCAGCATTGAGTTGTCATCTGATAATATATTGGCTGCCATTGCAAATTGAATAGCTTGACCCTAACCTTCTGTGATATCTCGCTCTTTCTCTCTCTTTCTCTCCTTCTCTGTGTTTTCCCTGTTCTTTTTCTCAGCGTGATCGGAGTCTTGTGACTAACGTGAGGTATCTAATTTGATTGTTTTTCCCAGGTTTTAAGGCAAAAGAAAGTCTAGGTGACCTCAGCGCTTTTCTTCAGGAAGACTGGCTTTGGTATAGTGATGAACTTTATATGACGGAGGACATAGAGACCTCATCTTATCGGCAACATCACTGCTGTGTGATGAGTTTAAGTGTGGATGTATTATATGCATATATGTGAATGGATTAAAGCATTTGGAATGCTAAAACACTCTATGCAATCACTGCACCCTTAATAGCCTTTGAAAAGGCTGTATTTAATGTAAAGAATGTCTTCTCTCGCTGCCACTCATCATCAGAATGGTCGAAAACTTTTCCATTTTCAGAGCTAACTTTGTTATAAGTACACTATTAATTTTAAACTGCTTTGTTTAAAATCCTATCTGACTGTAAGCACACACAAAATCTATCAATTTCTGGTGAGTATATAATTTTTTTCTTCTGTTACTCTTACACTTTCGGGTAAAACAAACTGTTCTTAATCCATATTGCATTCAGATGAGCTGCATTAGTGGTCCATCTGATTGGTTACTGGGAGGTGCTTTAACATTAGGCAGTGCTATAATCATTTAGCCGTTTTCAGCTCTCAAAAACTCAAAATAGGATTATAGGATACAAACTGCAGCATTGAAACAACACTAAAACATGCTAAAAATGTCATGAAAGTTTATATAATGTGGCACCTTTAAACAATATGAACCTTTATGTTATAGTTTTTCAATGTGGGCGACTGAAATAAATAAATTATCCAGATGTTTAAACAAAATGGAACTTAATAAATATCTAAGGTCACCCGCAGTTACGAGTCATCAGAAATATTTTGTAGCAATATTCGGATTGCGGTCGGTCGGGTCGCTTGAAATAAAGATGTCAACTAAACCCTTGGAATTTATATACTACAAGACATACTTTTTGAATTCTCAATGTACTTGAACTCTTGATATTCTATGAAATACATAGGGCTACACTTCAGTACACCACGATCAAGCTCGACTATGCAACCTGCTTCAAATTAAACATTGATGAGCACTTTGTTCAGGAAAAAGGTAATTTTTTTACTCCTGATTGGGGCTCTCCAGATGCGAGGTTTCCCATAGACACGATGTCAGCAAACGTCGGCTTAGTAAAACATTTTAGTAAAACTTAGTGAAAGTTTTTATCAGAAATTTCCAGAACCTGGTTTGACATCAACCTGTGTAAGACTATCAGGCACCACAAAGAAAGCCAGGTTCATGTGTGTTCTCCCACGTCTCATCAGTCTCTTATAGTTATATATCTTGCAAATGAATTTTTCAAGCCGGGTCAAAACATAATAATTCATCAATAATAATATGCATCTAGACAGCTGAAATGGAAAATGGTGGGTCACCTCAAGAACTAGCTGCTCTCCACGTCGGCCGAGCACCATTTGAAAAATAAAATGCATGTAGATCAGGGAACGGATTGTGAACATCATTTTCTTTATTTTTTGCTGTCTGAATTTAAAACATTGTTCGAGTCGTTTATTCATTTACCTGCGCATCACTGCATAGTATATATTCCTTTATTTAAGTAAAAGTTCTTCAAGATGCCAATATAACATGAACAAATTTAGCTTTACAGGTGTGACATTTACAATACAATCTCTTAAAATCTAAATGTTAATATATATGGGTGCAAAAATATTTTTTGTCTATACACACATTCTGTATGTTTAATTATGGAAATATGTGACCAAAAAGGATGACCGAGCACACTTGAGTGAAGATGGCATACTTTCAGGCCACCACCAAAGATGTTGTGACTATGTAAGTGTGCATCTCCACAGTTCAGAGGTGTCAAGCTGCGCTGCATTCACTGTTCCCAACCTGATGTGCTTCCTGGTCCGCCGGTGCATTTGCTATCCGCCATAGTGAGTTAACAGAACATGCGCTGATCGCATCTTCTGTGAGAACTTCTTTGAGCCTCATGATCCGATCTCAACTGCTGTGTTAGAGAGAGAGGGCAGATCTCCCAAAGGAGATAATCTCCCCCTCTGGGGTGACAGCAGGTTATACTGTGGAGGAGATAGTGAAGGCGACTGGGCATGTAGGCCACGACTACCAATAGGAGAGATGCATTTTCATGCAATTCTTAGAGGCAAGACAGCAGATGTGTTGCTGATCACATATATCATATTACTAGTCACCCAATCATTACTAAAAACATGACAGTGCATGGGGTCGCACTGGTATATTAAACTGCAGCTGCCCCGTTCTGCCCGGAAGTGAATCGGGAGCTGACCAGAACCTGAAAGGCACCACTTACTGTAAGAAAGGAGGTTGGTCAGTCTCCCCTCTCTAACTCCCCTTGATGCCGCATTAGCAATGGTTACGATGTGATAACCCTTTGCTTGACGTGGGACCTGACTTTGAGAGCTTAGAGCTGCCGCTGCCCTACATGCCATGGCCTGAAAAATATCCAGGAAGGGACTTGTCGCCTAGATCTTTTGGATAGCCTGAGAACTGCTACGGACTTTGCGCTTAGCACTGCAGAAGTTGAGGTAAGCTTGTTGGCCACACAATGTCTACATTGGGTGGCCACAGTCGCCATTTTGGTTGACCCAGGCTGAGGTGATGACTCTGCATAGGTGGAGATGTGGCAGGTCCCGTTCTAAATCGGCTCCCCCAGCGCCTGCTCAATGATGAAGTAACCACCTCGGATCATCAGTCCCCGTGCCAGAGACAGCTACCGAGAGCACCTACGAGGAGTTGACGGAGAAGTCCTGTCCTAGGGCTCTCCAACATTATCGGGGAAGAGTTCCAAATGACATTAGAACAGAGACATAGGGAGTCCAGCTGTTGTGTGGGCTTCGTCACCAGCCCAAATGGCTCCCAGCTTCCATGTCGCAGTCAGCCTTGAGTGAGACCTCCTTTCTGGCAAGGTTATCGACTGCAGTTTACTGTCATGCCTCCCAGGTTCAATGTGGTCTAATGACCTCTGTCTGCTCCAGGCCTGCGCGAAGAGTTCAAATCACTTAAGCAAGTTGCAATTGAGCTGCTCTCTTCTGCCGATATGGAAAGAGGATTTACAGCCCATACTTTCTGGTTCCCGAACATGCAGGCGTGTTATCCTCAACCTGCGTTTCTAAATGCTTCCTTCAGTATGATGTCTCCAGACGCATGGTCCATTTGTCTGTCCAGAGGATTGGTTCCCCACAAGTGATCTGAAGGATGCCCACTTCACGATGGCCTCGTGTATCAGTACCGTGTCCTTGCCGTCAGCTTGGCTCTGTCCATTTGCACCTTCACAAAGGTGATCGAGGTGGCTTTAGTACTGTTAATACGGGAAGTAATACAAATACTGGTGTACTTGGATGACTGGCACAGTCCCAGTTGATTTGTCTTATGTAACCTCAGCCATCAGGGCTTCAGATCAACTCAGAAAAGAGCCATCTTATCCCCAGCCAGAACATGTGTTTTCTGAGTATGGAGCTAAACTTGTTGAACATGCAAGTATGTCACCCTGAGAGCACGCCAATGGCCCAAATATTGTGCCTCGTCATAGATATTATGCTGGCAAGTGGAATCAGTTTGTTGACTGGGTTCACTCTCGCTCAGTAGACCCAAGCAGCTGCCTATTGAATTTGTGCTAACCTTCCTCCAAGAGGATTGGATTGATGTCTGTCTCCATCCACCCAGAAGGTTAGATTGCCACGATTCTGCCTGTCACTTCCGGTTGAAAGCAACACACAAATACGACACAAGTTAACTGTCATTTTCCTCAGAAGGGGCAGGAGGATTAGAGCCTATAGGCGATTCTTAGTTCCCTCCTAGGACCTTTCTATTGTCCTGAGAGAATGTCAAGGTCATAAAGCAGCAATCCTGATTAGAGGGGGGATCTGCAGGCACTCTCCATTGACAAGATCTGCTTACAGAGTGCCTGGTGAAATTCATAGTTTTCTTAAACCCAGGTCTGGAAAGGTTCCTACCATTCTCTTCAAAACTCAAAAGGTAGTGAACCTGCAACCTCTGCCCAGAAAGGGGGCAACACCAACCCTTGGTAGCAGCACTGCCTGAACTGTACAAAGGGGAATCAATCTTGGCTTGCACTATTTCTTAGTAATGCATGCTCTATTTTTGCCCCTGGAGATGCCAAAGTGCTCTCCAGCGTCTTGACTCTTCTTGCCCGAACATGTGTAGTAGAGTAAGTGGAATATTCCTACGTTCTGTCCACATGTATGCTCTCTATGAGGGTATGTGTATGTCTATGTCTAGTCTCTATGAGACTACTGGCTGAATATCTAATTACCCTGGGCACAGAAGGGCAGAGTAATTGGCCGAAAGACTAACTCTTGTACATTATAGCTCTAGCTAGTTCCATCTATGCTTCCTTCTCTCTAACAACCTTGCCCCATTTGGTTCAAGGTGCATTTTACATCAGCCCCTCACTGAAACCATATGCGTATTAGTTGCTGAAAATTTTAAGTCTAGCCTTTAAGGTACAGAGGTACACTCTCTGTGCATCTTCCTTCAACTCAGGGATTGATGCTCCCTCCTTTGGTACAAGTCGGTATGAGAGATTATTGACTGACTGTCCATTAAAAATTAAATCTATACTTAAGGCCTGCTTGGTGCTGGAATACTGATGTGCCCAGCTTTCCTGGCCATCGGCCTATGTGAAAAGACCTAGGTTGTGGCATTTTGCAGGGTTTTGTCAAAGTTGGAACTGACATAAATTGTAGTGACCGACTGATTGGTTAATCTCGTAACCCCCGTACCCCAGTTAGGGAACAGAGATTTATGTCCCACAGCTACAACTGTAAGTAAGTCTGGTTGTCTTAGGGGTGAGTATGGCTCCAGCTTCACAAACAGAAAGAGCATCACACTTGTATCCACTTTTGTCAGCGATGACCAATAACGCGGCTGCTGATTAGTGTTACAGTTTTTCTCCAATGTTAAAACAAACTTTTCTCTCTAGTTCCACAATGTCTAAACACAAAACCCTTTTCTAAAGCTACATAAACACAACCACACCTTCTCACGCCAAAACTCAACTTTCACAGCAGCTCAAAGCTTTCAAAAATGTAAACACTATACACATCATTGCACACTATAGCAAAACAATTTAAAACACAATGCTCAATTTGTGAGAAGGTTCTTTGTTTCATAACTGCCAATGCATATTTTTTTAGAAACTTTACAGTAATGGATCTTCTTAGATCTCTGCAGAGGATTAGGCATTTGATTTGTGAGTTTCATAAATCCTTTGAAAATACTGCATCTACACTATTTTAACAACTCCGCATCGTATTTTGTCTCTTGCCAGGCACCGTGGGAAAACACCCTGAAATACCGAATACTGTGTACTGTGAACAAGTATGTATACCTTCTTGCACATATATACTTGGTAGGGATGACTGCTGCAAGACTGCAGGCACACCTCCTGAACCACGTTTGATTGGTCAGAAACACAGGAATCATTACCCTGTAGAATTGCTTTTTTGCTTTTATTTTTATTTAAGTCGCTATATTTAGATAATAAAATATATCTATGTGTAGTGATGTATCACTGCTTTATAGGCTTATTAAATTGACAATCAACAACTGATGATGAGTTTCAGTCCTATTCACTTTATAAAGTTGTGCTTTTTTCTCTAAAGCTGAAGAAATTATATCTTTATTATAATGTATAAGTATAGCGTGTCTTTCAAATACTGTTTGTTTTTTAATGAAGTTCTTGACATTTATAGTGAGAGATCTTGTTTGATTAATTTGTTTATATTTTATGACAAAATCATCTATTCACAAAGAATAGTTAAATTTTCATCAAATCTGTTTGGAAAAAAAAACCTGATGTTGACAATAAAAAAACATCACACAGCATTAAAACAAATCTGCATTTTTATTTTCACATATACACAACATTGTGGATGGACGTTTCATCAAAGATTGTAGAGAAACGATCTTAACTAGCCAGAGTTTCATGAATGTTCAGTGTTATTTCATGTAATGACTGATAGATGTCTCTGTGGTGCCAGGTGTCAGATTGTTTTGAAGCCTTGAACCAATACGGCTCATTTGACTTATCAGCTTCGGAGTTTCAGAAAGCTTTGGTTTTGCCCATCACCAATACGTAGATCTTTGTGTCGCACAGAAGGGAAACCTATAGAACAGAGTCATCCGCATCTTTTGGTGCCAGAGAACTCATTCTACTGTGGCCAAGCTGACATTGTCCATACTCTCAAAGTGGACATTATTGGCAATGACGCGTCGACAATCGGGGCGTCGAGCTTCGAAGAAGGGTCAGTCTGAGTATGTAGACAATGCAGAGGCCAATTCCTCGAGAAACGTGGATTGCAAAAGGAAACCAGAGCCCCGGAGTTAACCCATGCAACCAGGGGGAAAATATTCCAACTTCACTCAAATCTCTTGAATTAAGAGGCAGCAGCACAACCGACTGGTTTCAATGGCTTTGAAGATTTCAGTTTCAAGTACAAGCTCACACCAAAATTTTAGCACATTGCAAATATTACTACTAAAATTTAGGTTCATTTGAAATGCAGGTTCAAATGGTGTTCCGAAGCTATACATTACTGAAAAGTAATCAGATTACTCTGTGATGTATTCCAAGTGAGAAATATAGATAAGCCTGTGAAATATCTTTGTGAAATTAACCCCTGGAGAAGCCCTTTGGAGATCCTGTACAATCATCATGGGACAGCATGTTAACAAATTGAGCTTGTGCAGTGCAGTTGGATTTCCAATTTTAAATATTGAATTCGGTCAATATCTGAAAAGTCAAGAAGGTTTGTTGAATAGATTAAAATGAAGCAGCTTTTAAAGCTTTCTCTCAGGTGTATGTGATACCATAGGACCATGTAAACACACTTAACTGTCATTCATTCTTTAATACACAAATAATTATGTACAGGATGGTTTTGTAGTTACTGGATTTGGTCTCATGCATGACCCCCACAATTTTAAACAAGGCATTCTGGAAGTTGAGGAAAAAAGCTTACAATGATTCCAGCCCAATGAGGTGTCTGCCTGGCAAGTAGAGAAGAGCTAATGCCAACCATGAGGAAGGCCACGGCTGTCACGGCAATGCCCAGCAGAAGCTGCAGAAGAGCCACCAGCAGAGGAAAACGACACCCACAATTGGTCTGAGCTTCCTCCATCACCGGGCTTTCAGTTTCCACCTTTCCCTTCCAGTCACTCCCTCTTACTCCTGACCTCTTCGGACTCGTCCCCGACCCCATAATCCCTCCTGTCCTGTGGTGAGATGCTTGATGTTCCTCTGGAAGCTCTTGTTTGTCCTTTTTTCGTTCTCTCCTGCTGTTTCCTCTGCTGTCTGCTCACTGGAGTCTTACCACAGACTGTCCTGCCCTGCCCTTCTCTTTGCTATCCCTGCTATTCAGAATCAAACACGACTCTGAACTAATATGGAAAACATTTGGAGCAGATTCCACAAGAGCCACATTTAGAGTGCAGGATGAAAAAGGAGGGTGGCTGGAAAAGGGGTGTCAAAAAGGGGGACTCCAACACACGACCGCTGGTGAGGTGTTGGAGATGATATCAAGCAGAACTTGCATAAACATGCGGGCAAAGGTTATACATTTTATTTAACACAGCCTGAAGTTAGTCAAAAAGTTTTTGATGAAGTTATATGATGCGAGGAATTGGCACAAGAAAAGGTTACAGTTCATCTTTTGAACGTCTGATGTTCTTGGGGATAGCTCTTAATGTTTGTCTTAGAGAGCAATTCTATAGTAAGTACATTCTATAAAAAAACATTCGATTGTGGATTATGTTCCTTTAAACAAAATCTCTGCGAACAATATCTGTGAACACATATGGTTAATGTGTGGTATTATAATAACCATGTAATGGGTTAATCTGAGCACATTTTCTGGCTGGATATTGAGAGACCTGCCATCTATTTTCAGTCATATGGGTTGTTGTCACACCTCATTTGAGATATCATATAGAGAGAGAGAGATCTCAGTAGATCTTGATATGCTTAACTGAATCTATATTCGATCAACTTTTGATGTCAACCATTATATATAATTATTTGTCTACTATAAAATATTTTGTAAATGTCAAACTGATTTGGGTGATTAGTTATGTTGTATAAATCATTGTAATACATGTGCATCTTTAAAAGGTTGCATATTTTGAATAGTTTTTATATTTGATATCACTAATTTTACTTTGAGTTTGACCTATAGATAATGGAAAGCAGTATTCACTGCAAGGCTAGACAGAAGCTACTTTGTCTGCTCACCAATTCCCAAAAGACAGTCATTGACACAGGGAGGGTATGCTCTGTAAGTTTAAGATTGCATAGGAAGCCAATGTGCCAGGGGAAATAAATGGTGATACTATGCTGATAATAGCAAACTTTGTTGAATTCTATCATTCTCTAAAAGTATTGAATATAGACAAGTTTGTTTTTAATTTGAGGCAGCTAAAAAGAATGTCTATTCACTATATTTAAATAATCGCTAAAAACTTTGAATTCATTAAAACTAGACTGCAAATAAAACAACAAAAAGCCTTATTTTATTAACGTGAAGCTGCTACTATACGGATGCAAATTTTGAAGTTTGCACATTTATTTAAATGAGTTTTTGTTTTTATGACAACCATTTTGTCAGAACTTTGGCCATTGTTCATTTAATAATGTGACAGTTTTAATATTGTGAACATAATTGACATGTATAAAGTTTTCCAGTTTATATTATTTATAATATTTTAGCAATTTGTAGCTTTTTCTTAAAATATGATCCAATTCCCAGCACAAATATTCTGCTCAAGTGAAAAGCTAATGTAACAAGTTGCGTTGGTAGACTATTATGGTAGAATCCTAAATTTTTGGGAATCAGGTGCGCTCACTGAATCTACTACAAGTTGAATTTCAATCGAGAAAATACTGGTGACACATAGATGCTTAAAACTACTGCTTTCGTCAGTGGATGTCACTCAAGTTCACCCCCTTGATTATGCCCAATTTCTAAATCCTGATTAAAATACTAATGTCAACAAAAATCAACCATCGTTACAGATGTTATTAGGGTCAAAATTTGCATTAAGATTTAAAAACCTCTTGTTCCCAATGTGTTAAATCCCTCTTGTGTAAAATTGAGAAATTTAACACACAGGAATGGGAATTTGCTCACTTCTGGGGCCAGCCTCAAGAGGGCAGTTGATGAATTGCAGTTGAATCACTCATTTATCATGCAATCTGAAAAAACATGGAAGGTTGCCACATGAATCTAACACACCTCTAAAGTATTTCAACCAGGTCTTACCGGGTCTATTCCTGAATCAGAACTTTTTTGAGCTCTGTTGTGGAAAGGACGTGGGTGTCAAATTTTAGAAGGAAGGGCCCAGTATCCCTATATATATATATACTAATACTAATTATGTTTTTATGAAATAAAATGAGTCTCTTATTTCTGTGTTCAAATGTGGATTTCAAATAATAGACTGGATTTGTATTTATCGGCTTGACTGTGTGGTTTATTAGACAGCGTCTGTTGAACTGACAACTTTGCAGTTCAGTTAATTCCCAGACTCTCGGGCTGCTTGCATGCTGCAGTAAGTGCAGTTCAGTTACACGTGAGTCAGCGCGCGACTCCTGGTAAAGGCGCGCGTGCGCAGTGATCCCCACGCGCAGACATTGGGCAAAGTGGCAGCTGAGACGAGCGCGCTCACATCATCATTCAGAAGCTCTGCGCTACACCAGACACATCTCCGCTCGAACCGGATTAACAGAGTTTCGATTAACTAGCCGGAAAGGAGTTAAAGTTATGAACGAAAGAATATCAAGAATGCAGGGCAGACAGTTCTGGAGCACGCGGATTTTTTAGGGTAATTATTTTATTTCACTGAACCACGGAATGCATTTGCTCATTCATTTTTTCTTTTATAGGGTTGAATATTCGTCTCTCTACATGTGCAAATCAAAAAGAGGCATGACGAGAGAAGAGGGAAAGGTAACATAATAGAATTTAAATAAGATTCCAAGGTTATAGTGAAATGAGGCTGACATTGTATGTAAATAACTATACCAGTATATTTTATTATTATTATTTTATTTAATAATATTTATATTTTATTGTTATTATTTTTAAGTTTCCGTAAGTTTGTCCTTGAGTGATTTAGTTCTAATGTCGAGAAAAACCCAATAAAATACATGGGGGAAAAACTCCATTCAGAAATTTTTTAAAATGTTTACCTTTACACGTACTGACCCAGCACTCTCTCGTCAGGCACTCTGGTGATACAAAAGAAAAGGTATCCCATCAGAGGACACCACACACTCTACAAAACAACATAATTCAGTATTTTATTGGAGAATCAAAGTCATCAATGATAAGCAATCGAGATGCTAATCTTGCTTAAATTAGGCTAGTTAAAGAACATCATCTGCCTCTCATCTTCTGTTGGAAGATCTTGCCATGCACACAGACGCATGCACAAAGACGAGGTCATTCTTCTGGGTTGCGGTAATCTTATTTGCAGAGCAGAACTTCTCAGTTCTCAGAGTCTGTCAGGAGCCAACATACTTAGTGTACTAGCATTGCAACTCAGCATTGAGTTGTCATCTGATAATATATTGGCGTCCCATTGCAAATTGAATAGCTTGACCCTAACCTTCGTGATATCTCGCTCTTCTCTCTCTTTCTCTCCTTCTCTGTGTTTTCCTGTTCTTTTTCTCAGCGTGATCGGAGTCTTGTGACTAACGTGAGGTATCTAATTTGATTGTTTTTCCCATTTTTAAGGCACAGAAGTCGCTGGTGACCTCAGCGCTTTCTTCAGGAGACTGGCTTTTGGTATAGTGATGAACTTTATATGACGGAGGACATAGAGACCCTCATCTTAGTCGGCAACATCACTGCTGTGTGATGAGTTTAGTGTGGATGTATATAATGCAGTTATGTGAATGGATTAAGCATTTGGACTGCTAAAACACTCTATGCAATCGCACTGCACCTTAATAGCCTTTGAAAAGGCTGTATTTAAAGTAAGATGTCTTCTCTCTCTGCTGCCACTCTCATCAGAATGGTCGAAAACTTTTCATTTTCAGAGCTAACTTTGTTATAAGTACACTATTAATTTTAACTGCTTGTTTTTAAAATCCTATCTGACTGAAGCACACACAAAATCTATCAATTTCTGGTGGTATATAATTTTTTCTTCTGTTACTCTTACACTTTTCGGGTAAAACAAACTGTTCTAATCCATATTGCATTCAGATGAGCTGCATTAGTGGTCCATCTGATTGGTTACTACTGGAGGGTGCTTTAACATTAGGCAGTGCTATAATCATTTAGCCGTTTTCTTCCAGCTCTCAAAAACTCAAAATAGATTTTAGGATACAAACTGCAGCATTGAAACAACACTAAAACATGCTAAAAATGTCATGAAAGTTTATATAATATGTGGCACCTTTAAACATTGACCTTTATTATAGTTTTTTCAATGTGGGGCGACTGAATAAATAAATTATCCCAGATGTTTAAACAAAATGGAACTTAATAAATATCTAAGGTCACCCGCAGTTACGAGTCATCAGAATATTTTGTACAATATTCGGATTGCGGTCGTCGGGCTTCCTGAAATAAAAAGATGTCAACTAAACCCTTGGAATTTATATACTACAAACATACTTTTTGAATTCTCAATGTACTTGAACTCTTGAATTCTATGAATACATAGGGCTACACTTCAGTACAACCACGATCAGCCGCCTATGCAACCTGCTTCAAATTAACATTGATGAGCACTTGTTCAGGAAAAAGTGTAATTTTTTACTCCTGATTGGGGCTCTCCAGAGGCGAGTTTCCCATAGACACGATGTCAGCAAACGTCGGCTTAGTAAAACATTTTAGTAAAACTTAGTGAAAGTTTTTATCAGAAATTTCCAGAACCGGGTTTGACTCAACCTGTTAAGACTATCAGGCAACCACAAAGAAAGCCAGGTTCATGTGTGGTCTCCCACGTCTCATCAGTCTCTTATAGTTTATTATCTTGCAAATGATTTTTCAAGCCGGGTCAAAACATAATAATTCATCAAAATAATATGCATCTAGACAGCTGAAATGGAAAATGGTGGGTCACCTCAAGAACTAGCTGCTCCACGTCGGCCAGCACCATTTTGAAAAATAAATGCATTTAGATCAGGGAACGGATTGTGAACATCATGTTCTTTATTTTTTTGCTGTCTGAATTTAAAACATTGTTCGGTCGTTTTATATTCATTCCTGCGCATCACTGCATATAATATATTCCTTATTTAAGTAAAAAGTTCTCAAGATGCCAATAATACATGAAACAAGTTTAGCGTTACAGGTGGGACATTTACAATACAATCTCTTAAATCTAATGTTAATATATATGGGATGCAAAATATTTTTTGTCTATACACACTTCTGTATGTTTAATTATGGAAATATGTGACCAAAAGGAATGACCGAGCACACTTGAGTGAGATGGCCATACTTTCAGGCCACCACCAAAAGATGTTGTGACTATGTGTTGTTCACTCCACAGTTCAGAGGTGTCAAGCTGCCGCTGCATTCACTGTTCCCACCTGATGTGCTTCCTGGTCGCCGGTGCATTTGCTATCCGCCATAGTGAGTTAACAGAACATGCGCTGATCGCATCTTCTGTGAGAACTTCTTTGAGCCCATGATCCGATCTCAACTGCTGTGTTAAGAGAGAGGGCAGTCTCCCAAAGGAGATAATCTCCCCCTCTGGGGTGACAGCAGGTTATACTGTGGGGAGATAGTGAAGGCGACTGGGCATGAGCCACGACTACCAATAGGAAGAGATGCATTTTCATGCAATTCTTAGAGGCAAGACAGCAGAGTGTTGGCTGATCAACATATATATATTACTAGTCCCCCATCATTACTAAAAAACATACAGTGCATGGGTCGCACTGGTATATTAAACTGCAGCTGCCCCGTTCTGCCCGGAAGTGAATCGGAGCGACCAGAACCGAAAGGCACCACTTACTGTAAGAAAGGAGGTTGGTCAGTCTCCCCTCTCTAACTCCCCTTGATGCCCAGTAGCATGGTTACGATGTGATAACCCTTTGCTTGACGGGGACCTGACTTTGAGAGCTTAGAGCTGCCGCTGCCCTACATGCCATGGCCTGAAAAATATTCCAGGAAGGGACTTGTCGCCTAGATCTTTGGATAGCCTGAGAACTGCTACGACTTTGCGCGTTAGCACTGCAGAAGTGGAGTAAGCTTGTTGGCCACACAATGTCTACATTGGGTGGCCACAGTCGCGTCATTTTGGTTGACCCAGGTTGAGGTGATGACTTCTGCATAGTTGGAGATGTGGACAGGTCCCGTTCTAAATCGGCTTCCCCAGCCCTGCTCAATGATGAAGTAACCACCTCGGATCATCAGGTCCCCCGTGCCAGAGACAGCTACCGAGAGCACCGACGAGATTTGACGGAGAAGTCCTGTCCTAGGGCTCTCCAACATTATCGGGAAGAGTTCCAAATGACATTAGAACAGACATAGGGAGTCCAGCTGTTGTGGGCTTCGTCACCAGCCCAAATGGCTCCACCTTCCATGTCGCAGTCAGCCTTGAGTGAGACCTCCTTTCTGGCACGTTATCGACTGCAGTTTACTGTCATGCCTCCCAGGTTCAATGTGGTCTAATGACCTCTGTCTGCTCCAGGCCTCGCTAAGAGTTCAAATCACTTAAGCAAGTTGCAATTGAGCTGCTCCCTTCTGCCCTTCTGCCGATATGGAAAGAGGATTTACAGCCCATACTTCTGGTTCCCGACATGCAGGCGTGTTATCCTCAACCTGCGTTTCTAAATGCTTCCTTCATATGATGTCTCAGACGCATGGTCCATTGTCTGTCCAGAGGATTGGTTCCCCACAAGTGATCTGAAGGATCCCACTTTCACGATGGCCCCTCGTGTATCAGTACCCGTGTCCTTGCCGTCCTTGGCTCTGTCCATTTGCACCTTCACAAAGTGATCGAGGTGGCTTTAGTACTGTTAATACGGGAAGTAATACAAATACTGTTGTACTTGGATGACTGGCACAGTCCATTTGATTTGTCTTATTTAACCTCAGCCATCAGGCTTCAGATCAACTCAGAAAAGAGCCATCTTATCCCCAGCCAAACATGTGTTTTCTGAGTATGGAGCTAAACTTGTTGAACATGCAAGTATTGTACCTGAGGGCACGCCAATGGCCCAGAATATTGTGCCCTCTCAGATGATTATGCTGGCAAGTGGAGTCATTTTTTGTTTGACTGGTTGCAACTCTGCTCATATACCCAAGCGCTGCCTATTGGAATTTGTGCATTCCGCTATCAACCTTCCTCCAAGAGGATTGGATTGAGCTGTCCTGTCTCCCATCACCCAGTACGGTTAGGATTGCCACGATGCTGCCTGGCACTGTCCGTGAAAGCAACCATCAAAAACGGACACACAGTTACTGTCATTTCCTTCCTCAGAAGGGGGCAGGGAGATTAGAGCCTATAGGCGATTCTATAGTTTCCCTCCTAAGAACCTTCTATTGTCCTGAGAGAAGGAAAATGCAAGGTCATAAGCACATCCGATTAGAGGGGGGATCTGCATGGCACTCTCCATGACAGATCTGCTGTACAGAGGTGGTGTGAAATTCATCACATAGTTTTCTTAACCCAGGTCTGGAAAGGTTCCTACCATTCTCTTCAAAACTCAAAAGGTAGTGAACCTGCAACCTCTGCCCAGAAAGGGGGCAACACCAACCCTTGGTAGCAGACACTGCCGAACTGTACAAAGGGGAATCAATCTTGGCTTGCACTATTTCTTAGTAATGCATGCTCTTTTTTTGCCCCTGGAGATGCCAAAGTGTCTCCAGCGTCTTGACTCTTCTTGCCCGAACATGTGTAGTAGAGTAAGTGGAATATTCCTACGTTCTGTCCACATGTATGCTCTCTATGAGGGTATGTGTATGTCTATGTCTAGTCTCTATGAGACTACTGGCTGAATATCTAATTACCCTGGGCACAGAAGGGCAGAGTAATGGCCGAAAGACTAACTCTTGTACATTATAGCTCTAGCTAGTTCCATCTATGCTTCCTTCTCTCTAACAACCTTGCCCCATTTGTTCAAGGTGCATTTTACATCAGCCCCTCACTGAAACCATATGCGTATTAGTTGCTGAAAATTTTAAGTCTAGCCTTTAAGGTACAGAGGTACACTCTCTGTGCATCTTCCTTCAACTCAGGATTGATGCTCCCTCCTTTGGTACAAGTCGGTATGAGAGATATTGACTGACTGTCCATTAAAATTAAATCTATACTTAAGGCCTGCTTGGTGCTGGAATACTGATGTGCCAGCTTTCCTGGCCATCGGCCTATGTGAAAAGACCTAGGTTGTGGCATTTGCAGGGTTTGTCAAAGTTGGAACTGACATAAATTG
Source organism: Danionella dracula (assembly GCA_900490495.1). Taxonomy (NCBI): domain Eukaryota; kingdom Metazoa; phylum Chordata; class Actinopteri; order Cypriniformes; family Danionidae; genus Danionella; species Danionella dracula. Next base: position 6,712,707 of record UELW01000056.1, read on the forward strand.
TAAGTGACCGACTGATTGGTTAATCTCGTAACCCCCGTACCCCAGTTAGGGAACAGAGATTATGTCCCACAGCTACAACTGTAAGTAAGTCTGGTTGTCTTAGGGGTGAGTATGGGCTCCAGCTTCACAAACAGAAAGAGCATCACACTTGTATCCACTTTGTCAGCGATGACCAATAACGCGGCTGCTGATAGTGTTACAGTTTTTCTCCAATGTTAAAACAAACTTTTCTCTCTAGTTCCACATGTCTAAACACAAACCCTTTTCTAAAGCTACATAAACCACAACCACACTTCTCACGCCAAAACTCAACTTCACAGCAGCTCAAAGCTTTCAAAAATGTAAACACTATACACATCATTGCACACTATAGCAAAACAATTTAAACACAATGCTCAATTGTGGAGAAGGTTCTTTGTTCATAACTGCCAATGCAAATTTTTTTAGAAACTTTACAGTAATGGATCTTCTTAGATCTCTGCAGAGATTAGGCATTTGATTTGTGAGTTTCATAAATCCTTTGAAAATACTGCATCTACACTATTTTAACAACTCCGCATCGTATTTTGTCTCTTGCCAGGCACCGTGGGAAAACACCCTGAAATACTGAATACTGTGTACTGTGAACAAGTATGTATACCTCTTGCACATATATACTTGGTAGGGATGACTGCTGCAAGACTGCAGGCACACCCTGAACCACGTTTGATTGGTCAGAAACACAGGAATCATACCCTGTAGAATTGCTTTTTTGTCTTTTATTTTTATTTAAGTAGTCGCATATTTAGATAATAAAATATATCTATGTGTAGTGATGTATCACTGCTTTATAGGCTATTAAATTGACAATCACAACTGATGATGAGTTTCAGTCCTATTCACTTTATAAAGTTGTGCTTTTTCTCTAAAGCTGAAGAAATTATATCTTTATTATAATGTATAGTATAGCGTGTCTTTCAAATACTGTTTTGTTTTTAATGAAGTTCTTGACATTTATAGTGAGAGATTTTGTTTGATTAATTTGTTTATATTTTGAGACAAAATCATCTATTCACAAAGAATAGTTAAATTTTCATCAAATCTGTTTGGAAAAAAAAAAACCTGATGTTGACAATAAAAAAACATCACACGCATTAAAACAAATCTGCATTTTTATTTTCACTATACACAACATTGTGGATGGACGTTTCATCAAAGATTGTAGAGAAAACGATCTTAACTAGCCAGAGTTTCATGAATGTTCAGTGGTTATTTCATGTAATGACTGATAGATGTCTTGTGGTGCAGGTGTCAGATTGTTTGAAGCCTTGAACCATACGGCTCATTTGACTTATCAGCTTCGGAGTTTCAGAAAGCTTTGGTTTTGCCCATCACCAATACGTAGATCTTTGTGTCGCACAGAAGGGAAAACCTATAGAACAGAGTCATCCGCATCTTTGGTGCCAGAGAACTCATTCTACTGTGGCCAAGCTGACATTGTCCATACTCTCAAAGTGGACATTATTGGCAATGACGCGTCGACAATCGGGGCGTCGAGCTTCGAAGAAGGGTCAGTCTGAGTATGTAGACAATCAGAGGCATTCCTCGAGAAACTGGATTGCAAAAGGAAACCAGAGCCCCGGAGTTAACCATGCAACCAGGGGGAAAATATTCCAACTTCACTCAAATCTCTTGAATTAAGAGGCAGCAGCACAACCGACTGGTTTCAATGGCTTTGAAGATTTCAGTTTCAAGTACAAGCTCACACCAAAATTTTACACATTGCAAATATTACTACTAAAATTAGGTTATTTGAAATGCAGGTTTCAAATGGTGTTCCGAAGCTATACATTACTGAAAAGTAATCAGATTACTCTGTGATGTATTCCAGTGAGAAATATAGATAACCTGTGAAATATCTTTGTGAAATTAACCCCTGGAGAAGCCCTTTGGAGATCCTGTACAATCATCATGGGACAGCAGTAACAAATTGAGCTTGTGCAGTGCAGTTGGATTTCCAATTTTAAATATTGAATTCGGTCATACTCTGAAAAGTCAAGAAGGTTGTTGAATAGATTAAAATGAAGCAGCTTTTAAAGCTTTCTCTCAGGTGTATGTGATACCATAGGACCATGTAAACACACTTAACTGTCATTCATTCTTTAATACAAATAATTATGTACAGGATGGTTTTGTAGTTACGGATTTGGTCTCATGCATGACCCCCACAATTTTAAACAAGGCATTCTGGAAGTTGAGGAAAAAGCTTACAATGATTCCAGCCCAATGAGGTGTCTGCCTGGCAAGTAGAGAAGAGCTAATGCCAACCATGAGGAAGGCCACGGCTTCACGGCAATGCCCACGCAGAAGCTGCAGAAGAGCCACCAGCAGAGGAAAACGACACCCACAATTGGTCTGAGCTTCCTCCATCACCGGCTTTCAGTTTCCACCTTTCCCTTCCAGTCACTCCTCTTACTCCTGACCTCTCGGACTCGTCCCCGACCCCATAATCCCTCCTGGTCTGTGGTGAGATGCTTGATGTTCCTTGGAAGCTCTTGTTGTCCTTTTTTCGTTCTCTCCTCTGTTCCTCTGCTGTCTGCTCACTGGAGTCTTACCACAGACTGTCCTGCCCTGCCCTTCTCTTTGCTATCCCTGCTATTCAGAATCAAACACGACTCTGAAACTAATATGGAAAACATTTGGAGCAGATTCCACAAGAGCCACATTTAGAGTGCAGGATGAAAAAGGAGGGTGAGATATGGCACCTTTAAACAATTTAAAACTATATGTTATAGTTTTTCAATGTGAGCGACTTAGAGAAAAAAATTATACAGATATTTAAACAAAATGGAACTGAATAAATATCTACGTGGCGTACTACTACTACAACTACTACTACTACTACAAATAATAATAATAATAATGTCTATACTTTATATAGTGCTTTTCTAGACACTCAAAGATGGTTTACAATTATAAGAGCATTATTTTTTCCCTCCACATTCACACTCTGGTGATGATAAGCTACCTTGGCAGCCCTCAGCTGCCCTGGAGCAGTCTGACAGGACGTTCCTGCCATTCTGCGCCTACGGCCTCCTGACCACCACCAAACACACACCACCAGTCACACACATCCATACAGGGCAAGTTGGGTGAAGTTGTTTTCCCATACTACATACTAAAGCTTAGAAATCCCAAAACTGCATTCAGGGGACTTCTGGTCATGGCGGGCAGCTGGTAGGAAGCACGAGAAGAGCTCGCTGCCAAATCTCTGAATAAATCAATGTAATAGACCCAAACCTGTATGTAATCGATCTAAATAACATTAAAAGATACACGGGACAAAATGCCACCGAAAGCAACCAAGCTGGGACAACAATCAATGTCACAGACTCAAGTTGAAGGAATTAGCCAAGAGCAGACTAGCAAACAGAGCAATGAGGTACAGAGAGTGGCTAAACCGGCTACAAACAAAGTCATTTTAAGTGTAATTACCTCTTTGAGGTCGGACTTTTCTAAGCAATCTACCGAAATGCTAGAGGCCATAAAATGCATTCAATCCGATTTGGTGGCTCATTCGAAAAGAATAGGGGAAACCGAGGAGAGAATATCGCAAACCGAGCAAGACGTTACAGCTCTTCATCACAAAGTTAAAGAACTGGAAAAAGTAACTTAATTTTTGCGCAACAAAGTTCAGGATCTGGAATATCGCGGAAGAAGGAAGGCAATTTGCGGTTGGTGGGCCTACCTGAAAGGCAGAAGGTTCGGACACTTACTCTTTCCTTCAAAACTGGCTCCCAAACCTTTTGGTCCGACACTTTCGACCGAGTGCCTGTTATTGAACGAGCCCACCGGATCGGACAAATCAATCCTAATCGCCCAACAGCTTTGAATGTACTTCAATAATTATTGAATTTGAATTAAAGTTCCTGAATTACAAAGATAAAGAAAAATCTTTGAGAGCAGCTAGAAGGCTCAGGGACAAGGGAATCCCCCACCACATGATCTATCTGGCCAACCTGATCGTCACACCATGCCGATCTGCGCCACTTTTTTAAATCCGTCTCTGAGGTAGAGGATTCTATTCGGTCATTGCAAGCTGGAGGTTGAACGCTGTGATACAGGAATCGGATGACGAACTTGAACCCTAACGGTGATTTATTTATGCGAAGGTAATGCCCAAGGAGGTAAATAAAGATGTAACATTATTATCCTTGAGTCTGACTGCATTATAAGAACTACAGGTCTTTGTGTTAGTTTTTACTAGTTCAAGTCTGTTTTCTTTTTCTCTTTAATATAAAGAAGTTCAATATGTTCATGTATCACAATAGGCTGGAAATTACACGGTTCATAATTATTTAGGCGAAGGAATTAAATTGTCGGGTCTTTCACCAACTTTGGGTAATTCAGTATTCAAACCTGGCAGAAACGATATTGGATTTAAAAACTGGATGTTCAAAGGTATTAGTCGAATTAAAGACTTGTATGAAGAATTTTCATTGATGTCCTTTCAGTTAATGGGTGAAACACTATGGCCTGCCTCCGAATCACTTCTTTAAATACTTACAGGTTTGGAGCTTTGTGTACTCCCAAATGAAACCTATACAGAACCTCCATTGTCAATCATTGAAATTACACCATAAAGCATTTGAACAGCAGGGGCAACTTATCCTCATTTTACAATTTACTTCTTGACAAAATTCTCTATCTTACCTAACTGTATGGAAAATGGATCCCCAGGAAAATATTTCGGAAGAAGAATGTAAAGAATAATGTTTATTTGCCCAAACCCAAAGCATCAATACAAGATGCAGACTACTGCAGTATAAGTAGTCAGTATGACTGTTGTACAAAATGCTGAGAAGAAATTGGTACACTATCATTGTATGTAGGAATGTAAAGAGATGCAGAAATTCTGGAAGGAGACTTTTTGTTTGATCTGTCAATTAACAGAGGAAAATGTTCCTCTTGACCATAAACTGTGTTTTTTTCATATGTACCCAAGTACCTTGGTTGTGAATCCAAAGAAGCACAAACTAATAGATTTTAGTTTGCTGCAGGCCAAACGTGTTATTGCATTAAAATGGAAAGAGACTCAAAGACCCTCTTCTAATGAATGGATCAAGGAAATATCCTGTAATCTTGCTCTGGAAAAACTGACATACATTATCAAAGGGAAGTTAAAAGACTTTTATAGCATTTGGAATCCCTTTCTACACTTCTGCAACCAAGTGGGACTGACAGCAGAATAGAATTTAAATAAGATGCCAAGGTTTAATAGTGAAATGATGCTGACATTGTATGTAAATAACTATACCATGTATTATTATTATTATTATTATTATTTTATTTAATAATAATTTACTATTATTATTGTTATTATTTTTAAGTTTCGTAAGTTGTCCTTGAGTGATTTAGTTCTAATGTCGAGAAAAACCCAATAAAAATACATGGGGGAAAAAACTGCAATTCAGAAATTTTTTAGAAATGTTTACCTTTATCACGTACTGAGCCAGCGCTCTCTCGTCAGGCACTCTGGTGATACAAAAGAAGAGGTATCCCATCAGAGACACCACACACATCTACAAAACAACATAAATTCAGTGATTTTATTGGAGAATCAAAGTCATCAATGATAAGCAATCAGAGATGCTAATCGTGCTTAAATTAGGCTAGTTAAAGACAATCATCTGCCTCTCATCTTCTGTTGGAAGATCTTGCCATGCACACAGACGCATGCACAAAGAGCGAGGTCATTCTTCTGGGTTGCGTAATCTTATTTGCAGAGCAGAAACTTCTCAGTTCTCAGAGTCTGTCAGGAGCCAACAATAACTAGTGTAACTAGCATTGTTCAACTCAGCATTGAGTTGTCATCTGATAATATATTGGCTGCCATTGCAAATTGAATAGCTTGACCCTAACCTTCTGTGATATCTCGCTCTTTCTCTCTCTTTCTCTCCTTCTCTGTGTTTTCCCTGTTCTTTTTTCTCAGCGTGATCGGAGTCTTGTGACTAACGTGAGGTATCTAATTTGATTGTTTTTCCCAGGTTTTAAGGCAAAAGAAAGTCTAGGTGACCTCAGCGCTTTTCTTCAGGAAGACTGGCTTTGGTATAGTGATGAACTTTATATGACGGAGGACATAGAGGACCTCATCTTATCGGCAACATCACTGCTGTGTGATGAGTTTAAGTGTGGATGTATTATATGCATATATGTGAATGGATTAAAGCATTTGGAATGCTAAAACACTCTATGCAATCACTGCACCCTTAATAGCCTTTGAAAAGGCTGTATTTAATGTAAAGAATGTCTTCTTCTCGCTGCCACTCATCATCAGAATGGTCGAAAACTTTTCCATTTTCAGAGCTAACTTTGTTATAAGTACACTATTAATTTTAAACTGCTTGTTTAAAATCCTATCTGACTGTAAGCACACACAAAATCTATCAATTTCTGGTGAGTATATAATTTTTTTCTTCTGTTACTCTTACACTTTCGGGTAAAACAAACTGTTCTTAATCCATATTGCATTCAGATGAGCTGCATTAGTGGTCCATCTGATTGGTTACTGGGAGGTGCTTTAACATTAGGCAGTGCTATAATCATTTAGCCGTTTTCAGCTCTCAAAAACTCAAAATAGGATTATAGGATACAAACTGCAGCATTGAAACAACACTAAAACATGCTAAAAATGTCATGAAAGTTTATATAATGTGGCACCTTTAAACAATATGAACCTTTATGTTATAGTTTTTCAATGTGGGCGACTGAAATAAATAAATTATCCAGATGTTTAAACAAAATGGAACTTAATAAATATCTAAGGTCACCCGCAGTTACGAGTCATCAGAAATATTTTGTAGCAATATTCGGATTGCGGTTGGTCGGGTCGCTTGAAATAAAGATGTCAACTAAACCCTTGGAATTTATATAGTACAAGACACACTTTTTGAATTCTCAATGTACTTGAACTCTTGATATTCTATGAAATACATAGGGCTACACTTCAGTACACCACGATCAAGCTCGACTATGCAACCTGCTTCAAATTAAACATTGATGAGCACTTTCTTCAGGAAAAAGGTAATTTTTTTACTCCTGATTGGGGCGCTCCAGATGCGAGGTTTCCCATAGACACGATGTCAGCAAACGTCGGCTTAGTAAAACATTTTAGTAAAACTTAGTGAAAGTTTTTATCAGAAATTTCCAGAACCTGGTTTGACATCAACCTGTGTAAGACTATCAGGCACCACAAAGAAAGCCAGGTTCATGTGTGTTCTCCCACGTCTCATCAGTCTCTTATAGTTATATATCTTGCAAATGAATTTTTCAAGCCGGGTCAAAACATAATAATTCATCAATAATAATATGCATCTAGACAGCTGAAATGGAAAATGGTGGGTCACCTCAAGAACTGGCTGCTCTCCACGTCGGCCGAGCGCACCATTTGAAAAAGAAAATGCATGTAGATCAGGGAACGGATTGTGAACATCATTTTCTTTATTTTTTGCTGTCTGAATTTAAAACATTGTTCGAGTCGTTTATTCATTTACCTGCGCATCACTGCTTTGTATATATTCCTTTATTTAAGTAAAAGTTCTTCAAGATGCCAATATAACATGAACAAATTTAGCTTTACAGGTGTGACATTTACAATACAATCTCTTAAAATCTAAATGTTAATATATATGGGTGCAAAAATATTTTTGTCTATACACACATTCTGTATGTTTAATTATGGAAATATGTGACCAAAAAGGATGACCGAGCACACTTGAGTGAAGATGGCATACTTTCAGGCCACCACCAAAGATGTTGTGACTATGTAAGTGTGCATCTCCACAGTTCAGAGGTGTCAAGCTGCGCTGCATTCACTGTTCCCAACCTGATGTGCTTCCTGGTCCGCCAGTGCATTTGCTATCCGCCATAGTGAGTTAACAGAACATGCGCTGATCGCATCTTCTGTGAGAACTTCTGTGTGCCTCATGATCCGATCTCAACTGCTGTGTTAGAGAGAGAGGGCAGATCTCCCAAAGGAGATAATCTCCCCCTCTGGGGTGACAGCAGGTTATACTGTGGAGGAGATAGTGAAGGCGACTGGGCATGTAGGCCACGACTACCAATAGGAGAGATGCATTTTCATGCAATTCTTAGAGGCAAGACAGCAGATGTGTTGCTGATCACATATATCATATTACTAGTCACCCAATCATTACTAAAAACATGACAGTGCATGGGGTCGCACTGGTATATTAAACTGCAGCTGCCCCGTTCTGCCCGGAAGTGAATCGGGAGCTGACCAGAACCTGAAAGGCACCACTTACTTTAAGAAAGGAGGTTGGTCAGTCTCCCCTCTCTAACTCCCCTTGATGCCGCATTAGCAATGGTTACGATGTGATAACCCTTTGCTTGACGTGGGACCTGACTTTGAGAGCTTAGAGCTGCCGCTGCCCTACATGCCATGGCCTGAAAAATATCCAGGAAGGGACTTGTCGCCTAGATCTTTTGGATAGCCTGAGAACTGCTACGGACTTTGCGCTTAGCACTGCAGAAGTTGAGGTAAGCTTGTTGGCCACACAATGTCTACATTGGGTGGCCACAGTCGTCATTTTGGTTGACCCAGGCTGAGGTGATGATTCTGCATAGGTGGAGATGTGGCAGGTCCCGTTCTAAATCGGCTCCCCCAGCGCCTGCTCAATGATGAAGTAACCACCTCGGATCATCAGTCCCCGTGCCAGAGACAGCTACCGAGAGCACCTACGAGGAGTTGACGGAGAAGTCCTGTCCTAGGGCTCTCCAACATTATCGGGGAAGAGTTCCAAATGACATTAGAACAGAGACATAGGGAGTCCAGCTGTTGTGTGGGCTTCGTCACCAGCCCAAATGGCTCCCAGCTTCCATGTCGCAGTCAGCCTTGAGTGAGACCTCCTTTCTGGCAAGATTATCGACTGCAGTTTACTGTCATGCCTCCCAGGTTCAATGTGGTCTAATGACCTCTGTCTGCTCCAGGCCTGCGCAAAGAGTTCAAATCACTTAAGCAAGTTGCAATTGAGCTGCTCTCTTCTGCCGATATGGAAAGAGGATTTACAGCCCATACTTTCTGGTTCCCGAACATGCAGGCGTGTTATCCTCAACCTGCGTTTCTAAATGCTTCCTTCAGTATGATGTCTCCAGACGCATGGTCCATTTGTCTGTCCAGAGGATTGGTTCCCCACAAGTGATCTGAAGGATGCCCACTTCACGATGGCCTCGTGTATCAGTACCGTGTCCTTGCCGTCAGCTTGGCTCTGTCCATTTGCACCTTCACAAAGGTGATCGAGGCGGCTTTAGTACTGTTAATACGGGAAGTAATACAAATACTGGTGTACTTGGATGACTGGCACAGTCCCAGTTGATTTGTCTTATGTAACCTCAGCCATCAGGGCTTCAGATCAACTCAGAAAAGAGCCATCTTATCCCCAGCCAGAGCATGTGTTTTCTGAGTATGGAGCTAAACTTGTTGAACCCAGGTCTGGAAAGGTTCCTACCATTCTCTTCAAAACTCAAAAGGTAGTGAACCTGCAACCTCTGCCCAGAAAGGGGGCAACACCAACCCTTGGTAGCAGCACTGCCTGAACTGTACAAAGGGGAATCAATCTTGGCTTGCACTATTTCTTAGTAATGCATGCTCTATTTTTGCCCCTGGAGATGCCAAAGTGTTCTCCAGCGTCTTGACTCTTCTTGCCCGAACATGTGTAGTAGAGTAAGTGGAATATTCCTACGTTCTGTCCACATGTATGCTCTCTATGAGGGTATGTGTATGTCTATGTCTAGTCTCTATGAGACTACTGGCTGAATATCTAATTACCCTGGGCACAGAAGGGCAGAGTAATTGGCCGAAAGACTAACTCTTGTACATTATAGCTCTAGCTAGTTCCATCTATGCTTCCTTCTCTCTAACAACCTTGCCCCATTTGGTTCAAGGTGCATTTTACATCAGCCCCTCACTGAAACCATATGCGTATTAGTTGCTGAAAATTTTAAGTCTAGCCTTTAAGGTACAGAGGTACACTCTCTGTGCATCTTCCTTCAACTCAGGGATTGATGCTCCCTCCTTTGGTACAAGTCGGTATGAGAGATTATTGACTGACTGTCCATTAAAAATTAAATCTATACTTAAGGCCTGCTTGGTGCTGGAATACTGATGTGCCCAGCTTTCCTGGCCATCGGCCTATGTGAAAAGACCTAGGTTGTGGCATTTTGCAGGGTTTTGTCAAAGTTGGAACTGACATAAATTGTAGTGACCGACTGATTGGTTAATCTCGTAACCCCCGTACCCCAGTTAGGGAACAGAGATTTATGTCCCACAGCTACAACTGTAAGTAAGTCTGGTTGTCTTAGGGGTGAGTATGGCTCCAGCTTCACAAACAGAAAGAGCATCACACTTGTATCCACTTTTGTCAGCGATGACCAATAACGCGGCTGCTGATTAGTGTTACAGTTTTTCTCCAATGTTAAAACAAACTTTTCTCTCTAGTTCCACAATGTCTAAACACAAAACCCTTTTCTAAAGCTACATAAACACAACCACACCTTCTCACGCCAAAACTCAACTTTCACAGCAGCTCAAAGCTTTCAAAAATGTAAACACTATACACATCATTGCACACTATAGCAAAACAATTTAAAACACAATGCTCAATTTGTGAGAAGGTTCTTTGTTTCATAACTGCCAATGCAAATTTTTTAGAAACTTTACAGTAATGGATCTTCTTAGATCTCTGCAGAGGATTAGGCATTTGATTTGTGAGTTTCATAAATCCTTTGAAAATACTGCATCTACACTATTTTAACAACTCCGCATCGTATTTTGTCTCTTGCCAGGCACCGTGGGAAAACACCCTGAAATACTGAATACTGTGTACTGTGAACAAGTATGTATACCTTCTTGCACATATATACTTGGTAGGGATGACTGCTGCAAGACTGCAGGCACACCTCCTGAACCACGTTTGATTGGTCAGAAACACAGGAATCATTACCCTGTAGAATTGCTTTTTTGCTTTTATTTTTATTTAAGTCGCTATATTTAGATAATAAAATATATCTATGTGTAGTGATGTATCACTGCTTTATAGGCTTATTAAATTGACAATCAACAACTGATGATGAGTTTCAGTCCTATTCACTTTATAAAGTTGTGCTTTTTTCTCTAAAGCTGAAGAAATTATATCTTTATTATAATGTATAAGTATAGCGTGTCTTTCAAATACTGTTTGTTTTTTAATGAAGTTCTTGACATTTATAGTGAGAGATCTTGTTTGATTAATTTGTTTATATTTTATGACAAAATCATCTATTCACAAAGAATAGTTAAATTTTCATCAAATCTGTTTGGAAAAAAAAACCTGATGTTGACAATAAAAAAACATCACACAGCATTAAAACAAATCTGCATTTTTATTTTCACATATACACAACATTGTGGATGGACGTTTCATCAAAGATTGTAGAGAAACGATCTTAACTAGCCAGAGTTTCATGAATGTTCAGTGTTATTTCATGTAATGACTGATAGATGTCTCTGTGGTGCCAGGTGTCAGATTGTTTTGAAGCCTTGAACCAATACGGCTCATTTGACTTATCAGCTTCGGAGTTTCAGAAAGCTTTGGTTTTGCCCATCACCAATACGTAGATCTTTGTGTCGCACAGAAGGGAAACCTATAGAACAGAGTCATCCGCATCTTTTGGTGCCAGAGAACTCATTCTACTGTGGCCAAGCTGACATTGTCCATACTCTCAAAGTGGACATTATTGGCAATGACGCGTCGACAATCGGGGCGTCGAGCTTCGAAGAAGGGTCAGTCTGAGTATGTAGACAATGCAGAGGGCAATTCCTCGAGAAACGTGGATTGCAAAAGGAAACCAGAGCCCCGGAGTTAACCCATGCAACCAGGGGGAAAATATTCCAACTTCACTCAAATCTCTTGAATTAAGAGGCAGCAGCACAACCGACTGGTTTCAATGGCTTTGAAGATTTCAGTTTCAAGTACAAGCTCACACCAAAATTTTAGCACATTGCAAATATTACTACTAAAATTTAGGTTAATTTGAAATGCAGGTTCAAATGGTGTTCCGAAGCTATACATTACTGAAAAGTAATCAGATTACTCTGTGATGTATTCCAAGTGAGAAATATAGATAAGCCTGTGAAATATCTTTGTGAAATTAACCCCTGGAGAAGCCCTTTGGAGATCCTGTACAATCATCATGGGACAGCATGTTAACAAATTGAGCTTGTGCAGTGCAGTTGGATTTCCAATTTTAAATATTGAATTCGGTCAATATCTGAAAAGTCAAGAAGGTTTGTTGAATAGATTAAAATGAAGCAGCTTTTAAAGCTTTCTCTCAGGTGTATGTGATACCATAGGACCATGTAAACACACTTAACTGTCATTCATTCTTTAATACACAAATAATTATGTACAGGATGGTTTTGTAGTTACTGGATTTGGTCTCATGCATGACCCCCACAATTTTAAACAAGGCATTCTGGAAGTTGAGGAAAAAGCTTACAATGATTCCAGCCCAATGAGGTGTCTGCCTGGCAAGTAGAGAAGAGCTAATGCCAACCATGAGGAAGGCCACGGCTGTCACGGCAATGCCCAGCAGAAGCTGCAGAAGAGCCACCAGCAGAGGAAAACGACACCCACAATTGGTCTGAGCTTCCTCCATCACCGGGCTTTCAGTTTCCACCTTTCCCTTCCAGTCACTCCCTCTTACTCCTGACCTCTTCGGACTCGTCCCCGACCCCATAATCCCTCCTGTCCTGTGGTGAGATGCTTGATGTTCCTCTGGAAGCTCTTGTTTGTCCTTTTTTCGTTCTCTCCTGCTGTTTCCTCTGCTGTCTGCTCACTGGAGTCTTACCACAGACTGTCCTGCCCTGCCCTTCTCTTTGCTATCCCTGCTATTCAGAATCAAACACGACTCTGAACTAATATGGAAAACATTTGGAGCAGATTCCACAAGAGCCACATTTAGAGTGCAGGATGAAAAAGGAGGGTGGCTGGAAAAGGGGTGTCAAAAAGGGGGACTCCAACACACGACCGCTGGTGAGGTGTTGGAGATGATATCAAGCAGAACTTGCATAAACATGCGGGCAAAGGTTATACATTTATTTAACACAGCCTGAAGTTAGTCAAAAAGTTTTTGATGAAGTTATATGATGCGAGGAATTGGCACAAGAAAAGGTTACAGTTCATCTTTTGAACGTCTGATGTTCTTGGGGATAGCTCTTAATGTTTGTCTTAGAGAGCAATTCTATAGTAAGTACATTCTATAAAAAACATTCGATTGTGGATTATGTTCCTTTAAACAAAATCTCTGCGAACAATATCTGTGAACACATATGGTTAATGTGTGGTATTATAATAACCATGTAATGGGTTAATCTGAGCACATTTTCTGGCTGGATATTGAGAGACTGCCATCTATTTTCAGTCATATGGGTTGTTGTCACACCTCATTTGAGATATCATATAGAGAGAGAGAGATCTCAGTAGATCTTGATATGCTTAACTGAATCTATATTCGATCAACTTTTGATGTCAACCATTATATATAATTATTTGTCTACTATAAAATATTTTGTAAATGTCAAACTGATTTGGGTGATTAGTTATGTTGTATAAATCATTGTAATACATGTGCATCTTTAAAAGGTTGCATATTTTGAATAGTTTTTATATTTGATATCACTAATTTTACTTTGAGTTTGACCTATAGATAATGGAAAGCAGTATTCACTGCAAGGCTAGACAGAAGCTACTTTGTCTGCTCACCAATTCCCAAAAGACAGTCATTGACACAGGGAGGGTATGCTCTGTAAGTTTAAGATTGCATAGGAAGCCAATGTGCCAGGGGAAATAAATGGTGATACTATGCTGATAATAGCAAACTTTGTTGAATTCTATCATTCTCTAAAAGTATTGAATATAGACAAGTTTGTTTTTAATTTGAGGCAGCTAAAAAGAATGTCTATTCACTATATTTAAATAATCGCTAAAAACTTTGAATTCATTAAAACTAGACTGCAAATAAAACAACAAAAAGCCTTATTTTATTAACGTGAAGCTGCTACTATACGGATGCAAATTTTGAAGTTTGCACATTTATTTAAATGAGTTTTTGTTTTTATGACAACCATTTTGTCAGAACTTTGGCCATTGTTCATTTAATAATGTGACAGTTTTAATATTGTGAACATAATTGACACGTATAAAGTTTTCCAGTTTATATTATTTATAATATTTTAGCAATTTGTAGCTTTTTCTTAAAATATGATCCAATTCCCAGCACAAAATATTCTGCTCAAGTGAAAAGCTAATGTAACAAGTTGCGTTGGTAGACTATTATGGTAGAATCCTAAATTTTTGGGAATCAGGTGCGCTCACTGAATCTACTACAAGTTGAATTTCAATCGAGAAAATACTGGTGACACATAGATGCTTAAAACTACTGCTTTCGTCAGTGGATGTCACTCAAGTTCACCCCCTTGATTATGCCCAATTTCTAAATCCTGATTAAAATACTAATGTCAACAAAAATCAACCATCGTTACAGATGTTATTAGGGTCAAAATTTGCATTAAGATTTAAAAACCTCTTGTTCCCAATGTGTTAAATCCCTCTTGTGTAAAATTGAGAAATTTAACACACAGGAATGGGAATTTGCTCACTTCTGGGGCCAGCCTCAAGAGGGCAGTTGATGAATTGCAGTTGAATCACTCATTTATCATGCAATCTGAAAAAACATGGAAGGTTGCCACATGAATCTAACACACCTCTAAAGTATTTCAACCAGGTCTTACCGGGTCTATTCCTGAATCAGAACTTTTTTGAGCTCTGTTGTGGAAAGGACGTGGGTGTCAAATTTTAGAAGGAAGGGCCCAGTATCCCTATATATATATATACTAATTATGTTTTTATGAAATAAAATGAGTCTCTTATTTCTGTGTTCAAATGTGGATTTCAAATAATAGACTGGATTTGTATTTATCGGCTTGACTGTGTGGTTTATTAGACAGCGTCTGTTGAACTGACAACTTTGCAGTTCAGTTAATTCCCAGACTCTCGGGCTGCTTGCATGCTGCAGTAAGTGCAGTTCAGTTACACGTGAGTCAGCGCGCGACTCCTGGTAAAGGCGCGCGTGCGCAGTGATCCCCACGCGCAGACATTGGGCAAAGTGGCAGCTGAGACGAGCGCGCTCACATCATCATTCAGAAGCTCTGCGCTACACCAGACACATCTCCGCTCGAACCGGATTAACAGAGTTTCGATTAACTAGCCGGAAAGGAGTAAAGTTATGAACGAAAGAATATCAAGAATGCAGGGCAGACAGTTTCTGGAGCACGCGGATTTTTTAGGGTAATTATTTTATTTCACTGAACCCACGAATGCATTTGCTCATCCATTATTTTTCTTTTATAGGGTTGAATATTCGTCTCTCTACATGTGCAAATCAAAAAGAGGCATGAAGAGAGAAGAGGGAAAGGTAAGCTTGCAGACGCGTGATAAAAACGTGACTGTCACGTAACTGACACAGACAGTAATTCAGTTATTCGAGTCTTTAACTTGTCAGTAATCATATTTCACGACCGAACTAATATATATTTTTTTTTACAATTACGGACTTCTTGAATATGAAGTGAACTATTTTGTTTCTAAGGCAAACTGTCCCTTAAAGTAAAGTTACGGGCGCCTTTTCTTTTATTAAAAGCATTTACCTCAGCTTCCCGAGGCTAGTGAATACAACAAGAAACAACGAGATTTTTATATCTCATTGAGAGTATTCTCTCATTTTGTGTATTTTTGTAACTTTGTACAGTCCTTAATGCTATTTCTTTATTCTCATACCACTTGTGTGTTTTTCCTCCCTTTTGAAAGTCTTTGTGTTGATTTATAATGTTCATTAAAAAGTAGAGAGTATGCATTATAAAAAAAATTTGATGCTCTATGACGTAGATCTATTTCTCATTTTAAGTACCAAATTTACTTTTAAACGTGATAAATACTCTGTAACTTATGAAATGCTGCTAGATGCTGACATTTTACTCTTTCATGTATATATCTTTAAATTGTGCATACTGGCTTTAAATAACATCTATATTTTGCTTCTTTTCATCTCCAGGATGCTTACAAGCTGCCACACCGACTGATAGAGAAGAAGAGGAGGGACAGAATAAACGAATGTATTGGACAGCTGAAGGATTTGTTACCCGAACATCTCAAGCTTACGGTAAAATCATTCAAATGTTTCTGGTTTGCAGTTTTGTGTTAGCTTGAAATATCTTTGCAAGCATGTGATATGTTCCTCCTACAGACTCTTGGCCACCTGGAGAAGGCAGTAGTCCTGGAGCTGACGCTTAAGCATCTGAATGCACTGACAGCTGTGACAGAGCAGCAGCACCAGAAGATCCTGGCCCTGCAGAACGGTATACATCTCTGCATGTCAAATACATAGCGGACAGGAGAGATATAACGGGGCTTGAAACAGTTCAACTCAAATTTAGTTGACAAAAGTTTTAACAATACTAATGAAAATGAGACATGTTTTGTGTTTTGTTTTTGTATGTTTTCTATAAATAATGCAATTTTCTGATAATAAGATAGAAGAAAAAATAAAGTCTTTGTTTCATTGTTATATTCACTTTAGTTGATCTTTGTGTCTGCCTTTCTCTTTGGCCAAATGCGCTGTGCCTCTTTTTGCAGAGTTCTGTTTGTTATAACAAGACTCTCTCATTTACGACAGGAGAGCGGTCTCTGAAGACCTCTCTGGAGGCTGACTTAGATGCGTTCCACTCAGGCTTTCAAGCATGTGCCAAAGAAGTGCTGCAGTATCTAACCAAAATGGAGAACTGGACAGCACGCGAGCAGAGGTGCACGCGGCTCATCAACCACCTTCACAAAGTTTCAGCACAGCTCGAGTCAGGCACAGGGATCCTGGGGGAGGAGGCTCCTGAGCGGGACGCACAGAGAGATCCCCAAGCTAACTGCGTGCCGGTCATTCAGAGGACTCAGAACCTGGAGCTGAATGAGAATGACACAGACACCGATAGCGGTTATGGAGGAGAGACAGAGAAAGCAGATGGAAAGAGTGAGAAAGGATCTGTGGGAGGATCTAAAGGTGTTAAGATCAAGCAGGAGTTTGGAGATGAATGCATCACCAAAAAAGCCAGAGTGAACTGGTCAGCAAACGCAACGTCAGATTTGGTGCGGCCAGATGTGGTGCTGATGAACTCCCTGATGGGAATGTCGGGAGTCACTGGACAACAAACGCCATTTTGCATGCCATTCTACTTCATTAACTCAACAGCAACAGCTTCGTACATGCCGTTGTTTGATAAAAGTCACTTGGAGAAGCTAGTGTATCCAGCTGCGCTGACTACTCCGTTTCCCTGGATTTACCCTGGGATTCCTGCACAGCCCTCCGCTTTCTGCAATGCACCTGCTGATAAAACTTCTGGATATGATGAAACATCCTCTAAAGAGGATGAACCGGAGTCTCCTGAAACTGAGCTGTCCAATGATGCCGACCTTCCCTCACCTGCATCTAAAAGTCAGGGGTCAGAATATAATCCTGGTCATTTGACCAGCGGAACCGTCAACGATGGAACATAAAGCTTATCACTTGAGATGAAATTAGTCTGCTTGTAAATGCTATTTATGTTAATCTTAATTTAATTATCAAGTATTTACTAGTGTTTCGTTGACTTTCCAAATAAAAGCTGTATGGTTTTGTTTTTACACTGTCGTTAGAAATTAAAATTTCATAAGAGGTTTATCATCGATGGGTTTTTGGTGTAGAACAGGGGATATAGTAACAAACAGTGCCTTTTGCACTGCCTCCTTCAGATATTTGAATTAAAAAAAATTGTTAGCCATCTAATGGCATGATGACTAAAAGTGTGTTCAAACTCAGTTTTTTTTGTTGATTTTTATTTTTAATATTTTGTAAAGAAGAGATGTAGGTTGGTGCAATAGACGAGAAGCTTAAAAGTAGAGCCTCTCCTAGTTGAACCTTCCTTTCAGACATTGAAGTGTCATGTTGGACTCTTGGATGTAAAGTTTGATACTGACCTCAAGCAGAGTGGTGCAACTGCTGCAGTGGTTGTCATATTTTATTGTACTTTCCTTTCTTTTCAATGTTCAGCACCTGAAAATGTTTGTGAAATACCTCAAAGCAGTGCCATGTTCAAGCTCATTTCCTAGAGGTGTTCCTTTGTTGGGGATGGTAACCAATGTTATTGGGCCATTTCAAAAATGATGAACAATATCTCCTCTCCCAACCTCTCTCTCTATCTCTCTCTCTCTCGCACACACAATTTATAGATTAAACTAATGATCCTATTCAAGATGACAGTCACCTGTCAGTCTTCACTCAGAGATGAACCTTCAGGCATCCTCCGGTGTTGCAAAAATGTTCAAGCTATAATAGCACCTTATGATTTTGTTATATTGAATGTAATCTGTTTTTTGGTAGATTTGTACTGTATATTCTAAAAACAGTAGTTAACTAATTCAGAGGTAAAGTGCACTTTTCTTGCCTATAACACAATCCTCGCTCCTTGGTTTAAGCCAACGCCCTTTGAACTCGAGCTTTGTGTTTTGATGAGAATGGATTGAATGAAATCTTCACAATTACCACTCAAGGTAAGTGTTGGAATGTGTCCATATCATCATTACTCTTGAACGGGCTTATTTTAGTCTAAGTAAGCGCTTGTAAAGGTGAATAGTTTTGCCTTTCTCAGAAACATTTTCACTGACCTGACCTGACCTGAATAATAGAGGTTACATTTTCTACTGTACAATTACTTTTGAAACACAATACATCTGCATCTGAAGATTCTAGAGGGGTCTTGAGTTTATTTGACTGTCTTTCTTTTTTCTGACCTAGATTCATGAATGCATAGGAACAGTAATGTACCAGCTGCAGTTGATTTCTGCATTGTAAAGCATTTCAATGGCCCTATAATGTCTGTGCTTTGTCATTTGCCTAAAGACTGGCATGTGGATGTACATCATTTGTGAATATGCTGTTTGTTTATGGTTTATGTTGTAAAAAGAGTCAGTGGATTTTTTATAGGGTTATCTGAGTGAATGCTGCACATATCCATATTGCTTTACACATTTTGATGGTTGAAATTATGCAGCTCAGTTGTCAAATAAAGAAAAGCTCATGTGAAGATTATTTTGTTGTATGTGTCATTCTTTAAACTCAGAAAAAGAACATTTAAAGGTCATGTGTAAATATGAATACAATTCTATATAAAATTTATGACATGTATTAATTGAATCTGGGTAACGTTAGTCTGAATTTGAAAGATAAAATGAGCTAGCCAATCCCTCAAATATGCTTTTCATCAGTTACAAATTACCTGATAAGAGTTAATGATAATGCAATCATGTGTTGATCTGTTAAAGGAAAAAAACCAAACCAAATTGTTGCATAATAAGAATGTAGGCATTAAAACAAGTAGCATGTTGCTATTTTGCGTTAAAAACCAGTATGCAAGTTCTCATTGGCTAAAAGTAAATACAACGAGAGCTGATGTTTAATTCAGGACTCTACTGTAACTTGTATGTTACATGAACGTAGTCGGAGTGGTTTTACATTCCTCTATTTTGTAATAAATAAAACTTGCTTTAGTACTTACGAGGCACATTAACTGTTAACTTGATTGTACTGACCTCTAGTGGAAATATTGCAAATGCACAACGTTGGAAAACAAATGGTGACAATTTAAGCTTCTTTTTAAACACAAAATTCCAGAACACACCCGATGTTCTAGTTCAGTGGTTCCCAACTTTTTTTCAAACTTTGAAATGACTTCATGTTAATATCATGCATTCAGACTGCACTAAAATTGATCGATAAGCAATGAAACTGACAAATTTGAACGACAAGAAATATATTTCCTGTATGTAAAAATACTCATGGTCATAGTAATCGAGCAAAACACTTACCAAAGTTGTTGAGGTTTCCATTGCTCATTAGTTACTGCTGTATATAATGCGATAATTCCTTTCAGCAATGTTCAGTTTGGTCTTAAAAAATTTTATGTGATATATATCTTAGAAATGAATAACGAAATGTAGCGTAATCCATTTCGCAAATGGTTTTGGATTTATATGAAATATTTGTAGATTTGTGTTTCAGACAGAATAAGAAAAGCTCTAGACGTATATACAGTTTTTTGATTATTTAAACTGTGCACATGCGTTAATTCTATACTTTAGTATCAGTTTGTAATTGTTTAAAGTATGAGGTAAACATGGATGAAATAGAATGATTAATTTCAATTGAATGAGAGCTTTAATATATATATATATATATATATATATATATATATATATATATATATATATATATATATAAAACAAGGGAGAATTAGTTTTATTTTTTATTTAGTTGTTGTATGATTGAATGCAGATGAAAATCTGACAATGAAAGATTAATTCAGGAAATATAGATAATTTATTAAATAAACAAACGGTTGTATAAAACTGTATACTCTTGTTTTATTCTTTAACATACATAAAAAATGAACAATTGGAGTAGAGTAATTACTATTTTATTAAAAGTATAATAAAATATTCAGTAAACTCTGAGAAAAGCGCAATAACATTTTCACAATTTAAGAAACTAACAAAATCACTGAAACATTTATATGAAATATAATAGATATAGAAATATATACATGTAATAAATATATAAATATAAAATATATAAAGAAATTACAATGAATATCGCCAACGACATAAATTGAATGTATACAAAGTTAAATACATTAAAAAGATGCATGTAGTTAATAAATAGATAAATAAAACGAACCAATAAATATAACAGATTAATACTAATATTAGGTATTAAAATATGAAATAACAGTTAAAACCACACACATACATTTATACAGTGCAAAAACGAAAATGTCAAAGTACACAACTATGTTCAACACCATATACAGCATCCCTCGCCTAGGGCACAGGGGCCAAAGCTGCATCCACCACTGCCTTAAAGTCTTCTTTAAAAAACTATCAAAAAACGGTCAAATGTTTTGTTGGCAAAGTCTTGAGGGGGACGCCTTGGAAGACTCACAGAACGTCTTCTTTCTGTGCTTCCTATGGCCCTGTGTAAGTAGGCCACAGAGAACACAGACTTATACTTTGAGTGCTGGCTGGTGTTCACTGCCCCAGCTCTCGGCTTTCTTCCTCTTGTAGAGGGTGGATCTGGCTGGAGACACCAGTTGAACATCAGAAGGACCTGCAAGCCATGTCTCAGTTTGTGCCTGTAATGTTTGTGTACTCAGAGATCCAGGGAATGGATGAGCAGGAGGAGTGTCCTGCAATTTATCAGGAGTGGTGATAAATTATCTAAATTGTTTGGGTGAGGAGTGTAATGTTAAGCTCTTTCCTCATCAACCAGTCCTTGCAGTGGCTTTCCAGGACTTCCAGGTCTCCAAGTCTTTGTCATGGTCTTGTCCTCTGGGCAGACTCTCATCAGGCGGATAATCTGATTATCCACTCCGTACCTGTAATCGATTAAGACTTGTTAGTGAACATCATATTTAACAATGCATGGTTTACCCCATAACTTCAAAAGTGAATATACTCACTGAGGTGTAAACACAGCAGGACACAAGTCTCGGTGAACTGGAGTCAGCTGGTCAAGAATGGTCAAGTCCCAAGACATGAAACGTTCAATGCTGTGCCCTTCCGACTCATAAGCCGCCTTTCTGTTTTGATTGTCAGGACCTCGGTCAACATGGAGTACCAGCTGGACATTTAGCAGATCTGAATGATTGAAAGTACTCCTCTCCTCATCCTCCTTAAGCCACTTGATGTCCGCTGCGCAGAGACCATAAGGGCCAGACTCCCAAAACTTATTCCATCCTTCAAGAGTAACCTGGTGAAACAACCACACGCAAAACATTAAAAGATAATCAAATAACTTTCGAGTTGGTGAGTTCGCTACCTCTGCCTGAACAGTGTCTGCTGCTGCTTATTTTTTTTAGAGCTTTAACAAGGCTTGGCGGCCGCAGCAGTCTCATCAGCACCAGTCAGACGAGAGCTGGTCTCACCAGCATCTGACTGAGCAGAGACAGCCAAATATAGACAAGTATTAGTATAAAAGTTTGTCAATTACACAATACAATTGTGGTGTTTAATCTGAGGTCTTTCAAAAAAAGGTGGAATGGAGCCTGTTTCAGTGTTCTGTGGGGCATCCGCTATATCACCAGCTGCTAAACACATACAAAGAGAAGAAGAAAAACTGATGGAGCAGGCAGTTTCTTCAGTGTTCAGAACATGTTTGTATAATGAAGGATTGAACTGATCTTACATCTCCTTCCAAAGAGTCGAGAGCTCAGTCTTCCACATATTTGTCGTCCTCTGCAGATACTGCTGAGCTGGTGCTACCAGCGGATGCTGGGAACTTCTCCGCTGCTGCAGTGTCTTCTGTAAAGTACAGATAGTTTCAGATAGAAGTTTGCAGAAATTCTCACCGTGCATTTGTGCTAGTGATGAATGCTGTTTATAGAATTTACACTGTTTTGTTAACAGGAAATGTCTCTTTGATTGAGACGCTGATTCAAAGTCTTCGCAGGTATGGTAGCAAAAGTTGTCATCAGTGGCATACGCAGTTGTTTTTATGTGGCTGTACTGTGTACTTATATACAGACACTGATATCTTCTTAAGATTGTGTTCATCTCAGTATAATTTCAAGCATATATTTTATGTATAGTTTTATAAGTGAGAATCATCCAAATGCTTCATAGTAAATTAAATAAAGCATGTGTTTCTTTGAACAACTTTGTTTTGTCGAGTAAGTTTTCTCTGTATACCCACATATTGCAATTTTACTTTTAGTATTATTTATAGAACTATTTTACTTTACTTTTTGTTTATTTATTTTTTATCCAGTACTCACTCCACCTCTGACGACCACATATCTGTAGATTCTGTTTTTATTTTATTTTATTTAGATTGTGTGTTTAATTACTGTGTTACTACATCTACATGTTAAAGTACATGTTCGTGTGTTTGTTTACGTCCGTCATATAATTAATTAAACATATAAACGTTTATTATAGCTCTTAAGAAACACAGACAGTTAGTAATAACAATAGAGTGTTTAAACATTTACATTTGTAAGAATTTTACAGTTTGTGTTCATTCAATTGGTGTCTCTACGATAAAACGACTAACGTTTGAGCGATCGGTGAATACAAACACGACTAAAAGATTGCATTTAAACCCTAATACAGAAAGTAAACAAAGTAATGTTGGTCAAATAACAAATCCCGGAAGTAACATCTTACCTCGGAGGCTGGCGCGGGTGGGTCAACTGGTTAGCTCGGAGACTCCGAATCCAAAACAAACTCGAACGCGGCTGCTGTTTTATTTCGCGCTTGCAATGAACGTAAAAGCGAACGCTGAGAATAAATTTTATGTTTATTGTCAAGTCGACGTCTTTGCGGACGTTGTATTTGACGCACGGACACGCGATTGGTCGCTGGGCGGAGTCTCGCGGACGGTTCGGCGCCTCCGTTGGTCGAGAGTCTACGCTCGAGGGGGGCGGGCTTCCGAAGACTGTTCGGCGCGCGGATTGGCCAAGAGTCTACAGTCTGCCTTCGAGGAGGGCGGGCGCTCCGGAGCAACCGTAGACTATCCGGCTCTCCGATTGGACGACAGTCTGGCGACCGTAGACACTTTAGACTCTGGGCCAATGGCGTCGCCGGATCGTCTACAGTCTGGATTGCACTAGCACCTCTATTCGCAGATGTCAGCGCTGTCAGTGTACAATGAAAGGTCCTCGCCCTGGCCGATCCGCCTACTTGATTACGAGTGCAACTCTGCCAGATAAGTATGACTTGTGTTGGTCATGTGACCAAAGGCAAACGACCCTTTCTTTCATGACCATATATGGGGACCGCCTCAAGGTTCTCTGCCTAAAGACACTTGCCTGAGCACACCTGGGCAGAGTTCCCGAGATACGGAAGGCTCCCACCTGATCCCTGGCCTCCACTAGGACCTCTGGACAGACAAGGTTCAGCCCCTAAAGCGAGAGAGCCATCTGCGGAAGCAAATTTTGACTCTTCCTGTGCAGTCTGGCTTACTTTGTCATCCAGCTGGCTCACATTGTCATCTAGCTGGCTCGTTGGTCTAGGGGTATGTTTCTCGCTTAGGGTGCGAGAGGTCCCGGGTTCAACTCCCGGACGAGCCCTGAGTAGCGATTTCAATTTATTGATCACGCATCATGTTCTGCTGGAGTGAGGAAAATTTCTCTGGGAAAGTGCCAATTACCCAGGCACATTGTGCTGTGGGGAATATATGAAACCAAGAGAAGAATTCAAGAGACCAGTTTCAAACTGTGTTTCAAGACATTTCTCTTTACTTCCTGCTCATGGCAGTTTATCGGTGGTGAAAATCAACATGAACAACTTAAGATGTGTAGGATAGGCGTAACTATGCTTGTGCTGTTTTACACTGTGCACAACACGTGAAAATTGCAGAAAGTCAGAGAAGAAGAATACAATGCGCCTTTTAATTGTAGAAAGACGCTGACATTTACCAACAAGGAGTACTTCGTAGAATTTCATGGAGCCTGTTTACTGATTGATGAGGGGGAGAGCGCGGACGCAGTCCCCCACTACCATAAATTGTGCAGCCGAGATTCCCACATTTGGGGAATTCGCAGAGGTCAGTGCTGTCTGTGTGCAATGAAAGGACCTACTCTGCCAGGTAATTATGAGTTGTGGTGGTCATGTGACCAAACGCTACCGACCCTTTCTTTAATGACCATATGCGGGCACCGATTCAAGTTTCTCTACCTAAAGACGATTGGCCTGGGCAGTGTTCCCAAGATAAGCAAGACCACCTGAACGGAAGTCTCCCACATGATCCCTGGCCTCCACTAGGACCTCTGGACAGACCCTAAAGCGAGAGAGCGCGGACGCTGGCTGTGGAGGCAAACTTTGACTCTTCCTGTGCTGTCTGGCTTACTACGTCATCCAGCTGGCTCGTTGGTCTAGGGGTATGATTCTCGCTTTGGGTGCGAGAGGTCCTGGGTTCAACTCCCGGACGATCCCTGTTTAGTAACTTGAAATTTTTTATTACCCACCATGTTCTGCTCGAGTGAGGAAAATTTCTCTGGGAAAGTGCCAATTACCCTGGCACATTGTGCTCTGGTGAATATATGAAACCAAGAGAAGAATTCAAGAGACCGGTTTTAAACTGTGTTTCAAGACATTTCTCTTTACTTCCTGCTCATGGCAGTTTATCGGAGGTGAAAATCAACATGAACAACTTAAGATGTGTAGGATAGGCGTAACTATGCTTGTGCTGTTTTACACTGTGCACAACACGTGAAAATTGCAGAAAGTCAGAGAAGAAGAATACAATGCGCCTTTTAATTGTAGAAAGACGCTGACATTTACCATCCCCAACAAGGAGTACTTCGTAGAATTTCATGGAGCCTGTTGTTTACTGATTGATGAGGGGGAGAGCGCGGACGCAGTCCCCCACTACCATAATTTGTGCAGCTGAGATTCCCACATTTGGGGAATTCGCAGAGGTCAGCGCTGTCAGTGTGCAATGAAAGGGCCTCGCTCTGAACGATCCGCCTACTTGATCACGAGTGCATCTCTGCCAGGTAAGTATGACTTGCGTTGGTCATGTGACCAAAGACAAGCGACCCTTTCTTTCATGACCATATATGGGGACCGCCTCAAGGTTCTCTGCCTAAAGACACTTGCCTGAGCACACCTGGGCAGAGTTCCCGAGATACGGAAGGCTCCCACCTGATCCCTGGCCTCCACTAGGACCTCTGGACAGACAAGGTTCAGCCCCTAAAGCGAGAGAGCGCAGACGCTGGCTGCGGAAGCAAATTTTGACTCTTCCTGTGCAGTCTGGCTTACTTTGTCATCCAGCTGGCTCACATTGTCATCCAGCTGGCTCGTTGGTCTAGGGGTATGATTCTCGCTTCGGGTGCGAGAGGTCCCGGGTTCAACTCCCGGACGAGTCCTGTTTAGTAACTTGAAAGTTTTTATTACCCACCATGTTCTGCTCGAGTGAGGAAAATTTCTCTGGGAAAGTGCCAATTACCCTGGCACATTGTGCTGTGGGGAATATATGAAACCAAGAGAAGAATTCAAGAGACCAGTTTCAAACTGTGTTTCAAGACATGTCTCTTTACTTCCTGCTCATGGCAGTTTATCGGTGGTGAAAATCAACATGAACAACTTAAGATGTGTAGGATAGGCGTAACTATGCTTGTGCTGTTTTACACTGTGCACAACACGTGAAAATTGCAGAAAGTCAGAGAAGAAGAATACAATGCGCCTTTTAATTGTAGAAAGACGCTGACATTTACCATCCCCAACAAGGAGTACTTCGTAGAATTTCATGGAGCCTGTTGTTTACTGATTGATGAGGGGGAGAGCGCGGACGCAGTCCCCCACTACCATAAATTGTGCAGCCGAGATTCCCACATTTGGGGAATTCGCAGAGGTCAGTGCTGTCTGTGTGCAATGAAAGGACCTACTCTGCCAGGTAATTATGAGTTGTGGTGGTCATGTGACCAAACGCTACCGACCCTTTCTTTAATGACTATATGCGGGCACCGATTCAAGTTTCTCTACCTAAAGACGATTGGCCTGGGCAGTGTTCCCAAGATAAGCAAGACCACCTGAACGGAAGTCTCCCACATGATCCCTGGCCTCCACTAGGAGCTCTGGACAGACCCTAAAGCGAGAGAGCGCGGACGCTGGCTGTGGAGGCAAACTTTGACTCTTCCTGTGCTGTCTGGCTTACTACGTCATCCAGCTGGCTCGTTGGTCTAGGGGTATGATTCTCGCTTTGGGTGCGAGAGGTCCCGGGTTCAACTCCCGGACGAGCCCTGTTTAGTAACTTGAAATTTTTTATTACCCACCATGTTCTGCTCGAGTGAGGAAAATTTCTCTGGGAAAGTGCCAATTACCCTGGCACATTGTGCTGTGGGGAATATATGAAACCAAGAGAAGAATTCAAGAGACCGGTTTCAAACTGTGTTTCAAGACATTTCTCTTTACTTCCTGCTCATGGCAGTTTATCGGAGGTGAAAATCAACATGAACAACTTAAGATGTGTAGGATAGGCGTAACTAAGCTTGTGCTGTTTTACACTGTGCACAACACGTGAAAATTGCAGAAAGTCAGAGAAGAAGAATACAATGCGCCTTTTAATTGTAGAAAGACGCTGACATTTACCATCCCCAACAAAGAGTACTTCGTAGAATTTCATGGAGCCTGTTGTTTACTGATTGATGAGGGGGAGAGCGCGGACGCAGTCCCCCACGACCATAAATTGTGCAGCCGAGATTCCCACATTTGGGGAATTCGCAGAGGTCAGCGCTGTCAGTGTGCAATGAAAGGGCCTCGCCCTGGACGATCCGCCTACTTGATCACGAGTGCATCTCTGCCAGGTAAGTATGACTTGCGTTGGTCATGTGACCAAAGACAAGCGACCCTTTCTTTCATGACCATATATGGGGACCGCCTCAAGGTTCTCTGCCTAAAGACACTTGCCTGAGCACACCTGGGCAGAGTTCCCGAGATACGGAAGGCTCCCACCTGATCCCTGGCCTCCACTAGGACCTCTGGACAGACAAGGTTCAGCCCCTAAAGCGAGAGAGCCTTCTGCGGAAGCAAATTTTGACTCTTCCTGTGCAGTCTGGCTTACTTTGTCATCCAGCTGGCTCACATTGTCATCCAGCTGGCTCGTTGGTCTAGGGGTATGATTCTCGCTTCGGGTGCGAGAGGTCCCGGGTTCAACTCCCGGACGAGTCCTGTTTAGTAACTTGAAAGTTTTTATTACCCACCATGTTCTGCTCGAGTGAGGAAATTTTCTCTGGGAAAGTGCCAATTACCCTGGCACATTGTGCTGTGGGGAATATATGAAACCAAGAGAAGAATTCAAGAGACCGGTTTCAAACTGTGTTTCAAGACATTTCTCTTTACTTCCTGCTCATGGCAGTTTATCGGAGGTGAAAATCAACATGAACAACTTAAGATGTGTAGGATAGGCGTAACTAAGCTTGTGCTGTTTTACACTGTGCACAACACGTGAAAATTGCAGAAAGTCAGAGAAGAAGAATACAATGCGCCTATTAATTGTAGAAAGACGCTGACATTTACCATCCCCTACAAGGAGTACTTTGTAGAAATTCATGGAGCCTGTTGTTTACTGATTGATGAGGGGGAGAGCGCGGACGCAGTCCCCCACTACCATAAATTGTGCAGCCGAGATTCCCACATTTGGGGAATTCGCAGAGGTCAGTGCTGTCTGTGTGCAATGAAAGGACCTACTCTGCCAGGTAATTATGAGTTGTGGTGGTCATGTGACCAAACGCTACCGACCCTTTCTTTAATGACCATATGCGGGCCACCGATTCAAGTTTCTCTACCTAAAGACGATTGTTCTGGGCAGTGTTTCCAAGATAAGCAAGACCACCTGAACGGAAGTCTCCCACATGATCCCTGGCCTCCACTAGGACCTCTGGACAGACCCTAAAGCGAGAGAGCGCGGACGCTGGCTGTGGAGGCAAACTTTGACTCTTCCTGTGCTGTCTGGCTTACTATGTCATCCAGCTGGCTCGTTGGTCTAGGGGTATGATTCTCGCTTTGGGTGCGAGAGGTCCCGGGTTCAAATCCCGGACGAGCCCTGTGTAGCGATTTAAAATTATTGATCATGCATCATGTTCTGCTGGAGTGAGGAAAATTTCTCTGGGAAAGTGCCAATTACCCTGGCACATTGTGCTGTGGGGAATATATGAAACCAAGAGAGAATTCAAGAGACCTGTTACAAACTGTGTTTCAAGACATTTCTCTTTACTTCCTGCTCATGGCAGTTTATCGGAGGTGAAAATCAACATGAACAACTTAAGATGTGTAGGATAGGCGTAACTAAGCTTGTGCTGTTTTACACTGTGCACAACACGTGAAAATTGCAGAAAGTCAGAGAAGAAGAATACAATGCGCCTTTTAATTGTAGAAAGACGCTGACATTTACCATCCATTTACCATCCCCAACGAGGATTACTTGGTAGAATTTCATGGAGCCTGTTGTTTACTGATTGATGAGGGGGAGAGCGCGGACGCAGTCCCCCACTACCATAAATTGTGCAGCCGAGATTCCCACATTTGGGGAATTCGCAGAGGTCAGCAGAGAGAGAATGGGAGGGTGTTTATGACAAAATTTGATGAGTGTTTTATGACCCTATTTGACATGTCTAGTTCATGACCTTTGTTGAACTTTGTATGACCTCCTAGATGTGCTCGTACCCCTCCCATCGGGTGAAATGTGTTTTAGGGTTGTGAATAAAATGTAGTTTAATTTCGATCTGTGAATGTGTTTTTCGTTGTAAAAACTCTTCAGAGAGTGAGAGTGTGAGAGAGAGAGAGAGAGCGAGAGTGGTGGTAAAGTGTGTGTTTCAGTGTAAAAGTATTGGTTTTTTTAAAAACGGTCTTTTTTTAGGCGTTTTTGAGAAATTTTGAGGTGTTTTCAGGGTTTGAGTCTGTGCTTTGTGATTCTGATAGTGGTGGCAGCCTCTGTGTGTTCCAGGGTGCCCCCACCTCTCCAGACTGGAGGGGTGTAAATCAAATAATGGCTCTTGACAGATTTCCTGATTGGTTGAAACCACCAAGCTTATAATTCCAGCCAGTCAAAATGGTTAAGGGGTTGTTCCAAGCTATCTCCAGGTCTGTGGAAGCTGATTGGTTAGATCGGTGAGGGCTGGTGTGACTTCAAACTTACACCCTAAAGCTTTATACTGTGAAGTGATAAAGTGATAGTGTGAAGCTTTGTGATTTTGATAGCGGTCCCGGCCTCTGTGTGCTCATACCCCGCCCATTAGGGTGAAGTGACATCACTTTTAGGGATGTGTATAAAATGTAGTTTTATTTCGATCTGTGAATGTGTTTTTTTGTTGGAAAATCTCTTCAGCGAGAGCGATGGCAAAGTCTGGTTCGGTAAAAGATGTGTTGACTCCTACAACTCCTGTTGAGGAGTGGAATGAGGAGATGGTTGACTTTCTTTCAAATGCTCCTAGAAAACCAATGGATCATCTTACCTTGACAAAATTTCTTCATGAGGATATAACCTTTGTGAAGAAGGAATTCTCTTTGTCAGGGGGTCGTGTTTTAGGATTTCTGTTTAACAAGACGGGTCGAGTGGTGACTCTCTACACGATTGGTGTTAAAGATGTCTTTTCACCTGAGAGCCCCTGCCTCATCCTCCATGCAAAAGACTGGAAGTTATTTTATTCGACTGTTTGGGGTGATTTACATGGGCTCGGGGAGAATCCGTTATTTGTTGGTGACTGGAACGGTGTGATTCCTAACAGTAGATATCGTGTGGTGACTGATCATTCAAAGAAGAATCCTGATGAGTGTATCTACATATTTTTCTGCAAGGATAAGACAAAGATGTGTGATGACTATTGTGTCACGAAGAGAGGTGATCATCATGAGCTCTACGAGATGCAGTTTGTGGTCAAATGGTTTGATCTACATCTGGTTGATTCTGTTTTTTCATCCATCGATAAACTGTTTGGCTGGTGCGACATGTATGATGGTTACAGCAAAGTGAAAACCAAACTCTTTCACCCTGAAAGATTCCGGAAAAGTGGGTGTGGATCCCTGCCAGCTCCACCCATTCAATACAACTATTAAACCCCGGCTGGACTGTCCTGAATATACTTTCGGTAAAAATGGCTGAGAGGAGATCACCCAAGGCAAGACGTGCACTCAGCACTCTTTTTGATATTAATGCTGATGAAAATACTGTGGATTATATTATGAGGGCAGAAGTTGATAAAACTACTGCTGCTACTACTACTACCGCTGCCACTACCACCACATGGTTGGACAAATTCTGCAAAGAGCTGGGGTATCGAAACCTGACTTATCTGATGGAGTTGTGGAAACCTGCATACGGCACTGCTTTTGACACAACCGATGGTTGCTTCAATGATGTCGGCTTCAAAATCGTGAAAGGTGTGACAATCGTTCTGCTGCAGACGGTCATCGAAATAAAGCAGAAGGCTCTCTGTAACGGATGTGAGATTCAACATCCCAGTCAAATGCAACACACCTGCGTTTTCGATCCTCCTTTATACTTCTTCAGTTCACACTTTGACGAACTGTGTCAGAAACTATTTAAACCCGAACTCCAGTCCATCATCGCGCATGCCCTGGGTGAGTTTGGTTTAAAGACGCACCCTCAGAGGATTCACGGGACTGCCGGAGCTATTTTGCTGGAGTTGAAAGACGAGCCACACATTGGTGAAAAGTTGGATGAGATCAGAAAGAACCTCCTGGACAAAAAGCTTGAAAAAATCGTCTACGACACGCTGTCGATTCTTGGGAGAAGAGTAAAAGCTCAGATTGATCCGGAATGGGGAACATCTGCTGCGTGAATAATATTTGTGATTACCTGTTTAAGTCTTATTACAAAAGCCAATTGAAACGACTGATATACCAAGTTATCTTTGATGATGGTGTAATGAAAATTCAACCAAGACGTGTGACAAATTTTTCGAATTTGGTTAAAGAGGTTCGGCTACTGTCAAGTTCGTGGGATATGATGGTTAATGTAATTCTCGAATCTGATGAGAGTAAAACCTCTGGCATGAAAATGGTTTTAGAAGAAACCTATAGAAACTCTGAAGAATTTCGCCCTGCTGACATCCTCACTATAATGGTCTATGTGGTTGCTGTTTGTTCAGCTTTGGTAAATGACAGGGGTAGTATGAGTAGCATTCTTGATTCGTCTATAAATTTCATGGTTGATAAAAACATAACCTCATGTATTAATTTTCTACACTATCTGGATACTCTGTAATTAAAGTTTACTTTTTTTTTGTTGATGATGTGATGTCTAAATCCAAATAAAATGTTGTGTAGTTAAACTTGAAAGCGTCATTTTTTCAATATTCCTGACTCATCAACATGAGCGAGGTTATGAGAGAGATCTACTACACACCGTCGAACCCTGGATCATTAGGAGGTAAAAAAAGGTTAAAAGATGCAGTCTTCAAAGAAAGCGGGATTCGTCTGACCGATGATGAAGTTTCAGAGTGGCTAGCAGGGGAGGATGCTTACACACTACATAGGACAGCTCCTAAAACTTATAAACGAAATAAGGTGATGGTATATGGGATTGATGCTCAGTTTCAAGCTGATCTGGCCGATATGACTGAATACTCAAAGGAGAATGATGGTAATAAGTACATACTGACATGCATAGATGTGTTTAGCAAATATGCATGGGCTCGTGTGTTAAAAAATAAGACCGGTAAAGACGTTACCGATGCTTTTGCATCAATTCTTGCGGAGGATCGTATTCCTCAAAAACTACAGACAGATAACGGTACAGAGTTTTTCAATAAAAAATTTCAAGATTTAGTGAAAAAACATGACATTATTCATTTTGCGACAGCTTCAGACTTGAAAGCAAGTGTCGTGGAGCGTTTTAATAGAACGTTGAAGAGTAGAATGTGGAGATTTTTAACCGCTACAAATTCAAGACGATACATTGAAGATTTACCAGACTTAATGTTAGGTTACAACACCAGCTTCCACAAGAGTATTAAAATGAGGCCTGTGGATGTGTGTAAAGATAACGAAGATGTTGTGTTTCAAAACCTGTATGGGTCTATAAAGAAGGAGAAAGCTAAATTTAAATATAAAGTGGGTGACGTTGTCAGAATTTCAAAAGTGAGAGGTCCATTTGCGAAAGGTTATAAACAGAACTACACCGAAGAATTTTTCACCATTTCAGCTTGCATACCGAGACAACCAGTCGTCTACAAATTGAGGGATTATGACGACGAGGCTATTGAAGGAGTGTTTTATGAACAAGAGATACAAAAAATTAGTGTGAGTAAAAACAAAGCTTTTAAGGTTGAGAAAATCTTAGGAGAGAAAAAACAAGGTCGCTCAACAGTTGTTTTAGTAAAATGGTTAGGATGGCCGTCTAAATTTAACAGTTACATTGACAAAAAAACATTATTTGATACGGTCTGAAACTTTTTTCTGTATAATCATGGATAAGGACGGTGTCTACGTCACACTCCCATGCAACGCATCCTTCTCTACGTATCCTGAAAATAGGATAGGATGTTACAGAACAAGACTAGCCATACCCATTCACTTAAAAGGAGGTTGGGAAGTTGGATTATCTGAAATTGAATACCCTCGAAGCTGGTATACGCTCCACAAGAAGGATACAACGTTCAAAATAACACTCGGTCCTAAAAAGCAGAATAAAACCGATCCAGCACAGAAGAATTCTGGTGTACCTTTTGTGATGAAGTCAATTGCTGCTGGATACTACAACGACATTCCGATATTAATCAAGAGAATAAATGAAACCATCATACCTTATGGCGTTATGTTTTTTGACCGTGTGAAAAATAAGGTGTATTTACGATCAACGGGGAGTGTCGGCCTCACATTCTATGGAAAGTTGGCTATTATTTTAGGCACAGACCATATGAGCGAATTGGGTGACAGTAATTATGATCCTACAGACCTCACCAAGGAGATCGTTACGTATGCCAAACATCAAGTCGATATTAACTATGGATTTTACACAATGTTTGTTTATACAGACATTATAGACCATCAAGCCGTTGGTGATTCGTTCGTACCCCTTCTGAGATGTGTACATATAACGGGGGGTAAACACTGAGAACGTTAGTATTGGTTATGACAAGCCACATTACGCACCGATCAACAAATCACTTATAAGCGATATCGAAATTGAATTAAAGGACGATCAAAACAGCGAAATAGCCTTTTCTTACGGAAAAGTGATTGTGAAACTACACTTTAGACGGGCTAAATAATTATAAGAAATGGCCTACTATACGCCTCATCAACACACGAATGCTGGGGAATATATAGATTACTACAGAAATCAAGCCGGAGGAGGTTTATCTGGGTTTCGAGGAGTACCGGTTCTTTATGGAAATGGTCTCGGTGGTTTATTTAAAAACTTATTCAGAATAGCAATGCCGATATTAAAAAGAGGATTCAACATTGCTAAACCGCATCTGAAGTCAGCTGCAAAAATATTGTCACCGATGTCGTTACAAATGTTCTAACAAGACCACATACTGATGATGGGGGGCATCAGGCAGGGTCAGGTCTGATGGTCATGTCTCGTAAGAGATCTGCTAAACCCCCCGGTGTACGGAGGCGTGGTCCACCATCAAAGAAAAAGAAGCGGGATGGTAAGAAGAAATCAGTCGTGACCAGAAGGCGAAAGAAGAGTGTGAGTCGCCACATAGGACTGAAGAAGGGTCTAAATACAATCTTTTAACATGGCGCTACTTCATCGTATGTCGGGAGAGTGTGTAAAGTCAGAATTAGACGTATTCACCGTGCCAATGACTCAAACGGTCATTGATAAAAGCACATATTTGGAAGTACCCCCTCTTTCTGCCATAACAGATACAGCACCTCTGGAATTTTTCATAGCCGGTAATGGCGAAGATTATGTGGATTTAAACAACACGTTGGTATATCTACGTGTTAAAATCACAAAACCAAATGGTACCGATATCACAGAACCTACAAAAGTTGGATTAATCAATTATCCCGGGGCTACTATTTTCTCACAAGTCGATATCAGCCTCGGTGACAGACTAATATCACAGAGTTCGAATACATACCCTTATAGAGCCATCATCGAGACTCTCATGAACTACAGCAGAGATGCTCTGGAATCTCTTTTCTCAACAGCGTTATTTTACAAAGATACTTCCGGTCAAATGGATGTGAACGATCCTGCAGGACGTAATACCGGTCTGACAAAGAGAGCTGGATATACGAGCAATAGTAAAGTTGTAGAACTACTTGCACCTATTCATGCGGACATGTTTTTTCAGGAGAAGTTGATACTAAATGGTGTTGATATTAAGATACGAATGATCAGAGGAAAAGATGAGTTCTGTCTGATGAGGAGTGATGACATTCCTTACAAGCTTCACATTGTGTCAGCATCTTTGTTCATCAAAAAGGTGTCGGTCGCCCCCACCGTCAGGCTGGGTCACGCTCAGGTCCTTCTCTCTGCAACTGCAAAGTACCCGATAGATAGAGTGTGTGTAAAAAATTTCTCCATACCTGCTGGTTCTCGGGTCCTAAGTCAGGAGAATATATTTCTAGGTATCCTCCCGAAGTCGCTAGTATTGGGTTTTATTGATAACGACGCATTCACAGGGTCATATGATAAAAACCCATTCAACTTCAAACATTGTGACTTGGAGTATCTCACCATCTCTTCAGAAGGTCAGCAATTCCCAGCAAAACCGCTACAACCGAATTTCCAGACAGGATCAGCCGTGAGGGAGTTTTACCAGCTGGCTACTGCAACTGGCAGACACCTGAGGAATCAACCACTCTCCATCGACAGGGATGACTTCCTAAACGGTTACACGCTGTATGCGTTCAATCTAACTCCTGATGAAGACTGTGGGCAACACGTATCACTCATAAAATCAGGGAATATTAGACTGGAAGCTCGTTTCAGAGAACCACTACCGAATACGGTTAATCTGATTGTTTATGCAGTGTTTGACAGTATTATAGAAATCTCTAATCGCAGACAGGTATTGGCTGATTACTATTGAATATGAATACTATTCAACTGACCAATATCATGGATAGGATTATGTGCGGTAAGGAATATTTTCTCGGTGTACTACCATGTGACCAGCTTCCTAAAAACCCTGTGACAACGCTACCAATGAGTGTGATAATCAACACCCACCCGTCTACACTATCTGGAGAACATTGGCTAGCAGCATATTTTACCCAGAATGGAGTTTGTTGTTTTTTTGACAGTTTCGGTAACCCACCAGACAGTCAACGATTTCCACCATCTATAAATAACTTTATAATTAACAATACGTCTACTGTGATGTACTCAAAGAAGCGTATTCAAGATTTCACGACTGATACATGCGGTCAGCATTGTATATTTTTTCTGTATCATCTTGTCTTAGGTTATGATTATAATGATGTAATGAAGTTGTATTCTCATGACTGTATTAAAAATGATGCCATGGTTTCATTGTTTGTAAAAAAGTTTAAACCTTTATGTAGAGAAAAAAAAAATTTCCGTGTACAATCATGCTGTATTCCTTAATCATGTATTAAATAAAGATTCTGAAAACGAAGTATATATTTTCATGTCTTTTATTACATTTTTATAAAAGGTAAAAAAGTAAATACAAATCATTTTAATACAATTTCACAGTAATACAAATCATTTTAATACAATTTCATAGAATCATCAAAAACATTCACATTTCACAGGATTATCGAAAACAAAAACATTAAAAATTTAACCACCCGTCATGACCAATCTTTTTTGATTTTTTACCCATTTTTTGTTTTTTTTTGTTTACTTTTTTCAAAATCACATGTGTATCATCATCATCATCATCAACACCACCACCATCATCATCATCAAAACTCGTGACTCGTTTCTTACTTCTTGCAGCATGAATGACTTTCCTGATGTTATGACTAGGTACCGTTGAAGCCGGAATGTTAATTTCTTCAAACACC
Source organism: Danionella dracula (assembly GCA_900490495.1). Taxonomy (NCBI): domain Eukaryota; kingdom Metazoa; phylum Chordata; class Actinopteri; order Cypriniformes; family Danionidae; genus Danionella; species Danionella dracula. Next base: position 6,749,339 of record UELW01000056.1, read on the forward strand.
TGTAAAAACTCCTGCCAACCTATAGGGCGTCTGACATCTGACACATTATGAGTACTCATTAAATTCTTAAATAAATCTACCATGTGGGAACCGCGGATGACTCGCCCCTTAAACACAAACTCGCCAGACTCATTCCATGCTGACACGTCTTTTGCTTTCAACATTTTCTCCAAAATGTATTTAGTGTTTTTAACATTTCTCACAGGCACATTTTTCAACACCTCAGTCTCCACAGTCTCGCTACCATTTCTATAGAATCAGGAATAGTTTGATCCTGGAGCTGATTCTGTTGCGGTTGTAAAGAAAGCGTCGACATGTTACTCTCTTGATCACCTTTTTTCACAATTGTTAGAAACCTGTTGAGAACGCTAGCATAAAGCTTAGCCTTTTGATAATCATCCATCTCCTCCCTGTGCAAAATATTCCGTATTGAGGTATCAAGATCAGATTCTACAACATTTTGAATGTTCTCACGAGGAATAGATGACGCCGTCAACGTCTGTAGCTGATGCTGGGGTATTAAAAACATTTTCTCGGTATACTCCATCCTCACTCCCTCCTGGAGGATATCAGGCTACTTATAAAAGGGATGGCGACGCTTAAAAGAGGAAGTAGAAAACCACCCGTCTGGTTAATAAAACGCTTCTTTGCTTTGACACCGACTTTTTTGCTGGCAAAAAATTTTATTTCAGCCTTTCTTCTTTTAAGTTTACCCAACTGACCCTTCTTGATCGGAATTGTACCGTACAAAATATTAAGAGCCACTTCACAGAGGGTTAAGATGAGCTCGTCGGAGGCTGACTGGAGAATAAGACGGCGTTCTTTAGGTCGCGCTTTATGAAGAATCTTCAAAAGAGGGAGGTGATTACACAATCGTCCCGACATTTTAAGCGGGTCTTTTCTTCTTCTTCTGGAGATAGACAACCGGTCTGTCTGAAAATAACCTACTTCTGAGTCTTAATTCCTCCGGTGTTTTTGCTTTATAGTCTACTAAGAGATATCCATAAGGCTGACTCGTCGCATCTTGATAAGATTCGATAAAGTATTTAGCATTCCCCGGATACATTTGACGCCCCAAAACAGCAACTTGATTTGCATCTCGAGGGTTTTTGAAAAGAATCAAGTAGTTTGTGTTTAAACTTATCGTACGGCTAGATTTTCCTTGAACAAAAAGATTCTGCACGACATAAATGACCGATAGGTTTCTATGGTGAACATATTGTGTGAAACACCTTTCCACCTCCAAATTACACTGGCAGCTTGCATCATATCATCAATTATTAAAAGGTTTGTTTTACTGCAGGGTAATAAATTATCATCATTCAAATTATTTGGTATCCCTTCAACAAATGTAATTTTACACACCTTAGACAGCTCTGTATACAACGGTTGCCAACAATCATACAAAAAAACTATGTTTTCAAATTTTTTTGAGATTATATACACATCATTCTCCAAAAGTTTTTTTATAAAGTATGACTTTCCTGAGTTACTAGGACCACTAATAACGCATGAAAACGGGTGTTGAAGTCTGAAATCAAACCCACCAACATCTCTAATCCGTCCCTGCATGATAGACTAGAACCCGTAAGGCAGCGTGGTGAAATTCTGCAAGAGCCGACGTTTAGTGTATACAATTTGAAACTGTTTTGTTGTGCAGAGTGAATCGTCTTTTATCCCTCACAATACTGTCAGACTTTGTTGAAAGGTATCTCTCAGCATCAGCCCCTGATCTGACATAATTTTCAACCAATCCGATCAGACTGTCTAATCTGATATTCTTTGAATTTTCAGCATTCAGGGTTATACCTTTGACCTTCATACATGATTTACCCTGAAATGTACGGTATCCATATGACTTCGGTCCGGCCGCCGCAAATTCGGTGATGAAATCACCGTCACCTAATTCATCCGTCAGCTCGCCTAAATATTCACCAACTGGTGGGATCCAATCACCCTCCCTGGCCGTGAATATCACACTATCAGTGTCAGAGTACAATAATCGTTCACCGAGTCTATCCATCAATTCATACAACACCAAACGCGCACGGGCAGTTGTAAATGCGGCGATGAATACGTTCACATCTTTAGCATAAGAGGGGTCCTCGTCGCGACCGCAGTACTGTACGAGTGCTACATCATCTGAAACAAATATAAAAAATTTTACCGTTTCAGGATCGCCAAATACAATTTTGGCAAATTCAGCAGGATCGCTTATCAAAATGCTCTGCGTCTGATGTAGTCGTAAACCTAGCCTACCCCACAAACTGTTCAAACAGCGTTTCGCTATAGATCGCTGAGCGGCGTTATGCTTGATATGGTTCGGATCGAGACGCACGCCCTCTTTTTCATAATACCTGCTGATGTAGGCTTTTTTCTCAACATCTGTTTTTACACCGGGAGGATAACCTGATGCTTGCTGTTTCAACCGGAGAAACTTTTTAACGTAGCCTGAAAAAAGATTATCCGATCTATCAGGGAAATGCCACACTTCATCGAGTTTAGCTATTCGATAACCTTTTTCGATCGCTTTCACCAATTCAACAGACACCCAACATCCGGATAGCGCACGTTCCTCATCTGTGTGGCTGCAGGATGTAATCTGATTCTCACTCTCAGCGCATGTACGGCATAGTGGGAACATTAGCTTCCCCCCGCTCCTGTAAGGGAGGACCGGGTGTAGCAGACTGCGTGGTGGATATACAGTGGCTTTAACAAGTCCAAAGTATGACTCTACAGGCTCAAAATTCTCTGTAATAATAGTGGGGTGTGAAATTGGAAAATCATACTAGTCCATAGTGTAAGGGTATAAAGAAATGACGTCTTGATAGAAAGTTTTCTCACCTTCTTCGGTCTTGTGATAAAGTTTATAAGCATTTGTCCGACCACCAAATAAAGCATCTCTAGGTTTTAAGCCTCTCTACCTTTTTATACGTGGTCATGAATTCAATCACAGCAGGGTCTGTCTTCTTCATTTCATCCCATTCACATTCCCAAATCACCTCTACTTCCAGACCATAAGAATTTTTGAGAATTTCAACCTTGTCATTAAATTTATTCCTAAGAACGCTGAAAGGTATGCCTGATAACGGATGTGTTCTGTGGGGTTCAAAACGGCAGGAATGACCGTGATGAATACATCCATTATACTCGAGAGCGTGTTTGACTCCACCCTCTTCATAATAGCCGTCTAAAAAGTATCTACCGATTGAAACTTCACCCTGATTTAGAGCATGTTGAATATCGATTTTTCTAGTCGATCTCAAAAACTCGAGCCATTCTATGGACCCTGAAGAAAAAGCCTTCGTGGTGGTGAGGTATGCTTTATCATGAGTCAGGGCCACCGTGTTTCTTTTCAGAAAATGTGTTTGAATATACCCATGCAGCAGCTAGGGAGCGTTGTGTAAGTGAAGGGGTCGATCTCAGTGTGCGTAATGAATTCAGATCTGAATTTCATACACGCCTCTCTTAGGAGAACCACATCGTTATACCGTATTCTGCGAGCTCCTTTGCAAAGTCAAACTCCTTACCCTTCACAGTCTGGTACCAAACATTGAACGCCTTCTGATCTTTCAAAGTCATGTTTGTCATAAACCATAAAATGTCCTTATCAGGATAGGGACCGACATAAGTTTGATTCTCAACCGTGTTGAATCCGTGCGGAAAAATAACCCTTACCCTGACAAGTCAAACCTAAGGCTTCAGGCGTTTTTGACAAAGCCATGGACATGAATGCATAGCTGTCGATGATAACGTTGTTTGAACCCCTTGTCACGCATGAAGATTAATTTACACCCCTGCATTATGATATCCAGCAACAATCCCGGCGTTACAGAAATACTCGAGGATTAAGAACGAATCAAATCGAGAAGCATAATGAGCTATGAAACAGTACTCATTGTATTTCGGTTTTCTCGGAAATGATTCATCATGAGCGCTATACAATCAGGACCTTTAGCTGTGGAAACGTTCACCGTCAAACGTGATGGCACAGACGAAATTAGCCACATGTTTACCTTCAAGCTGCATAGTTTCAAAATCATAGAAAATATATTTTTTGCTGGTCGGTTTCAATCTGGTGGGTTGAATGAAGCATTGATGGATTCCTTCATCAAAAATGCCCTCTCTGCAAAACTCGCAATTAGAAGGTTGGCATTCGTGCGCCTTTTGATCTGGTTCAGTTGTATAACGTCTGTTACAGTTTTTTACAGTATTTTGTAACATCGCAGTGTGATCGCTCCTCACCCTCGGGAAATGGTTTTATGCATTTGATGGCAGAAGTGAGATTTGCAAAATCTCCCACAATCTCTACAGCGGACTGTCTTTTTCCTGCGTTTATAACAATCTGCATGGTGACATACATCGCAGACATATTTACAGCTATGTTTCTTTGCGTTGTTGTGACCTTTGTAGCAAAATTGACACACATAATCTGTACCGATAAATGCTTTTAGATTCAATATGGTGTGGTAATGTTCGTTTTGCAAGTATAGAATGACAGTCTTTGGATGGGGTTCTGAGTTATTCTGATAACATTCTAACGCTCCTGGTTTGGATCTGAACATTACAACAATTTTTATACCGAGTAGATGTTCAAACTTCACAATATCACTGAGACCAATCTTATCATGCGGTCCGAAGCCTGCATTAGCTTGGATCGAGACCGCTTCAGCATCTAGCTGATGCTCGGGAATGTCAGGCTGGATAAATCTTGCCAGACATATGGAGAAGCAGAGCTGATTTGAGATGTTGGTAGGTGAAAATAGACACAATTTTTTTTTTTTGATCAGTAGATCAAGAGCCACATCTGTACATTTACGACGTCGATTCCCTCCACCCCGCCCGTCTCCTTGCCACATTCACTATGATATCGAATGTAGAGTCCCGCTGCAAGATCTTCATTGCTCTGTAAAGCGTTTGAGATCTGATCTGTGAATCGGTTGATGTCATACTGGTCTCTCTCTGTTAGAACGACATTGATGTCGGAATGAAAGACCAGCGCTTCTAAGACCAACGCTAATTACACACCCGTCACCTCCGACCTCTCTTGCATCATTAATCAACCTCATTCATAATGTTTATGTACTCGGTTGTGATAATCGGCAAAATCTTGCGATCTTACATCTCGTAAATTGAACGATCTCCGTAGCTCAACACCATTAAATCGCGGGTAGTTGTCGAATTTGATATTGATTTTCACCCCATTCCATTTTGAAACCGCATCATTGGGAGGTGGTGACCGATTATTTTTCTGGGTGATGTTCATTATCCAGAGAGTCAATTAACCTCTGAATTCCTTCGATCGGATTTATAATCACATTCTCATCATCAGATTCTAAATCAGATGAGAGTGTGTTTTGAATTCTTTGAACCATATTATTCACCGTATCATTATTTTCAGAGAAAGGGGAATTTGTAAAATAAAGTTTCATTTCAAATTCCACCGCATCATACTCATTTTGAACAGCATAGTCGGTATAGGGATCTGTAAAACCATCATGGTTTAGAAGTATAGTCAGTAGGGCATCGATCTCATCTAAACTATGTTGTTGATTATTTACGCTTAACTCTGACCTCCTCATACCCATTTTGACGACCAGATGAGGTGTTGAATCGTTTAGATTGTGAAGCACATTTTGACCAGTAGATGATGATTGTGTTGGAGCGTTTAGACCGGGTGTTACTTGATCCCTTTGCTCCATCACAAAGTATTGAAGCCGTGAGTTTATCAATCTCGTCCAATGCATGACCTTTTACAAAACGTTGCAGCCTGAGGTATATACAACCACCATTCAGGGGTATCAGAATTTGGTGATAACACATTCTGGCTGGGTTGTGTAAAGATTTCTCTATCACATCCAAAGTCTGCTTACAACCGTTCTAAACACTCCACATTATTTAACCCAATCCCAAAATCAGGAATAAAACTGAGGTGGTAAAGATGAACTGATGGCATGGAATTAGTGTGATTGACATGTATTTGTTCCAAAATTTCACATATGTTTACAGGATTGTCTTCAATCATTCGTTCAAGCTGACGTGCAATATCTAGATTCTCGTTTACAGCCATTTTTTTTGGTTACAATTTGATCGAAAAAAATCAAAATAACACATACAGCCAACTGTGCTTTCACATTTTTGGTAAATCACGCGTACCGCTCTGCACTGAAGCTGATAATGACGCTAAAAGACTCACCATCAGCCGGCGTTCGCGAAGACTTTCTCTTGAACGCTCTTCTAATACTGTGCAGATATCGGACAATTTCCCATGTTCGTTCAGGTTATCAATACCCACGCTGACAAATTCGATGGCTGACAAGATGCTCCCTATTATTGTCACGTTTCCATTTAATTCCGTACGGACCTCGTCGAGATGTTCAGTCAAACATTCCACCGCTCTGCACACAGCGTTTGATCTTTGACGTACTCTAGAGAGGCCCTTGTCAATTGTGTCCAATCGTTGGGAGAAGACGGTTTCAAGATGATATTAACTTCTCGGTGGTCCGGCCCCGCTCTCCGCGCTCATGAAACTTGCAGCGTCCCAGTTCGATGAATTCATCCGTCCATTCAACATCGTCCGCGTCTGTAAAATAAATAAAATAAAAAAAAACAGCTTTAGAACATGTATAACTAAAATGAGAATATATTTTAAAATAGATTACTCACAATCATGTTGTTCAGCAGCCTCCCTCGGTTCAATCACTTGTATAACCGGCGTGGGTAACACATCTGTAAGATCAGGAATGAGGTTTTTATTATTTTACATCATTATGAATATACTTAAATAACTTTGTATATAGAGAAAAACATATTAAAACTTACCACCATGTGTAGGTCCAGGAGGTTGCTGGCTTGAATTAAAAGGTTGTGGCGTAATGAAACTCAACAATTCTAAGAAAAGTAAAAATAACGTTATTGTAAAATCCTTTTTTTAATTTTAATTTTTGAAAGTTTTACTCACCGTCAGAAAAGTTTTGTTGATTATGACCGTCATCTGGTGAAAAAAAAAAGTTTAAAAAAGAAATATAAAAAAACATTTTTCATTATAACCGTACAGATTCGGTGATTACCCAATTTGCTACATCTTGTTGGCGTTCGCCGTCAGCCTCGTAAATGAAGACATTATTGAAAAAAGCTGTGAAAAATAGTAGGAATGAGTTGATAGGTTAAACAGGATAAAAACGAATAAATATATTAAATATTTCACCTTCTTCTTCTTCTTCATCAACGTCCCGTCTAATTTCACCATTTACTATGTCAAAAAAGGAATAATTGATCAGGTATAATCTTCACAATATTCAGTATATAGTATGTAAACTTACATACAGAGGTGATTTAAAGACTCCGCGCTTCGCATTTGCTCCCAACCTGCGGAACGAATAAGCGTTAGATTTTGAGATATTTAAATAACGTATTTAACACTATTCCACTCACCAGCCATTTTACACCGATGCGACGTCTAAACACAGAGTTTGAGTCTCCCGGGTCGGGTCTTCCACGTGTAGTTATCTCCCCCGATAGGCCGGCGTACACTCAAGGGGCGTTTTTAGACTAGTGACGCACTCTACTTTACGATACCTTTCACACACACACATACATACAATTTTATGTTGAAGGTATCATTCCAACCCCAAAAAAATCTAACTAGTTAAAATACTGATAGGATCCAACAATAGGTCTCACTTCACAGCATGATAATTTAATTAACACTATTTTCCAGACATTCAAAGACAGTGTGTCTCACTAGGTTATCACTAAATGGGTAACATCAAAAGAGGCGCCGATCTAGGTAAGAAAGAGAATAAAGGTGACAATTTACATGTTTTACAAATTATCTTACATTTGTAATCCTACACACAATCTTTACCGCTGAAAACCTCCACTGTGTTGATACTGATTGAGTTCAACAAAAGGTCCCCCTCGCAAGGCTTGATAATTTAATTAACACTATGTTCCAGACCTTCAAAGACAGTGAGTCTACGTAGATTACCACTAAATGGCAGGCATCAAAGAGGAGCCAATCTAGATAGGAACCTTTTTAAAACATTGTTATTTACATCATATTGTTTTTTTAAAACCACACACATACACACACACACACACACACACACACACACACACACACAGAATTCTCTGTTAACCATTCAAGAATAATGCTTTATTCATGAAACAAACGAGAATAAGGTTTCCTTCTATACAAAAACCCATAACACAACACCAAGGAGGTTCAGCACTGAGTGGTGAAATTCTGGTATAACCTGCTCTATCTTAACCATATAGTGGATAGAACTCTCCTTAATGTTTTGTAGATGTCCTTTTAAAATGATGTTTCACTGTTTGACTGTTGTATTTTTCCATGTGAGAAAAAAATCTTAAATTTGTGAAGCACCCTATTCTTACAGAGTCAAACATTAGGTATGTATCCAGAGAACACATCTGAAAAAGAGTACTGTGGTTTTAAGTTTATGTGAAAAAGATCTTTGCTAAAAAACAGTCTTTTATTTTATAATCTTATTTAAAATACGTACCGCCACAATTGTTTTAGCCTAAAACTAATATCTTACCAGCACTGTATTCTAACATTAATCAGTATCATCCACATTCACAGTATAAAGCTTTAGGGTGTAAGTTTGAAGTCACACCATCCCTCACCGATCTAACCAATCAGCTTTCACAGACATGAAGATAGCTTGGAACAACCCCTTAACCATTTTGACTGGCTAGGAGTATAAGCTTGCTGGTTTCAACCAATCAGGAAATCTGTCAAGAGCCATTATTTGATTTACACCCCTCCAGTCTGGAGAGGTGGGGGCACCCTGGAACACACAGAGGCTGCCACCACTATCAAATCACAAAGCACAGACTCAAACCCTGAAAACACCTCAAAATTTCTCAAAAACGCCTAAAAAAAGACCGTTTTTAAAAAACCAATACTTTTACACTGAAACACACACTTTACCACCACTCTCTCTCTCTCTCTCTCTCTCTCTGAAGAGTTTTTACAACGAAAAACACATTCACAGATCGAAATTAAACTACATTTTATTCACAACCCTAAAAACCATTTCACCCGATGGGAGGGGTACGAGCACATCTAGTAGGTCATACAAAGTTCAACAAAGGTCATGAACTAGACATGTCAAATAGGGTCATA